>CM020620.1:26872193-26886750 GCA_009829735.1 Pyropia yezoensis
CCTCGCTGTCCCTCTTAACGTGCATCTGGGGGAACCCCGGCACGTTGGCCCGGTAGCCCCCCATAACCCCGAGTGGCCCCGACCCGAGTCTAACCTCGTCAGGTCGGGGGCCACTATCACTACTAATTCTATTCCCACTCACTAATCTCACACTCAAATTCTCTCAAATCAAGTCCCTCACAAATATGCAAAAACACATCAGAAATCCCTCTCTCGCGTGTGGATAGCGTAGTCCACCGCATCCCAGTGCCGGGCACGGGCCACGGCCGCCAACCATCGCCACACGGCGGGCGTGTTCTGGCACCTGGTGCCCTCTGGTTGCAGTCCCGGGTCGGCGCCAAGTCGGGGCCAGGGATGCTACAGGACCGCCTACGGGAGAAGTATCCCCGTAGGGTCGGGTTCCCTGCCGGCTTCAGGACGGACCAGTTTGCCTTCCTGGACGACGAGGAGGTCGAGGACGTGCAGCGGGCCAAGGCCATGGTGGACCGCGGGGGAACTATCCCGGGTCCCGGCGACTTGCCGACCTTCACTTGGGACGCGGTGGCAACTCGCCCCCCGTACCTTCACGAGGCCGATCCGCACACTCATCACTTTGATGTGCGGATGGAGAAGGACTTCCGGCGAGGTCCCTACTTGGTGACCTCGGCTCAACTTGAGTTTCCTCAGCAGTCTGCTGCCAGTAAGGAGCAATACTACCCGAAAAAGCCCGAGTGGTGGCCTCAAGTTGAGGTCCCCTACGGGTTCCCGGCATTGTTGCCACGGTTGCTTGACCACTTCGGCTCCGTCCTGTTGACGGCTGGCCCTGATCATCTGGTGTGGGCCATGTTGGCCACCCAGTGGCTCCTCGAGGTCATGTCGACCTGGGTGTCATGTGTTCAGCGGCGGGGGATGCTCTGGCATCTCCCCCTCCGGCTCATCCAGGGTTTGGAACAGCTCACCCCTCAGCTAGTTGCTGAGGGGTGCTCGTCAGGACAACTCACTCTACTTGAGGAGATGCTCCGCCTCCACAAGTTTATCGAGTGGGAGAGCATTGAGCACAAGTTGCGCCGCCCCACTCGGGGGCCCAAGGACGATGGCGCACTTCGCCAGTTCGTATGGGTCGCTCGTGAACTTCACGACGGCCGTGTGGTCCTACGAGAGGGGTTGGGCATCGGGGACTACCCGTATGCCCCGGGGGTGGATCGTCACACTGCGCCACCCCCGGACAAGCCCATAGTTATGGCTGTGCCCTCATATGATGACCATATGACTCAACCTACTGCGGGGGCCCCAAGTCGGGGTCGCAGTTACACCCGGGTACCGCCACCTCGGCGTGCCCCTCCGCTTCCTCCTGTTCCTTTCCAGCCTCACGGGAACATCCCGATCAGCGTGGCCGTGGAGTCATCCACACCGGTGTCTCCCAACTTTGGGGCCACCCTCCTGACGGTATACCCCAAGTTGGTGTTACCGCCCACGCCTCTAACCTCAAAGATGATGATCACCACGTTGGTGCGCACCATTTCCTGGTTGGCCGCGTCGACCGCAACCCTCCAAAGTTCCGAGACTCCTCAACTTGAGGAGCGCGTTCGTACGGCAGTGGCGACCGCGAGTTGCGAGTCGGTGGCGGAGTTTATGACGGCCGAGTTGGCTCGCATTGGGGCTATTATGCCCCAGCCAACCCCACTTGGGCGTGGCAAGCGTCGTGCGAGCCGGGCATACTCGCCTCCTCGCCGTCGTCGCCGTCACTCGCGGCGCTCTCCCTCCGTGTCGGAAGACGAGTTGTCTTACTCCGTCTCGGAGTCCTCTACCCCATCGGAGACGGAGTCTGTCCAGCGTCTGCGTCGCAAACTTGCGCGCAAGACCAGGCAGAAGAGTAGCCACGGTCGGCGCCACTTGCGCGACCGTGAGGGGCGCGACGGTTCCGACTTGGAGCCGCCGCCCCTTCCAACGAGTGGAGACCGTTATCGGCGTGGGTCTCGCCGCTCGCCTCCACGTGAGGGCGAGGGCCGTGGAGTGGGAGAGTCTAGCATGCGTGCCTAGTTGGCAGCTGCCTTTGTTGTGAGAGTGTGAGGGTTAGGGCTGTAGTTTAAAGCCACTCTGCGTACCACTTCGACTTGAAGCACTCTCTTGGCACTGTTGCTCGGCCTTCCCTCACGTTGAGGGAGGACTGTTAGGGTCTATCTCGTTCCGGGCACAGTACGCCCGGACCTTCTCAGCAGGAAGGTCCTCCACATACTCCCACGTATCATCCTTGGCTTTGTAGCCGAACCAACGCACCCTCAACATGAGGCGGTCAGTATCCTCATCCCAGCCGTGGTCGATGAACTTGTCGAACACGTACTCCTGCGGGCCCTGTTTGGCTGCAGGCAGCGAGGGCAGGCGCCACGTTTTCAAAGCACGCGCCCAAGCTGGGTCGCCTGCAGGCGGTGGTGCAACTTTGACCACGTCCTGTCCGTTCACTGTGCGGACCCCATCGTCACTTTCGATGGTGAAGCGCCGCCCATCAGTACGAAGGACCTGGTACGGCCCCTTCGTCTGGAACACCAACTTACCCCCAGTTGGGGTGTGTGAGTGGACCAATACCCAGTCACCCTGTTCGGGGACATGCTTAGCATTGCGCCCCTTTTTGTCAAAGGTACGCTTGTAGCGCTTTTGTGCTTTGTCCATCTCAGCCCTGACTTTAGGGATGAGGTGTTCAAGCCTAGCAGCGAACTCCGCCTTACTCTCAGTAGGAGTAGGCGTGCTGCCATCATCCTCCCTAGTTGGGAGCGACCGCCGCACAGCAATAGACCGCACGCGACGGGGGGTCACAAAAGCGAGGGGTACTTCCCCGGTAGATGAGTGAACCTGCGAATTGTAGGCAGTGGTAAGAATAGAAATGTATTGGTCCCACGTTTTCACATGCTCACTCACATAGTGGCGCAGCTGCCTAACAATAGTTTTGTTGAAGCGCTCCTTGACGAGGGCCCTTGAACGGGGCCCTCCCCTATACGGTTGTTGGCGTATAGGGGGTACACCGGGTTTCAACTCGATCCGGTGTTGGGTGGCTCTCATGAGTCCCAATTGACCATCCCACAACTTGTGATATTGGTCCAAGAGGCGTTCAACTTGAACCCTCAACCTGGGTGGAACACCCTCCATGTTCACATGGGGACGAGGAGAGGCGGCCGACTTGGCTTGGTGCTTCTCCTTTCCGGACCTCGGGTCGCTACTCGCGCCCGCGTTGAGGGTGGCCGCTACTACCGGTCCCTCATGTTGGTCGATATAGCCGAACTTGGCTCCCGATCAAAGATACTTTCTTTGAGGGTGGCGGGGGTAGCAACTTGCTACGACCCCTGTCACAGGCTCGAGCCCATCACCGACGAGTGAAGGTCCGCCGTCTTCCACCCGCCTAGTTGGCGACGGCTCTATGCCGAAGTTGAATCCAACCCGAGTGGATCTCGCGGGGACAGTCCTCTCACCTTGGGACGTTCCCTTTGAGTGTACCACCCGGTGGCCGAAGTGCGAACCACCGGTCCGAGAAAGACCCTCAGGGTGAACACCCGACTGGGTCGGGGTGGCATACCGCCCGCACCGATACCCACGGCCCTGCTGGCTGGAGTGCCTCTAGCACCTCCGCGACCCCAGGTACACCCTGTGTCTGGCCAGTATTCAAAGGCGCCGGGGTAAAGTCGTCACCGGAGAGTTTCCCGAACGTCGGGAGGTCCGATCCAGCCGTGTTGGCTAACGATCCACACGACACAGTCCAAGACCACCGTTCCTCTGAGACAGAGGGCCCCCTACACCCGGGTGCACCCGGAGGTAAAGTTTACCTCTGTCCCCTGCTGCTCCACCAAATGTGGCAAAAACCACTCGCACACACGGTACCCAAGTTGGGGCGGTGTGCGAGGGCTGCCTCCCGTGTCGGGGGAACCGGAAGAAGTGCAAGTCGCACACACTCTATCCCTGTTGTGGGGCAATCCCCCCACGGACAAACAAGAAGATGGTGTGTGGTCCAACAGTTTCTTGGTCGGGACGGGGACGCAGGGCCAAGCCCCGCTGTCCCTCCCCTTATCCCCCCAGGGTCCACTCAGAATCTCGCCACTCAGAATCTCCCACCCCAGCACCTGCCCACCGGGCCACACGAAAATTCAAGACGATAAATGCAGAAAACCCTCAAATCCAAGTTGGATTTACTACTAAGCTAACTATCCCGAACTTAGGGAATATGGACCCAAATGCAGGGGGAGGAACGGATCAGGCTAGTGGCCTGCCGCCCCTTGCATGGCACGTGTTGCCCCCTACCTGGGGGTCAATACTGCCACAGGTACCTTCACCCCTGAGGTTACCCTCGGGCAGGCTTCCTCCTTCTTGCTGTCCGTCCGCCGGCAGGGGCGCCTGTTTCATCTTCCGACGGGTGTCCGTCGGCACATCGCGCAGTTGGGCGTGGACCTGATAGCTGCCAAGACCGGGTTGGCCCGGGAGTTCGAGGCTCTGCTGGCTGTTCACGATGCCGTGAACTGGGCTGGGGTGTTGGCCCTTCCCCCGTACCGGGACCCGCAGGCTGGGGCTACCCCCTTGCCTCGTCACTCGTTGCGTATCCGGCGTACTCAGCCGGGTGAGCCCAATTGCCATGGGTGGGCGTCCACCGAGGCCGTTCCTGACCTGGGTATTCCCATGGTTATCCATGACCCTCTTCAGGTCCTTGCCCCGTGGTTCGGTAACCCGATACCGGCGGCGGTTGGCCGTCGTCCCCGAGAGTGGGGCTCTGCGGGTGGGGAGCGTGAGGTGTCCCGTCGTCGGGCGGAGCCCCGCCGGGGTTACGGTGGAGCCCCTTCGGTGGGGTCCTACCGGGCCTCATATCAGGCGCCACCGGCTCCGGTGGTGGCCGTGTCGGCTCCTGTGGCTCCTCTGGCTGCGCCAGTGTCACCTCCCGCCCCTGTCCTGCATGACGGGGGTCCCCGTCTCTGGTATGAGGGCGTTGACGCCCTTGTTGCCCGCGCAATGCGGGAGGGTCTCTCTGTTAGCTGGGGGGATATCCCCCCAGGTGCTGCGCTGGTTGGGTCAGCGCGTTGCTTCGGTGGTGTGCTTGACCGCCTCCAGAAAGCTCTGGAGGACGTGGAGGCTGGCCGCAGCACCCTCGTCCAGCTATGCACCGAGGTAACTCGGGTGATTGACCGTCGTGAGATTGCCGACCGGTGGAGCACGGAGGTATACGCGCTTACGCGTGAGTGGCCTCCCTCGGGCAGTGGGTCTACCCACTGAGGAGCGCTATTGTTAGTGCGGGAGAGGGCCCCGGTGACCCTTATGGTGGCCGGGTAGTAGTGAGTATAAACTCGTCCCCTTTGGGGGCATTGCTTGCCTCTGTTTGCTGCCCTGGGGAGTACCCCTTCTGGCTCAGTGGTGCCTTGCCTCCCGTCCAACTTCTTCCGGTTGGTTCATGCTTGGGGAGGTCATCCTCCCTCACTATGTGTCTTGGCTTGGGGAGGTCATCCTCCCTTGTAAGCCCCCAAGTTACTTCGATATTATCGGAGTTAGCCTTTACCTTTAAGTTAACTTATTAAGGTTCAGGTTTTACTTAGTTACCTAAGCTTGACTCTACTTAGTTACCTAAGCTTGGTTCGACTTAGAAACCTAAGTCTGATTTGACTTAGAAACCTAAGTCTGCCATAACCATGTCACACCCTACGTAGTAGGTATAAGCCTCACCCCCCAACAGCCGCAGTCGGTGTCGGTTGGGTTGTTACAGTAGGCGTCGTCACCTCATCGTCGGCAGCCGCGCCCACCTGTATCTTGATGACATCTGATTGTACTCGTCACATCTCCACGTTCAGCACACCATTAGGACTGCTGTAGGGATTGTTGAAAACGTACCCAACTGCATCTCGGCTGCATCTTTTGGACCCTACATGTCATTTCCATGCTCAGGCGTCGTTGCCTGCGACCGTTCTGTTTCAAGTCTGGGAGCCTGAGGACTTTGCCAAAGAGATTGTCTTAAAGCTGTCCAGAATGACAGTCAACGCAGGCAAATGCGGGCGACCATCCGGCCATCCGTATCAATGCTCCGTGGGGTAGTTCTCGATCTGGTTAGGACAGCATTTCAACTTCATCTCAAGCGTGAGGGTGGGGCCTCAGTCCACCTCAGTGCCCCCAGTGGCCCAAATATGCCCTGCCTTGCCTGGTAAGAAGCGACAGGGACGCTTATTGACTCCGTGCTGGGGGGCTACAGAGAGAAACTGAAGCCTGTGAAGGGCTGATAGCAGATGGTTTCTTGGATTCTGTGCTCTATCATGAGCACTAGGTAGGTGCTGCGCCTGGGAGCAACGAGAGAGAGCCACATGCCTGCACTAAAATCTACGAAGCGCATGAAGCGACGGCGATTCTCGTTCGGCGTGCTCTCACGGCCAAGGCACAGCCCGAAATGACTTGGCCTGTGCGCCTGTGTCATGGGACAGGCCACAGAGGCCTCTCAGACCACGTTTGTCAAAACAACGACAATGATTATAGTACTGATTTTTTCTACGAAGCGTCAAAATCAAGGCGGACGTGGTGTCTCGCACTCCTGTATCGCTCTTATTTCTCCCCTCTCTCCCTCTCTTCTCTCTCGGTCCAGACGGTCAAACGGCGTTCAATGGCTTGCCATGCGTGACACGTCATTCAATGGCAGCACAATAAGTCAGATGCAACAAGATACTTGTGTGCACACCATCATGCAGCCGCGTGGCTCTCTCGTGCCTCACACAAAGTTATTGGTAAAGAAGCGGTGGTCGCGCCAGTCACATGCATCAGAAGCGAAGCTCTTTGGGAAGCGACACACCCCAACACGATCCACCCACTCCTCCCAGTCGTGCTCCACGCAGAGAACGTCAATGATCTCGTGCGAAGAAATGGCCGCAAGGGTGGGGCGTATCTTACCCTCCCGAACCAGGTGGCACCACTGAAGCCTCTCGCACCCGTATGCCGTGAAAGGACACTCAGGCACGGAGCTTGCGGTCTCAGCACAGTGCACCACGACCGTCCGACTGAGCGTGCCGTTGTGGGCCGCAATAATCGCGCGTGCCTGCCCCACTCCGACCGTCCCGTCTTCTGCTCGGTAGCGAACCCAGTCATACCAAGGGCGTCCCTTCAGGTCCGGGGTGGCCCAGACCATGGTGCGATCGCCGCGCGCCCGACGGATATCAGCGTCTGGCAACAACGTCCCGGACTGCGTCGTGATGAAGTCAGATGAAGCGCACTGCAGGGCCTCGTCCAATGTCACCAAGCCAGACGCAGCTGCGAAGTCGGAGACGGAGCTGAGCGCCCCACGGGCACGCATACGACTCAATTTGGACGCCTTCTTGGAAGTCGCTTTTGATGTCTGCCGCTGTCGTGAGAGTCGTACGACGCTCTGGATCTGCTCCGTGAGCACCATCTGCAATGCCGCGTTATCACGACTCTTGTTCGTGAGTGTAAAAGCCAGCTTGACAAATTTGTGCAGGGCCTCGTTCACGCCCGTGTTGCCGTCTTGGAGGTTGCCTCGAAGGAAGAACTCGTCCAGTAGATGCGACACTGCGCGATGCAGCTTGGTTGTGTGCGAGGGCCCAAAGAGGGGCTGGTAGTCGTTCTCAATCCAACGACTCATACGACGACATACCGACTTGGCTTCCGCCCAGGTCTTCGGCCGCACATCAAAGGCGCTCTTCAATATCGCGGCGAGCTCGCAGAGCACCCACGTCAGGAGACGATGATGCTGCCCTCCTGCTCCAGACCGCCCGAACAAGCCCGCAGCTGCGAAAGGCAAGAAGTGAACCGCCTCACGGTGCTCCTGACCCTTCAAGGTAGCCTGTTTCTCTCCACTCTTGATGAAGTACCTGAGGTGCATTTGTAGAGAATCAAGTGCAAGAACCAGCCAGGGCGGTGAATAGAGATCAAATAAAACAGTCAGATATAGTGCATGCATCTCCAATGGAATGTAGCAACATCAAGATACAATCAGATCTCACGCAGCAGCGTCACAAGGATGAAGCTCTCACGACAAGCAAATCTTACCCCGGGAAGATGGATGGGACACGGTGCGTGCGACCCGCGAACAAGAACCGCTTGTTAGCGATACGCACAGTCTCACCCGCTGTGCCGTGCAAAAGCTTCTTCGAACCGGCCAGCTCATGGGCAAAGGAATGTACACCTGTTGTCAGCGTTCTACAGATGCCGAGGTCCATGACCTGCCAATGGCAAAGGAAGGAGAAAGTGGGGGACAGAGCATAAACGAACGCAAGCAGAGGATTGTGCGAGTCAGTACGTGTTACGGAGAAAGAGTGACGTGCCACCAGCCCTCTTGCAGGAGAGAAATGTAGAGATGATACAATACAGATGCGTGACAATGACATGTACGGCAGCGTCATGCAAGCAGCATCTGGCAATCACCAAGGAAACACAGGAGTATGGAGCGTACGTGTAGTCGGTCAAACCCGAAGATCTGGTACAGCAGCAGCGGACCAGAGCCGAGTCCAGCCCAGGCGGCCAGTGCAGGTACAACGCAGTGGATGCTGTTGGCGGTCTCAATCGCATTGATAATGACACCATTGCCCCTTATTCCCCGCATGAGCGCTCCCTTGAGCTGCAGCTTGACAATCTTGAGCACGTTCCGCTTCTTTGGAGAATTCTTCCTGGAAGGCCGCACCCCGCTCGACGTGGAGCGTGCCATACATGGCGTGCAGTCGTACGCGCTGCCGTGACGCTTGAGGCACAAGACGTCCCGCTCTTCTGGCTGGTCCGACACGTAGAGTATGAGTCTCGGAATGATCTTCACCACGGCACCGTCCGGCAATGTCATCTCGGCACCGAAATGACTGGCGAGGATGGTATCTCGAAAGACCAGCGCGATGGTGCGTTGGAGGATCTCCGCCCGAGCCTCTGCAGCATTTGACAAAGACATTGCCTCGTACCGCGACCGTACTTGGGGCATGTATGCCACGACGACCCATTCTGGTTCCTTGGTCACGATGTTCATCACTCTCATACGCAGCGGATACGCAGACACACCTGCAAGAAATACAATGGGCCGACACAGCGATGGCCAAATCAACAGTTCGCACGCTCCGTCAGTACAAGTTACGACGAGACGTATGGAGAAGCACAAGCTGTGCTGATGACAGCAAATGAGGTCATGATGCGGTCAGTAGTGACACGCAGTGAGGTAGTACGAAAATCAATCCCAGTGAGAAAACGTACCACCAGAAGAGGTTACAACCGTCCCATCTGAGTACAGCGCCAGTGCAAGCATCTGTGCGCACAGCCCAAACACGCGCTTGACGTCCGCCCGCTGAGCTCCGTAGGCATGGCCGTCAAAGAAGTCACGCATTACGTCTCCGTCTTGCATCACCGGGGAGGCTGGAACAATGTCTCCAGTGGCAACAGATGGCGTGCAATGCGCACATGCGGACGTGGGCGTCGTAGTCCCGGGATCGACGTCTTGCGAGCTTCTTCCGACTGCATCTGGTCCGTTCTGGGATCCGTCTTGACTGTAATGGACGCCAGCCGCACAAGCACAATCCTCCGAGCCCCGCTCCCACCTGACGGTTGCGGCCGCCGTAAGACATTCTTGCACGACCTTCAGACCCTTGCGAAGGAGGATACGATGAGAACCCACCTTCGTCGTCACGACGGCCTCCATCCACCCCAGCTTCCACAGCATGCGCCTCTTCTCGTTCCGCACTGCAGTCTTGAGCGACGATGGCGTGGGGAACGCGACCTTGAACGGCAATGTCGTTGAGCCAGTCGCCCGCTCCACCGACAAGCACATCTGATGAGCTGCGGCAATGCGCGTCTCAGACATGGTACAAGCGTTGGCAAACACGTCGCGCAGCGATGGGGTGACGAAAGCAAATGTGTCCGTCGGAGCGTTGTCCTCGTACACAGCACGACAGCGCTCCTCATCACCAACCTCATCGAGGTAGTCCAACACCTTCGAGCAGAGCGTTTCACCGAGGTCCCCCTCACAGACGACGGGAGAGGCGTGATCCGCAAAAGCAGCACCGTGCAAATCATTAGCGGCACGCATCTCTGCTGATCTGACCACATCTGGATGTTCCCCGCTCACACAATCATCAGAGCTGGAGTCACTCGGTGCCGACGCGTCACTGTCGTATGCCGAGGAGCTTTCTCCTTGCGAGTCCCAGTCGTTCTCTCCCGCACCATCTCCACCGTCACCCCTCTCCTCAGCATCCCCGAAATCCTCCTCCTCTTCGGAATCATCTCCCCCGCCCCCCCCCACCAAATCATGATCGATATCCTCCTCCTCGCCAGTCCCATCTCCACCACCGGCCACCCCATCATCCTCTTCTGAGCTCCCCATGGCCAAGCTCCTCGCAGTCCCAGCTTCTGCAGCATCATCTGCAAGCCTGTGCCGCTTGCGCAGGTGACGGCCAAGGTGGCAGGGACTAAGAAGACGACCGTCATCACAACCGTCTACGGTACACCGCTTCATACCAGGAACGCGATCAGCCCCCCCCCCCCCCCGTCCCCCCCTCCTCCCCCTGTGGCGTCGGGCTCACGTTAGTAAAGCGGGGAAGACGAGGATGCGTCGCGTCACACGCCTGGAATGCGGGGAAGACGAGGCTGCGTCGCCCATGGGGTAGAGATGCCGGTAGGTGCGTCGCCCATGCGGCAGACGTGGAAGAGCCCAGGCGAAGTCACGCGCGTCGCCCGTCAGGCAGACGTGGATGAGCGCCGGCGAAGTCACCATCGCAAGGGACTCTCGGGATTGATAATGCGCGCCCCACCGACACCACCCACTCAGTACATATATTCGATTTCCAGCATACAGGGCTTAACAAATAAATGGATTCACTCGTCCACCTGCACTGCGGAACGCTTCAGCGCATTGGCAGTGCTCCAGAGTTTTCGGGCAAACGCGATCACCCAAATGTTCATGGGCTGTCTTGAAAACTAGCGTGTGTGCCATGCGATTGGGCTGTGGCGTGGACCACAGAGCATAAACCACGAATCTGTGCGTGAAGGTGCGATTTAGAGATGTTTTTCAGAAGTACGGCGTACAACTGTCGGAACGAAATACAACAATGCAATGTGGCATGATGACGGAATTTTGTAGTTCTGAAAATTGTCTCACAAGTTTCTGTCTTAAACTACAGTACGGCTGGTGTATGTTGGATAAGATATGAGGGAAGGTCGGGGGGGGGGGGGGGGGGGGGGGGGGGGGGGGAGGAGGAGCAGGGAGGAAGGCCGGGTCGGGTGGTGGAGTTCGCCACGAGGAGCAGGTGGGTGGGATGGATGCGGGGACGGTGAGCCCGGCCGGCGCAGGTCCCGGCTGTGGTGGCACGGCGGGGACGGTTGTGGCGGCGGCGGTCATCACGGCCAGCTTGGCATGCTGGCGCCCCGGCATCCACTGTTGTCTTTGTCGCCGTCAACAATTGGGCTCGTGTACGGTGCTTTTCATTGGTGCTGGCGTCGCCAGATGCGGCCAAATGCAACCCCGTTCCGTGCAGTGCATATGCAGTGTGCATGCATTTTGAGGGCCTGACTATCCTGTGACTGTGGGAGGCCCGCCGTCGTTGGCGGGCGGACCGCGCATCTCCCCTGGGCGGGCCGTCGGCGCAGCTCCCTAGGGGGTGTGCTGATTTGCGGCTTGCCGTGGTGCACTGCCATGCACCGCGCGGTACTTCGTGCGTTCGGCCCTGTGGTTGCCGGCGACGCGCTGGGTGTGGCCAGCAGCGATCCAGCGGTGGGCACCGTGGGGGAGGAGGCTGCCGATCCGTCCTTGCGCGCGGCGGCGGCTGGCGTGGGCGCGGGGGACGCGGAGGCGGGGGCTGCCGATCGGTCCGAGTGCGCGGCGGCGGGGGCGGGGAAGGCGGCGGCTAGCGGCGCGGCCGCATCGGCGGAGGCGGCGAGGGCTGCCGATCCGGCTGTTGGCGCGGGGGTGGTGGCGGCGGCGGCGGATCCGTCGGTGGGCGCGGGGGTGGCGGCGGCGGTGACCGATCCGGCTGTTGGCGCGGGGGTGGTGGCGGCGGCGGCCGATCCGTTGGTGGGCGCGGGGGTGGTGGTGGCGCCGGCCGATCCGGCTGTTGACGCGGGGGTGGTGGTGGCGCCGGCTGGCCGCGCGGTGTTGGGCGCGGCGGTGGTGGAGGCGGGGGAGGCGGCGGCTGGCGGCGCGGCGCCGGCTGGCGCGGCGGCGGCTGCATCTGGCCCCCCGGCGGGGGACGCGGCTGGGGTTCCCTTGAGGGAGGCGGCGGCTGGCAACGCGGCGTCGGCTGCATCTGCCCGAGCGGCGGGAGAATCGGCGGGGGACGCGGCGGGGGTGCCCGTGAGGGAGGAGGCGGCTGCTTCTGGCCCCCTTGCGGGGGACGCGGCTGGGGTGCCCGTGAGGGGGGAGGTGGCTGGCGACGTGGCGTCGGATGTGGCGGCGGGGGCGGCGCGCGACGTACCGGTGGACGTGCTGGGGGACGCGGCTGGGGACGTGCTGAGGAACGCGGCGGGTGACGGGGCGGCGGACGGGGCGGGGGACGCGGCTGGCGCCAAGGCGTCTGACGGCGCGGCGGCTGCATCTCGCTGTGTTGCGGCTGCATCTGGTGGCGCGGCGGCGGACGCTGGCCGCTTGGCGACGGCGGTGGGCGACGTCCCGGCGCACGTGCTGGGGATCGCAGCGGGGGACGTGGCGTCGGCTGTGGCGGCGGGGGCGGCGCGCGACATACCGGTGGACGTGCTGGGGGACGCGGCTGGGGATGTGCTGCGGAGCGCGGCGGGTGACGGGGCGGCGGACGGGGCGGGGGATGCGGCTGGAGCCAAGGCGTCTGACGGCGCGGCGGCTGCATCTCGCTGTGTTGCGGCTGCATCTGGTGGCGCGGCGGCGGACGCTGGCCGCTTGGCGACGGCGGTGGGCGACGTTCCGGCGCACGTGCTGGGGATCGCAGCGGGGGACGAGGCGGGCGAGGGTGCGGACGGCGACGTGGCGGCTCGGCCGGCGCTTTGGGTGGTGTCAACCACTCCCTGGCCCGGGGCGAGCGCGCAGACGCTGCCGGCGTCGTCGACCACTGCCGAGATGGCGGGGCAGGCCCGAGGGGCTGCCGCACCGAGCTCCGGTGGCCGAGGGGCGGTCAAGGCGGGGCGGGGGGGGCCACGGCAGGGCGGGGGCGGCCAAGGCAGGGCGGGGGGCGGCCAAGGCGGGGCGCGGCGCGTCGGCCGCAGGCGGGGCGGCGGCAAAAGCTGTAACGGGGGCCGCTGTGTCGGGGGGGCGCGCGCGTCGGCTGCAGGGCGGGCGGCGGCGAAAGCCGGAACGGAGGCCGCAGGGTCGGCCAAAGCCGGAACGGGGGCCGCTGTGTCGAGGGCAGGGCGCGGCGCGTCGACCGCCAGGTCAAGGGGGGGGGACGGGGGCGCGGCCTCCACTGCATCTCCTCCTCGTCTGCGCCAGTCGACGCTCACGCAAGCGGGCGCGACCGACGCCCTCAAGAGGCTCTCTGCCGCACGTGGCGGCGCGCGTGGCGCGGCTGCGGCCGCACGTGGTGGCGCGCGTGGCGCGGCCACGGCCACGCGTGGCGGCGAGCGTGGCGCGGCTGCGGCCGCACGTGGCGGCGCGCGTGGCGCGGCCGCGGCCGCGCGTGGCGGTGCGCGTGGCGGCGCGCGTGGCGCGGCCGCGGCCGCGCGTGGCGGCACGCGTGGCGCGGTCGCTCCCGCGGCGGAGAAGGTAAGCTCGTGTGCATCTTTTTCTTCATCATGGCGCAGCGGTGCCCTTTGGCGTTCCTTGGCTTGGGTTGACGGTGTGACTCTTTTTTGTGTCGTGGTCGGTGGCCGCTTCTAACTTCCGTGTCCCCCGTGTTGTTTGTGCCCCACGCTCGTCCTGGTTGGTCGCCGCGTCTATCTCCCGTGTCCCCTGAGTTGTTTGTGTGCCTCGCTCCAATGACTGTGCTGCACAGGCTGGAAAGAGAAAGATCGGACGGCAAGCGCAGGCTAGCAAGGAGGCGTCAGGCAGTTGCTCGGTACGTTCGCGCAACCTGCGTGGCTCCTTTTGGCAGCACCTTTGTGTCATCTGCATTGCATATGAGCATTTGTCCTCTGTGATGCCTCATGTGGTGTCAACTGGACCACATCTCACTCACATTGAGGCCCCATCTGGATTACCGTATCGCTTCTCAAACGACGTGTGTCCCCGCCCCCCTTGCATTCTCATGATACGTACGACGCAGTCATCTGCAGAGGATCCTGCACCTGCACCGAAGCGTCCAAAGTACGCTCCACAAGGCAAGAAGCGGCGGCGCTCGATGAGGGAGACATTGCTCCGGGAGCTGGCACCTCCCGGCGACAGCGACGAGGATGGCGGGGACGACTCGGACGGGTCCGCCGCGGCGGCCCTAGAAGAGCGGGACGCTGCGCAGGCGCGCGCCATGGAGGCCGCTGTGAAAGCCGCCGATGCCGCCAGGAAGGGAGTCCCGAGGGCGCCCGTTAGGCGGAAGGGGATGACCAAGGCTGCGCCCCAGGCTGCGCCGCCGCCTTCCACGAAGGGCAAAGGCAAGGGACCGGCTGCACCGAAGAAGGGCAAGAAACTGGCTCTTCTTGCCACGAACGCGTCGCGGACGGGTGAGGGAGCAAGCCGACGAGGGCCCAAGGTGAG
>CM020620.1:26887250-26933929 GCA_009829735.1 Pyropia yezoensis
TCCAGCTCTGAGGAGGGATATGACTGGGATGCATCTCCCGGTCCTACCCGGCGCAGGCTAGTCGAGTTCGACTTCCCTGCCCACCAAGTGGGAGATGCCACCCTGAACAAGGTCACGTATTGGGGTAACTACCGGCTGGAGAACCAAGACCAAGGTTACACCCGGAAGATGGCCAAGAAGATGGCATCCCTGAACCGGCGAATGCAGCCGAGCTTTGGGGGGGCATCCTAAGTTTTCCGGGAAGAGACCGGCGCTTATCTTTGCCTTCCTGCGCCGGTTTGTCAAGGCATGCAATGACAACGATGTGTCCGAGGGCAAGGCTCTCTATCTCCTGGTTAACTTCATGACCGGAGAAGCGGAACAGCGGTTTGCACAGGTTCTACCAGACTCTGCCGGGCACATTGTTGGACGTACCGTCGCGAGTTATCCGGAGGCGGTCAACTGGCTCCTGTCCAACTACGCAGACGCGGACTCCCTGCGTAAGGCAGTCGGTAGGCTGAACCGGGCAACCATGGAGAGACAAGAGACTCCAGAAGCGTTCGCCCGTCGTGTCCGGGAGATGAGCGATGCTTGTGGCAACGTTTACCCTGAGGACAGGCTCAAGATGATCTTCTCGGAGGGGCTTCCTGAATATCTTCAAGTGGATGCGGAGAACTACAACCAGGAACATCAAGAACATACCTTCCAGCAGTTGATGGCCTACACCCAGGGCAAGCACCGGCAAGCCAAGGCCCTCCAGGCTCCTATGGTATCAACTCCCAAGCCGTTGTCGCGAGTTCGTCCCGGACCCGACAAGTATAAGGGAGGTGATAACCCTGTACCGGTACTCGCAGTTGGCGAGGCCTCACCCATGGAGTCAAGGGACAAGTGGGGCGGCTTCGTTTCTAAGGAGCAACCTTCCCTGGTCGCCCCCAAGCAGATCAGGAACCAGCGGTTCCGGTCTTGCTGGCTGTGCCAGAAGGAGGATCATATGTCCTACCAGTGCCCGACCATTCCCGAGGATCTCCAGGAGAAACTCAAGCGTCAAGGACTGGTGTTTGCAAAGGCGGTCAACTGGGCTGACCGGCGGGCACCCTCCAAGATGGACAAGGCACAGGTACATGCCATCCGAGTGGCAACCTTACAGAGCATCACGGAGGCTCTGGCAAGGGAAGCTCCTACGGACTTTGACCTGGAGACCGAAACCTCTAAGGACTCCTCGGAGCCGGGAAACGAGTAGGGCAGGCGCTCTCCCCAAGTGTCTTCCCGAATCTCCAACGGCAGGGTACTTCTACCTGTTCTCCCCTTGCGTGCCGGGAGAAAGGACGGCAGTTACCTGCT
The DNA here is from genome assembly GCA_009829735.1 of Pyropia yezoensis. NCBI lineage: Eukaryota > Rhodophyta > Bangiophyceae > Bangiales > Bangiaceae > Pyropia > Pyropia yezoensis. The sequence continues at coordinate 26,888,571 of CM020620.1, forward strand.
CAACCGGTAGCCGCCTGGACACCCTGTTTGTTCAAGGGGACCTTGCTCGTCCTGCGTAAGGAAAACCTCAAGATTAATGCTCGTATGCGTGTGGGGGATAGCCTCCCCCAAGCTGTTACGCCGGTGGTCGACACGGGAGCCGGACCAAGCGTCATCACTGAGAACCTGTTACCTCCGGGCTGGCGTCGACATGCCTGGAGAGCGCCTACCAAGACCCGGATTGTAGACGCATCAGGTCAAACCCTACGACCGCTTGGCCGTCTTCCCGTCGCCATCTATGTCAACAATGAACCAATGCTTTTTCCCTTTCTAGTAGTCAAGACCTTATCAGTCCCCCTCATCCTAGGCTGGGACTTCCAGAAGCAGCATGTCAAGAGCATCCTACCTGGAGAAGGAAAGGTGCAGTTCAACCATGGGTTTGTGTCACCAGTGCTGGAGCACCTGGACACCAAGGTTCGTGTGGCCAAGAACCAGAAGGAACGCATCCCACCCTCTACCTTGACCCTCATCAAACCGGTGCTCCTACCTCCTCGCTCGGAGACCAAGGTTCAAGTCACGACCCGGACTGCAGGTCAATGCCTGATCTACGGCCGCAAGGAATTTCTGGCGAAACACCGATTATACCTAGCCCACGGACACCACAAGAAGGTGGAGAGGCACACCCCGTTCTCGGTGCTGATCGTCAACGTGAGCCGGAAGCCAATAACCCTCGCCAAGGGCACTCGAGTTGGTACAGCAGAGCCTTACCGGGGGTCCGCCCGCGCTATGAGCAAGGAAGACCTCTTCAACCTGCAACAAGAGCTGGCATCCAACTTGACGGCCTTAGACGTTTCTCCGGAACAAGAGCAGGCTGGCCGTACTACTCCGAAGCCCGAAAAAGCACCGCCCGGGATGCCGAAGGTCAACCAAGAAAACGTCCCTCTCGACTTGAAGGAGGCACTGGAGAAGCTTCTCCAGGAACATCGGCACCTGTGGTCCGGAGAGCTGGGCAAGATGGACGCCACCCTACACCGGATTCAACTCAAGCCAGATGCCAAGCCAGTGCACATGCACCCATACCGGGCTGGACCTCATCGCCGGGATGAGATTGAGAAGCAGGTTAACAAGATGCTCAAGATGGATGTTATCGAGCCGTCTGATGGCGAGTGGGCTTTCCCGGTGGTAGTCGTCCCGAAACCTGGCGGTCACTTCCGTTTCTGCGTTGACTACAGACGCCTGAACGAGATGACAGTCAAGGATGTATACCCGATACCCCGGATGGATGATTGCCTCGACTTTCTTGGTGATGCCACCCTCTTCTCGACGCTGGATTGTAATGCCGGTTACTGGCAGATCCCTCTGGCTGACGAGGACAAGGACAAGACTACCTTCACGTGCCACATGGGACTGTTCCGGTGCAAGCGTCTCCCTTTTGGTCTCACTAATGCTCCGGCAACCTTCCAGAGAGCCATCGACATCATCCTGTCGGGGCTAAGGTGGAGAACATGTTTGGTCTACCTGGACGACATCATCGTTTTCTCCAAGACCCCAGCGGAACACCTGGAGCACCTTCGAGAAGTCCTGGCCCTCCTGTCCAAGGCTGGAGTTACCCTCAAGGCCGAGAAGTGCCACCTGTTTGAGACTGAGGTGGAGTACCTGGGGCACGTGCTGAGTCCGGGGGAGCTCCGAGTCAATGAGAAGAACATCAAGGCCCTCCGGCATGCACGGCAACCTAAAACCCAGACGGAACTCAAGAGCTTCCTGGGTATGTGCAACGTCTACCGCCGGTTCGTACGAGACTACGCTCTGATTGCCCGGCCCTTGACCAAGCTTACTAGCAAGAAGCTTCCAGCACAACTCCCGGTGTTCAACGAGAAGCAGACAGCAGCCTTCGAAGAGCTCAAGAAGCGCCTGACCACCACTCCAGTACTGGCGTTACCCAAGCGGGAGGGTCAGTTTGTTCTGGAGACTGACGCCTGTGGCGTCCAGGTGGGGTGCTCACTACTCCAGCAGCAACCTGATGGGCACTTCCTCCCGATAGGCTACTACAGTCGCGTCTTGACTCCAGCCGAGAAGAACTATTCCACGACCGAGCGCGAGTGCTTGGCGGTCGTCTGGGCTTGCTTCCTGTTACGTCCATATCTTGAAGGACAAGAGTTCCTCATCCGGACGGACCACGCCAGTCTAAGGTGGCTGCTATGCATGGACAGCAGTCAAGGAAGGGTCGCCCGGTGGCGCCTACGCCTTTCGGAGTTCAAGTACAAGGTGTGCACCAGAGCAGGGAGGGAGCACCACTGCGCCGACACCATGTCCAGGCTGGAGACTCCTGCAGCCGATACCGGTCCTATCCCGGAGGAAATACCTTGCTTCATCCTCCCGAATGTCGGACGTGGCTGGCACGCTCCCCTGTACGAGACACCTGACGCTCATCAACCGGTAACCATTCACCGGATGCTGGAGGCACAATTGACGGACCCTCAATGCTTGGAGCTTCGCCACCAAATGGACCTGAACCGGAACAGTCGCTTCTCCGAGTCTACAGACGGACTCCTGGTACGGGTGTCACCCTTCGATGGGGCAACTCAAGTCTACGTACCCCGGAGCCTACGGACTGACATCCTACGCCTGGAGCACTCGTCTCCCCAGGCCGGGCATCCTGGTATCAATCGGATGTATGCTTCCATGAGACGACATTATTACTGGGAAACCATGGCCAGTGACGTCCATAAGTGCCTGGAGGCTTGTATTTCTTGTGCAAGGAACCGGTTGTCCCAGAGGAAGAAGACTTCTAAGCTACGCCTATTCCCTGCGGCGGAGCCCTTTGCAAGCTTAAGCATGGACATCCTGGGGCCCCTACCTGAGACCTCCAGTGGCAACATATACCTGCTCATCATTTGTGACCGGTTCTCCAAGTTCACTCGAGCAATCCCGTTGAGAACCATCACGGCTCTGGATGTCACGTCGGCCTTCTGCGAGTACTGGATAGCTGCCTACGGCCCTCCAGACTCCGTCTTAACCGACAACGGTCCCCAGTTTGCATCCCTGTTCTTCCAAGGAGTCTGTGACCTGATGGGCATCAAGAACTTGTACACCACGACGTACCACCCTCAAACGAACGGCCAGGTGGAACGATTCAACCGGACCCTAGTGGACATGCTACGGCACTACGTGGAGGAGCACCAAGAAGACTGGGACGAGCTCCTGGCTGTCCTCACTCTAGCCTACAACTCCCGAGTTCACCGGACAACGGGAGTCGCTCCACTCGACTTTGTCACCCCGAGGCGGCTGACCAACTTCTCCCTGGAAAGAATACCGGATGGTCTCCAGCCTGCACTGAAGTCAGGTCCCAAGGCAAAGGATGAGTTCCTGGAACAACTAAAGCTCCTGCTCCCAAGAGTCAAGGAGTCAATTTCAAAGACCCAGGAGCGATACAAGCGGGACTATGACAAGGGTGTCCGGGAAAAGAACAAGGAACTGGGTGGTGGCGACTGGGTTTTTGTGGACAACCATAGCAAGACCCGGGGGAAGCTGGACTCTAAGACGGATGGACCTTATGAGATTCTCAATACGGATGGCTGGACCTTCCTTCTAGACGTGGATGGCTCTCCGTACCGGGTGAGCAGCGACCATGTCACCCGAGCTCCACCGCCAAGCCAACGGGACTTGACCCGGCGTAAGCGGACTGCGATACCCTGGCTATCCCAAGAAGAAGGTCGGGAATTTGTCTACGTCAAGTTTGTCGACCATGCCTGGAGAGATGGACGCCTGTACCTGCGAGTACGCTGGTTCGGTTTCAACCCGGCAGATGATACATGGGAACCCTCAAACCGGCTACCCATCGCGGACGTCTGTGCCTACACGCGACGGAACGGGATTGAGGGCACTCCCGTGGCCAGAGCCGGCAAGATTCTGGAGTCGGACACGGAGGAGGACCAAGAGGACGGGGCCAACCAAGACCCTCGGGACGAGACGAGCTCACCCGCAACGGATGCGGAACAAGAGGATTGAGAAGAAGGGAACGGGTATATCAAGGAGAACACGCAATGCAAGCATGGAACAATCAAGGAAACCAAGCACCCGCTCGAGCAACCCTTCTCTCCGCCTCTTCCCTCCTCGCTTCTCCCAAGACCCTCACCCTCCTTGCCTCCAACTACTACTCTCGGCGCGGACGCTGAGCCGAGGGAGTATCCTCCGGCGCTGCCCCCGCGGTACGACGGGAACCGGAGGAAGACGGGATGACGTAGTGCGGTGGACGCGGCGCATCCCGGTATGACGCCATCGGAGTAGTACCAGTAGTTGCCGGTGGCTCCCGCTCATCCAGATATGTCCGTCGGCGCCGCTGGAAGCCCGTGAAGGTCTCTGACCACTGCTGGGCCAGGCCATGCCGCGTCAAAGTCGCCAGAAGTTCGCCAACCACCGGGTTGTTCGACATCTGGCCGCTGTCCGCGCAAGCAAACACCCGGTCGACCACGTCGTTCAAGACACTGGCGTAAGTGCCCAGCACCAGAGAAGACCCGACGCCTTCAACCTGCACCGGAAGACGACCCAGCTGGTCTTCAATCATGCCGACGTCGTACTGGTCGCATGTTGGACCACCTTGGTTCAGGTACCAGTTAGGCACCCGGAAGCGGGTAAGGCGCAGAGTCGGCGCCGGAATCTCGAACCGGCCCGAGGATGACACTACCGGACGGTCCACAACGGCCCCCGAGACCGGAGTACCCAACTCCAGCGGAGGCACAGCGCCGCCGGCGTTGGAAGAAGGCGTCCGGGGTAGAGCGGCCGGAGTAATCGGCGACCGCACGGCCACTCCCAGACTCGCCGCAGACAAGCGCGGTGCCGGAGGAGCTTGAAGTACTGGCACAGCAGGAACAGGGCGCGGACGCGCCGGTGACGGTTCAGGCGAGGCAACCGGGGCGACAGGGGCAACAGGAGGAAGCGGAGCCGCCGCAGACACCCGACCGACCGCCGCGGCCCATCCCGACTCCTGTACCGGCGGCCCAACTGGCAGAAGATCAAGGGCGGCCGGAGCAGGAAAGCTACCTAGCTGCGGCCACGCCGGAAGCGGCGTCGCCAACTGCACCTTGGCCGGAGAAGACTGGTAGACCACCTGCGCCCAACCGAAGCCATCCCGACGCGGGCGGTTCTGGTCGGCAATCGCGTTCAAGAAGTTCCGGTCATGCACCGGCACCAGACGCCGGAAGTCGATCATCGCCTGGAAGAGCTCCTTGTACTTCTCGTCCTGGCTGCACAGGAAGTCGACGGTCAACTTGTCGACAATCCAGACCATCAGGAGGTCAGGGAGAAACCAAAGCCGGTTGGACACCAAGACCTCATGAAGCCAGTGGTTGGCCGCCAAGACTGTCATCTCGGACGTGTACATCATGTACGGGATTGAGTGGAAGAAGCCCTTGATCGACGCCTGAGTCAAGGCGTCCAAGAAGTACCAGGTGCAAGGGATGCTGGAAGGAGCAAACCCGACCGGGATCTCGACTTCCTGCTGCTGCGGGATGACCTTGGGGTAGTATGCCGCCCGGTTAGCCTTGTCCAGCTTCCAGAACTCCTGGTGGTTGCAGCTCACAAGGAAGTCACGCTGACGCCCGCGTCGCTCACCCTGCTCCCGTGCCGGCGACAACTTGGAGTATTTCCGGGTCAAGAAAGGCGGCTCCAGAGCGACCATGCTCGGACGGGGGTCGCAGTTCAAGCTTCCCGACCCCTTGAGCGCCTCGTCCCAGACCTTGAGCGCCCGGTGGACGTACCCTTCCTCCTCCGGCCACCGGAGAACGGACGCGGACACGCGACGCTCGGTCAAGGGTAGATCCAGTACCAGCGCGAAGGGGAGATCCTCCAGACGAGCAACCCAAGAGGAACCCGAGAAGCTCTGGGAGCGGTCTTGTGCCAGGCGCATCTGGTCCGCCGTATGAAGACGTGCCTTGTCCATCTCGGTCAAGACCCCGCGCTGGAGTTCCTTGCGCCAGAGGTCCATGCAATCCTGCTGGCACTGGGCCGCGCCGGCGTTGCCAACCACCGTGGAGTAACGCCGGGCCGCCAGAGGGTCCTGCCCAAGGAGCATCTCCGGGAGACCCTCCGGGGGGGCCTCGACCGGGTGCATCGCGGAAGCCGGGGGAACTCGATCCGTCCCCGCCGTGGCGACCGGCGCCGGCACCGACATCCGAGGAACCGGAGGCAGGAGAGGGGCACGACGACCCGAGTTCTCCTCCGCAACACTCGCCGCCGGAACCACGGGCCCAGCTTGGATCTCGGAACTGGACATACCGTCCAGACTCCGGGGAACGAGAGGGCCAAGGTGAAGGAGCGGAGGGGGGGGGGGGGCAGAATCGGGGCAGGTGATCGTGACCGGGGTGAAGACGCTCGACCTCGGCACCGGTGTGGACGTGCTCGAGGCTGTGCACGGTGGCACCTGGTTCGGCCCGAGGACGTGCCGGACTAGGGAGGGAGCTATGTAGCATCCCTGGCCCCGACTTGGCGCCGACCCGGGACTGCAACCAGAGGGCACCAGGTGCCAGAACACGCCCGCCGTGTGGCGATGGTTGGCGGCCGTGGCCCGTGCCCGGCACTGGGATGCGGTGGACTACGCTATCCACACGCGAGAGAGGGATTTCTGATGTGTTTTTGCATATTTGTGAGGGACTTGATTTGAGAGAATTTGAGTGTGAGATTAGTGAGTGGGAATAGAATTAGTAGTGATAGTGGCCCCCGACCTGACGAGGTTAGACTCGGGTCGGGGCCACTCGGGGTTATGGGGGGCTACCGGGCCAACGTGCCGGGGTTCCCCCAGATGCACGTTAAGAGGGACAGCGAGGCGCCCTCGGCCCGCGCCCTCAGGGAAAAAGACAACTGCGCGTTTGCTTTCCTCTTCCCCGTGTGCACTACCGTGCGTATCTGTTTGCCCTGCGAGCAGGCACGTGAGGCAACAGGCATACCATTCTCGTAGTTCCCCTTTCTGCGTTACCTGTCCCTTTCCCCCGAGGGATATTGACACGTGTCTGAGAGGATCGAGTTTTATACCACAGGTCCCATACCCGACCCATCGCTGCGCCGAGTCGGCCACAGCGAAGAACAGTCAACCCCTCCTCATACAGAGGCCAAGCGGGGTAAAACCACCGCCCCAAGGCCTCACGCGGGACAACTTGTCCCGCCTCCGGGGGAGATCCTGCCGTCAACCCAAAGCCGGGTGACGCGGGAGTCCCACCCCCCGGAGCGATCGCGGAGCCCCCGCCGGAAGTCCCGGCAGGCGCTGCACCGTAGGAGGTGTCCTCCATACGCTCATCGAGAGAGTCCGTCTCCACTCCCGGAGTCGCCATGGCTCTCCCCAAGTTGGGGAGAGACGTCCTGGCTATCGCGGCACGAGACCCGCCTCGAGTTGAGGGGGACTCGGATCGTGGGTAAACGGGTGGCCTCCCCAGCGTGGGGTGGCCCCGTGTAAGGTGAAGGAGAAGTGGTGGTGGTGGTGAGGTGTGAACCGAGGAGAGCAAGCTGCCAAGTGGGCAAGCTTGAGGAGAGGGGCGGCCAACGTGACCGCCTCCACATCCGCGTTACGTACTCAAGGGGGGACAGCAAGTCGCGTCCCCCCCAACGCCGAGACGTGCGTTTACGCACCCCCTCACAGGGCCGACCGGGTCGGTCGGAACTGAGGAGAGGGGAGTGTGGCAGTATTGACCCCCAGGTAGGGGGCAACACGTGCCATGCAAGGGGCGGCAGGCCACTAGCCTGATCCGTTCCTCCCCCTGCATTTGGGTCCATATTCCCTAAGTTCGGGATAGTTAGCTTAGTAGTAAATCCAACTTGGATTTGAGGGTTTTCTGCATTTATCGTCTTGAATTTTCGTGTGGCCCGGTGGGCAGGTGCTGGGGTGGGAGATTCTGAGTGGCGAGATTCTGAGTGGACCCTGGGGGGATAAGGGGAGGGACAGCGGGGCTTGGCCCTGCGTCCCCGTCCCGACCAAGAAACTGTTGGACCACACACCATCTTCTTGTTTGTCCGTGGGGGGATTGCCCCACAACAGGGATAGAGTGTGTGCGACTTGCACTTCTTCCGGTTCCCCCGACACGGGAGGCAGCCCTCGCACACCGCCCCAACTTGGGTACTGTGTGTGCGAGTGGTTTTTGCCACAGTACCCTGCAACGGGTGGACCGGCCGGGAGGCCAACACACTCCCGAAGTAGCGGAGACAGGAACCGGTGTCAAACCGGAAAGCAGGGGCGGGTTCCAACCCCTCCTGCCATAGAGGCGGGCGCACGGGAGTGTATACCGGTGCACGACCGTTGCCGGTCTGCAACGCACACGTTATATCGGTGCGGAACGCATCCGCCATGACACCATGGTTACGTCGCCAGCTCGACGCCGACTTCAACCCCGCCATAGGCGGGTAGGGAGCCGTCAACGACAGATACGGGGATACCCCCGGGTAGTAATCAAAGTCGGGATACCGACCGGTATCGCCCACCGTCTCCCCAAACGCAACCGGCTCCGCCGCCGCCGCAATCCCCCGAGCACTAGCCGGGTAGTCAACCCCCCGCGGCAACGCGGGGGCAATCAGGTCGCACACCCCGAAGGCGGGGTCGAGGTAGACCTCACCCCGTCCCACCCGGGTGCCCCAGAGCTGCGCATGCCGGTCGTCCGGCTGACTCAGGACCCACTGGTGTTCCACTCGCACCGCGTTCGGATGGTTGACCAGCCGCACCAACTCCCGCTTCCAACTCGGGTCCACCTTGACGCGCCGGGAGGACTCTCCACGAAGATGCGGCGGGTGGAAGTCCACCCGCATCCGCCCATCGGACTCCATTGACTCTTGCACATTGAGGCCTCGAACCCGAGCCACCAAGTCGGACATCGACATGGCGGGTTGACCCGCCGCCACGGCGACGCCGCCACCCAACGGGGCAACCCGGGCAGGACCAGGAAGAATCGGGGGAGCCGGGGGATGCCCCACCGGCACATGGGCCGTTGCCGGCGGTGCCCGAGGCCGAGGAGGAAGAAGAAGGGCGGGCGCCCGCCCGGAGTAACTCCCGGAGTCCACTGCCATCGGGGTAGATACCTCTTGACCATCACGCGTCCGCGGCACCGCGGGCAGAGCGTCGCCGCCACCCGGACCCGACGTGGGTACCACGGGGGCAGCACGGGTAGACCCGCTACCCGCAGCAGCGGACACACCAACCGGGCGGGCACCCGCGCCGTCTTGACCCGCCGTACCGGCCGGGGTGCCGCCACCACCATCCGCCACGCCGGCGACACCATCTTGAGGTAGAGCCACGCCGGCACCGGCGACAGAAGCCATCCGGGCCGCCGGAGGAGTAACGGTAGGAGCCACCGCTGCACGCGGTTTTCCGCCACCCGACGGAGCCGTCGTGCCGCTACACACGGACGACAACCCGCCCGGCGCGCCGTCCGGGGCCACACGAACGGTCAGCCGGTCGTCCTCGTCCTCCGACGAGCTCGCTAAGAAGCACTCGGCGGCGGTGGCAGAGACGGGAACGTCGTCCACCATCACCTCTTCCTCCTCCTCAAGCAGGAGGTCGTCCTCGCCCCCGGGTACCTGGGGGTCCGACATGGTGAAACCAGGGTAGCAGGGGCGCCCCGTCAGAAAAGCCGTCGACGGCTACGACCCGGTACGGTGGGACAACCGGGACGAGCCAGGGAAGCGCGGGCACCCGCGCTTATGACCACAAACGGCCATGAGAAGCGCCGCAGGCTCGCGGGTCGACCCGCGCTCCACGAGGCTACGATCGGGCTCCACCCAGGCACCTGGGCGGGCCGGGGCCACACCCCCGTACAGGGCAACCAAGAGGGGTTCACCTCGAAACCGCCCCCGCGAAAAGCGGGAGCGGCCGCCCCTATTGACTCGGTAACACGAGAGGGGCTCCCCTACCACCAGACACCTGGTGGCGGATCCGCTTGCACCACCCCTCGGAAAGGGGGGTCGTGAACAGAAACCCGCATCGGGAATTTAACGGTCCGGAAAACGGATCGTGTGTGTACCACACAAAGGGGGGCACCCCCCTCAGACAACCTCGAAAAGGGGTGTCTGTCGCGACGGGGCGCAAAGCCCCACCCGACTGGTAAACGGTCACGCGACCCACTTACATTCGGTATCCCGAATGCAACTCGACCCGAGGACGGGCCGAATCTAAGGGGGGGATATGTAGCAATATGGTTGGCCGTATTGTGACCCTAATATTAGGGGGGCTACTTCTAATCCTTGGCTTTCAATTTGAGAGTCCGTACTGGTCACGGTATCTATAAGTTACGTATGATCAGAGGGACTTGCATCTTGGGGTGGAGGGTAGTTAGTAGTGTCTCCGAGGGTTTATAACGTGGGGGCCGGCGGCGAATCCACCGCCGGCCAAGGCAGAACAACAAACCCCTCCCATTTGGGCTCCCATCTTGGTCCCGTGGCTTGCGCTCCAAGGACAGCAACCTTGGCCTCCCGGTGACGTTGGTGCCGATCCCCCTTGGCAAGTGTTCCCTGAGAGTGGACGTGCGACGGATTCCTATTGTGCTACAGGACGGCAGGCCCGCCGCGAGCGCACTTGCAAAGGGCGTTGCGGGGTGCACCGCGAGGGCGGTGAGGAAGGCCAGGTGGGCGGGCAGCCGCGCTGCGGCGACCAGAAGCGCCCGCACCCGCCGTGTGGGCACCGCCGACCGCCGGTGGAGGGGCGCGCCCAAGAGGGCGTCGATGAGGACGGACAGGGGGAGGGGCGGGCCCCCGCGGCCGCTACCGACACCGCCGGCGTCCTCGGCGTCCCCCGCCTGTGGCAAGTCGTCGTCAAGGAAGCGGAGCGCGCGCGGCGGGGAACCCCCGTCGGGGCTGCCGCCGACTGGCCCGCCCAGGCCGTCGAGAGGAAGGGCGTCACCGCCAGGGGCACCACAGACGCGAGCGCGGGTGACGGCGGCAGCGCCGCCGCCGCCCGTCCCGCCGACCGCCAGCAAGGGGGGGGGGACCGCGGGCGGCAAAAGAGGACTGGCGGCACCACCCCCGCGGCGTCGCGGCGGTGGCCGTGACGGTCGCGAAGTCAAATCAAAAGCCTGCAAAAAGAACCGAAGACTGACAAAATAGAACAATTTTGCGGGCTCGCTTTCAGTGACTGAAAGCACCAAGACCATGCGATTTTCATTCAAGGCTGAAAAGAGAGCACGTGGCGGGCTGTGACTAGCCGACCAAACAAATCCGTGCTTCCCCAACCGGGGGGGCAAGACTTGTGTAGTTTTCTAGATATGAGCAAAGGTACAGTATCTAGATAATGTATTATAAACATATTGCTGATTTATGAATTCTGTCCTGGTCGACCGAGACTGACTCTCTCAGACGCGTTCTCAGCCAATCAGATCCGCCGCTGGGACCGACTCCCAGGCCGATGTGCCCCCACATGCTGGAATCGCCTCTACTTTTCTTCACGTCTCCTGGGAAACAAGTGGTTCTGCCAAGATCTCCCGGCAAAGTGCTCCTGACAGTGGAAGACCTCAAGCTTCTGAGCAGAAATAGAAAGAAACAGTTGCGGCCCTTTCTGGCCTGGCATACGACCACATGATTGGGTTGTCAAGCAGCTGATAGCGCTATCCAGCCAATGCGTTGCCCGTAAAGTTCAGAAGTTGACTCTACATATGTCTCGGTCTCGGGGCACAAGGACAAAATTCAGCAAGCAGCAATATATACCTACCTTGAGCCCTGTACAACATGCCTTCGCTAGCCGACCACCGCGAACGAGCGCGAGGTAGCCCCCCAAATTGGACGAGGCCGTACCAGTTCATACTACATGGTGATTGGGCGGCTCAAGTAGGTCCTCAGAGTCCATTTACTTTTCAGTCTCTCCCGAACTCACTCATCGCCTCGACCACACAGGTTCCAGCGCCTCGTTCGTGGCGCAGTCCACATCCGCACCGCTTTCGTGTTCCCCCTCGACCCGGCGACCTCCCCTCGATAGTTCTCTTCTCCCCTGTTCCTTTCCGGCAACCTATTTTCTTCTCCGCAATTTCCAACATCCAAGCTGCCATGGCCGCCTTCGTGCCTGCTGGTCTCCTCCCTTGCCGCACCACCCGGGCGGCCGGCTGCTCCCCCTGCCCCCGGCGGGCGCACGCGCCGCGCGCGGCGGCCACCCCTCCCCCCTGCCCTCCGCCGGTGCGGTCGACACGGCGGCAGCTGTTGTCGGTCGCCGCTGCCACCATTGCCGCGGCGGCCGTTTCCGGTGACGGTCTGCTCGTCACCCCTCCTCCCGCGGCTGCGTCAGGCGACGGGTCCACCCTGGTGGAGAGCCTCGGCGAGGCCCGTGCTGCTCGCAACGGCCTCGAGGCACTGGAGCTCCTCGCGTATGGCAGTGACGGCGATGCGGTGGCGGTGGCGGACATGTCAGACCTCCGTGGCCGCTTGCGGGCGGCGCCTCTCAACCGCATCCGCCCCGCTTGCTTTGCGCTCCTCCGCGACGCGACGGCGCCCGGGGGCGTGGCCGCGACGGGCCCCGCCCGGGCCGAGATTGATCGCGCGTATAAGCGCCTGATTGGGTCGGTGGAGCGGCTGGACAACACCTCTCTGCGGGCGGGACGAGGGCAGATCCGTGGAGGGGGAGGGGGCACGGATGTCCAGGCCGCCTACAAGGATGCGGTGGAGGGTTATGGCCAGTTTATGGCTATTGTGGACCCGACGGGACGGCAATGAGGGTTGCTGGGCGTAGTGGGCGGGGGGTAGGGGGGTTGGCAGACGCGTTTGTTGGCAAGCTAGCGTGTGCATCGGCAAGAGGGAAGCGGGGACCGCCCGTGTCTTGACCGCGACGCGGTTTGTCTGTGCGATGCAGGAGGAGGGGCGAGGACGTTTACGCTGGGCATTTGACGTTTCCATGATCAAGGTTGTGGACGGAAGCGATGATGTCCGTTGCGGCGGCCTGTTTACGCCTGCGCTGGGAGCATTTACTCATCTTGACGACCCTTTGATCGTGCCACTGCACCAATTGGGGGTGGCGAGGATGTGCTCTAGTGTGGGTGTCCACGGGCGTCGTTACCCGTGGCTGCTTGTCCGTCCAAGAGTGGTTGTCCTTAATAATGGGTGCACTTACTCGCGCTCTCCACGATGTCTCTACAGGCGAGGGTTCGGTGCTCGAGACTGCCAGACCGCTTTCCCAGTGGCTCTGACCGAGACCAGTGAAGGCATGTGCCTGCTGGTCGCAGGTCACTACAAAAGCCGCATTCAACCCCCTTTACAACTTCTCTGTCTCCCCCGCGGCGTTGCCGCCGCAGACCATTGAGTTGCCACTGTCCGCAGCATCGCCACTGACCCCCTCGTTCTCGTTCACTCACGCGCCGCCCAAGAACATTACTGTCGGCACCATTTGTAACATCGTCGTTGTTGTCTGGGTCGGGTCCCCAGGCGTGGTCGCCGGGAGTGCGCAGGAGAGATGGCGTCGACGGCTGCTACGGGCGTCCGGCCATTTGTGGCGAAAAACTCTCACCTGAAGGCCGTTGCAGAGATGGCTGGGGAGAGGTCGCCAACTGGCAAAAAAGAAGGTAGAGGGGCTGGAGAGCACGAAGGTGATCACGACGCCTCGGACTGGAGATCAAAGAGGGCGAGCACAGCTGTACAGTACGACGGCCCGGTCGCGAATCGGTGAGAGCCCCGCGCCTCTCCCGCAGCAGCTGCCCTGGAGCAGCAAAGGCCCACCCGCCGCGTGGTTTCGGCTCGACGCATTGCGTGAAGCTATTGGGTGTCAGGATAATTTTTGCACAGGCCAGGTGGAGGAGCCTCGCGCAAGCACGACGCATGGTACGCCTGTGGGCCAACGGGATGGCAGCAACCGCGTGGTGCAAATCCGGTCGGTGCAGTTGACCCCAGGAACAAGGGTTGTGGCTGGATGGGACGATCTGCTTGCCAGCGCATGAATCGCGCGGGGACCCCACCGACCTGCGGCGCCGCCCTATGGGTGGCGCCGCAGGTCGGTGGGGTCCCAACCAATCGCGTTCGGCCTGCCGCAGGAGTGGCCGCCACCGCATCTGACCGAGTGATCCGTCTCATATCGTACCAGGGCAGCCACAGTCTTCCAGCGCCAAGTGGCAGCTGGGTTGTTGAACGCCGCACGGCCAGGTGGACAGCGCGTGCTCAGCTGGGATTCATAAGGGGCACCTCCCCATCCATCGAGTTGGGCACGATAGCCCATCCCCGCCCACTCGTTCGCAGCCAAGCGCGGTATCAACCGCCGCGCACCAACCAACCTTACCCCACCCCTTCCGACGCTCCCGACGCCACCTTGCAGCTGGCCTGCCCCTTTTTCCGCTTCGACTCTTCCCCCCCCCACCATGGCACGTCTGGGCCTGTTCCTCGTGGTTGCGCTGTTGCTCTTGGTTGCCGCGACCGGGCATGCTTATCCCGTCGCTGTGCGTTCCACGGAAAGAGACCTCTCTGACCGTTTGACCGCCCGCAGTTCTGAAGTCATTCCTGACAGCTACGTCCTCATTTTGCTCGAGACCTGCGGCAAGCGCTGCCAGCAGCGGGTTCGATCGGGCCTGAAGCTCTTTGGCTGCACCAAGGTGCACATCCACCCCACCATCCGTTTCGCTGATGCCTATTGCCCGAAGCGCAGGGGCTTTTCGCCGTTCTGTGCTTTGGCCTCACTGCCGGGCGTTGAATCTGTTGAGCCTGACAAGTCTTTCAAGCTTGAGTAGCCGAGGGCGACGGGGGATTTTTCGTCGGCCAAGATGATGCCGCCTGCGGCGCTACTTCTACGCAGACGAAGGCGAGAGGAGACGGCGGGTACCTGGCGCGGCGGCCAAGATGATGCCGATGTACACCAGTTCTACCAAGCCTACGTGCATTGGTTCGACGTCGTCGGTTGTCTGTCTCTCCGGCATCTCGGGCTGCTCGTGTATCGATCGTGGACGTGCGAGGAGCATCGCCGGACCTGCTCTTTGGTATAACGGCGCAATGTTATTCATGACATGAGAGCCGTATGCAATTTACTCTCAAGTGGTACTGTAATTACTTTTCTCTTTTTTTTCAGATGGTTTTGGCCTTGGCGACCGTTCCCGGCGACGTTGCCATCGCAGGCGCTACGACATGGTCACACCCCACTCGTGCCGTCTTGGCGCATCGCCTCTACCTTGTTGTTCTGCTTCATGAGCCTGTGTTCGAGGTGGTCATGACGCAGCCTGAGATTTTTTTGCGGCTTGGTGGTTTTCAATGGTAGTGCGGCGGCGGCCCGGCTCCACCGTCGCCTGTCTTCTGGACGTGGCTTTGTGCGGCACCGCGCAGCTGCGGTGCCTCCTTGCGTGGTTGAATGGCTGCTGGGAGCGCTTGGTCCTTCCCTTGCACTGACGGTCGTCTCGGACCTCTCTCCAACGGGCAAACGTCCTTGCCTCCAGACGAGTCTGGTTTTTGCTCCTCGGGTTTCCCGGCCTCGCGTCGACGGCCGCAGGCTGCGGCAAGGGAGGACACATTTGGCGCGTGACGGGAACAGGTGTCGGTTCCACTCTTGCCGCCATCCCCAGTGTTGCCATGGACGACGACGAGATCACCCCAGTCCGTCGACCCACCAACTGCGACGACAACGAGGACGATGTGGCCAGACAGTCGTCGGGCGACAGCGTGGGCTCTTGGTCTTCAGTCAGCCTGAAAAACGGTGCAGCTGCTGCAGCTGTCGCTTCCATTTCTCCTGGCGTCCAGTCACCGGTCAGTGACCTGTCGGTGCCGGGCTCTTCCACAGATGGTAAGCGTGGAGCATCCGCGGCAGTCGATGACGTGCCTGTTGTCAAGGCTGGCCGCCCCGCTGTCTCCTTCGCGAGCTCTACCAAGGCACCAAAGACGACTCTTTCCGTCCCATCCGAAACCAAGGACGCGGCTGTCCCTGTAAAGCGCCAGTCAGGCGGCCGCAAGGGCAACCGTCGGCGCTTCCAAGCCCCCGTCCTTGTCCCCGTCAACGACCCCAATGAACACTTTGCAGCAGCGTACGGCAAGCTCAAGCGTGAAGACGACCTCGACTCTGATGAAGAAGAAGGGGCGGGAAAGGCGCGGCGTGTGGACATGGCGTCCGCCGCTGTCACCACGTCTGGGATGTGGAAGTTTAACCCCATTTCTATGACGTATGAGATGGGGGAGGGTGGTTCGACCGGGTGGAGGCCGCCTGCACCTGGGGCGTCCTCCTCAGCATTGCCAAACAGCTCTGGTGTAACGCCCAAGTCTATGAAGTCCTGGGCGGTTGCTGAGCTGGGTGACCTCGATGAGGCAATGGCCAAGAAGAGCACGTCAAGAGCAGCGGCGGTGGTGCTACCGCGGCACACGCGGGTGGCCAAGGCCGTGGGGTTCTTCTTGGGCGAAACGAGCCCCTTTTTTGCTCCCGTCACGATGGAGCAGCTGGGCTCATCGGTGCTTCTGCCGCAGTGGGCCATCTCTTTGTGGCGTGTGGTGTTTGGGTTGGCCATCTCCGCGCTGTGGATGCACCGGGTGCTGCAGCCGGGCATGTCCATGTTCAGTATTACGACGTCGCTACTGCCCGCGCAGTCCACCGTGTGCTTGTGGGTGTCCATGTGCGGCTTGTGGATGCTGCGTCATGGGTGGTCCTTCATTGCGCGGGAGCCCCTGAAGCGGCTATCACCTATTGCCTTGTGCTATCAAATGGTGCGTTTCTTCATGTGGCTGTGTAAGGTTGCGGATGCCTCTTTGCTCGTCTTGAGTGCGTGCTTGGTTTCTTTGCTTCTCTTCTCCTCTCTTTGCTTCCTCCACTGCCGAGTCTACTTCCCGCTGATTCTGACGTTCCGTTGCTGGTGCTCTATGTATCTCTTTCTCGGCTGTTCTGTCGTTGTTTTTTTCGTTCTCTGCTTGTGGCTTTGTCGTGTGTTCTGTGTCCACTCGATCTGCAGGCATTGACGCTTTCAGTCACGATGGTGGTCTGGCATGCCGTCATGCAGGCTCTTTTGATGGAACCGGACTGGTACATCTCAACGACGTTTGCCCGTCCACCTCCCCTGTTTACCCTTTCCGTCATTACGTTGTACGCTTCGACTGGTGCTTTTGTGGTAGACCTGCTGCTGGGTAGCCTACCTCTTCACTTACCCTACACATGGATGACGATGGCTCTCACCGCCACCT
The DNA here is from genome assembly GCA_009829735.1 of Pyropia yezoensis. Classification (NCBI taxonomy): domain Eukaryota; phylum Rhodophyta; class Bangiophyceae; order Bangiales; family Bangiaceae; genus Pyropia; species Pyropia yezoensis. The sequence goes on from CM020620.1 coordinate 26,905,629, forward strand.
ACACCCTGTCCGTGAGTGTGGCGCGCCACGGCCGCGACTTGCCGACGCCTCATCGTTTGGGCATCGACTGGTCTGGCGTTTTGATCACCCTGTTGTCGGGGGCCGTGTCGGTCATCCTCTTTTTCCTCCACCGCCTGCTGCACGTGACGGTCAAGAGCCGGCTGGAGACGGCGCAGCTGCTCAACCAGCGCTCCGAGTTGGAGGCCCGCATTGCGGCCGCCGAGGCCGAGGCCGCCCTCAGTGACATGAACAGTGGCGCGAGTCCAGCTGCCCATGGGGAAGACCGGCTGAAGCGGCGCCAACACGCGGCGGCAATGCTGGACGCCATGGACACCCGGGACGCGGAAGACATTTTTGAGGAGGACGACTGAAGAGGGCCTCTACGTTTGTGGGACGTGCATCACGTCTCTCCATGCAGAGAGTCCGTGGGCCTCCTTTGTCTGGCTTGGTGCCAAGGCTGTTTTCCTGCCTGGAGTGCTACCTGTTGGTGCTTGTTGCTGGCTTGTTGCCAATCCTCGAGGACTTTTTGGCGGATCCGTGGCCCCTATCAAACCACGCTCCCACTCGTCATGGCCACCTCATGACCTGTACCCATCCCAGCGCTTGGATCCCGTAGACGTATCCAAAAAGAACACAGGCACTGCTGCTTGACTGTGCACTTATGCCACCGAAATACCTAGCCCGCACCCCCCCCCCCCCCCCAATACCCACACGCGATTGCTTCCACACTGTACACGAAGCGACCAGGCTCGCTCCCCTCCCACTACTGCCATTGCCGTCTCAGCATTTGCAGCCAGATGCTCGAAAGCCGGGCACGAAGAGAGCCACACACACGCGACAAGCCGGCACGACCTCCAGACGCACCGACGCACCGACCCCCCGCCGCCCTTTCCCGAGCGAGAATGGCCAGGCCCCCCCAAAACGACAGTAGGGGGGGCGGTCGAGAGCAGACACACGGCCGACAAGGTACCGCGCCCGCGGTATCCCCCCACACCCCGTCGGCGGCCGCGTCGGCCGGTGGCGGCGCTCATCCCAAGCTCGACAGGTCCACGTCGTACTCCTTGGCGCCAATAAACACGCTCGCCGCGGCGCACGCGCCGACGGCAGCAAGGACGGAGAGCGGCGCCGACGCCATGAGCAGCCAGAAGCTCCACCCAATGGACGCGAGGCCGTCGACGCCCAGCCCCGATGACTTGCTCATCTGGTGGGCGTAAAAGACCGACGTGGCAATGATGGTGGCGAGCGCACCGAGGATGCTCGCCAGGCCACCGACGGCGGCAAAGCCCCGGTTGACCGCCACAAACGCCGACGCCATACACGTGGTGGCCACGACGAGCAGGACGAGGCCGATGCACGCAAATATCCGCGTCACCTGGAAGGCGGTGCAGTGGGGGGCGATTGGGCCAACGTCGTTGCGTTGGCACACCGTGTCCATGACCGTGTCACGGAGCATCCGCTTCCAGCACACGTTGGTCGTGCACCGGTGGGTGATGTACGCGCAGGACACGGCGCTCCCGTCTTCCCTGTGGACGGGCCAAAGAAAAGCAGGCGCGCGGGGGGAGTACAAAAAGAGGTCACAAACAAGGAGGAAGAGTCGTCGCGGGGGCAAGTTGCTAGAGGGTCAGGTGCTGCCACCGAAAGAACGCGCCATGCTCGACGCGTCAACGCCAGAGAGAAAGAGTGGACAAGGCGGTGACATCCCCCTTTGGGGCTCGACAAAGAGAAGCACCAGTGGCTATCCAACAATGGCGTGAAGGGGCAGCCAGCGCTGCACGTCAACGTACCGGTAGCACCCATACCACAGCCCAAAGTACCGGGCCGGGTACTTGATGGTGGTAAACGTTATCTGCGAGTTGACTTCCACCGGGTTCATCGTGTCGTCTGGCCGGTGCAGTCGCACCCAGTGGTTGGTGGCGACGCCAAAGCCGGCCAGCGCCAACGCAACGATGCTCAGCAGGCTGCTCACGCCCAGCACTAATCTGCCCATCGCGACACGAGACGGCGGCCGACGACGACGGGGGCGGGGCAGAGGGGGGGAGAGGGGGCCCCGACTGCGGGGCGTCAGGACGCCGGGCGGCGGCAGCCGGCGGCAGGAGCACCGGCGGCGGCGACGAGCACAACCGTTCCCCGGGGGTGAAGGAGAGAGAGGGCAGCGAGCAAGAGGCGGGGCAAGGTCAACGCCCCTGACGCCGCCCGACCAAGTGCTCAGCCGCCGGGTATGCCCCCGCCCCCCCCCCCCCTGCCACTCCCCGCCCGTCTGCTCCCCCCTTCCCCCCGCCGGCTAGGACTCTTCCGGTCCACGGGTCCCCAGAGCGCGCGGCGGGGCGGTCGTCTCTCCCTTCTTCCGGGTCCCCGTGCGACACCCCCAGCCGCTGGGGTGGGCAACACAACAAGAGGACAGCACGCCGACAGGTGGAGGAGAGGGGCGGGCGGCGTCGATAGCCGCGGGTGCCCCCCCAAGTGGTGCTCGCGGGTTGTCCCCAGCAGTGGCGGGGTGAGTAGGAGATGGAAGGAGGGGCGGTGGCCGCGTACGATACGGGGGAGGGAAAGGGTGAGGGGGGGGGGGGGATGGGAAGGGGGGGGGGGATGGGGACCAGCCGTGGCTTGGTACAGCAAGAGGAGGGCGGGGGGTGGGTTGGTTGGCAAAGCACAGCTGCGACGGCCAGGGGCAGCCGCGGCGTCTGGCGGGCTCCGGCCGCTCCCTCTTCCGTCCAGCCGCGGGGGTCGGCACGCCACCGCCCCGCCGCCCCCACCGCCGCGGCGGCCGCCAAAGCAACATAGAGGGGGGGCGGCGGCGGCGCCCGCCGCCGACGCACGCGGGTGCATCGTCAGCGCTCGCCCCCCCCCCCCCCCCCCCCCCCCCCCCCCCCCCCCCCCCCCGGGAAAGCCCGGGGGGGGGGGGCGGGCGGCCCCAAACGCCCCGCCGGCGCCGCCCCCTTGGGTCTGGGGGGGGCGGGGGGGGGGGGGGGGGCAGCCCAGAGGTGGGCCCACCACACGCTTCCCCGCCCACAGAGCGGGGGGGGGGATGCACGGTGGCATCCGCCCGCCCCCGGCCGGCCGGCCGGCCGTCTGCCCGGCCGGCCGTCTCGCCCGCCAGCCGCTCCCACCACTCGCACGAGGGCACGCAGCCCGAAAAAAAAAAAAAAAAAACGCAGCCGGCGGGGGGTAACGGCGGACCGCCGCCCTGCCCACCCTGGCGTTGGTACCTACTCCTCCACTCACCACCAGCCCCCCCCCCCCCCCCCCCCCCACCCCCACTTGCCGGCCACCTCCCTGCCGCCTCTGCTACCCGGGGTGCCCCCGTGAGGATGGCGCAACCGTCTGTCCGGGGCGGGACAATCCACCGCTACACAGCCCCCCCCGCCCCCCCGCCCCCCCCCCCTCCCCCCGGCCAAGACACCTACCGTGCGGGGACGGCCGGCGGCGTTGGCAGACCACCGCCCCGCGGTGGCGCGAGGGGGGCGGCAGCCGCCGTCGGCGGCAGGAGCAACGCTGTAAAAGCACGGCGACCCACCCTCCCCCCCCCCCCAACCACCCCCAGCAGCAGCCACACCCCAAGCAGCAGCCACACCCCACACCAGCTGCACCCCCCCGCGTCTGGCACACCGCACTTGCAGCGCGGCGCCAGCCGGGTGCCGCCGCACCACTGGCGGATCCGCCCGGCCAAAAAAAGAGACGACCCAGGGGAAAGGGGAGGAGGGGGGGGGGGGGTGGGTGGGAGAGGAGGGAGCTGCGGGCGGCGGCGGCGGCGGCGGCGGCGGCGGCGGCGGCGGCAGCGGCGGGGGGGGAACGCACGCCGTATCCTATAACGCAGCCGCCGGTGAGGGGGTGTGCGTGGGCGCCCCACCCCCCCCCCCCACCTCCCCCTGCACACCGTCACCCGGCACCGCGGGGGGGTGCATTCCACCGCCGCGGCGGCACACCCGCCAGTGGCAGCGGCGGCAGCGGCGGCAGCGGCGGCAGCGGCGGCGGCAGCGGCGGCGGCGGCGGCAGCGGCGGCGGCGGCGGCAGCGGCGGCGGCGGCGGCAGCGGCGGCGGCGGCGGCGGGCAGCGGTGGCAGCACCCCGCAAAACACAGCTGCAGTGGCAGCGGGGGGAAGCGGAGGGCACCCCCCCCCCCGGCGCCGCACGGCGGCGGCGCGGCCGTGCGTTTGGCGCCGCCCCGCCGCCACCGCCGCCGCCGGTGGAGGCGGGTGATCCCGCCGCACCCCCTCCGGACGGCCAACCCCCCCCCGCCCCCACCGCGCGGGGGACGACGGGACGGCGACGGCAACCCCGCCGCTGCCGCGCGGTGGTGGCACCTTGCCGCGCGCCGTGCCGCCCAATTCCGTTTGCCGCGGCCCAGCCCAGCACCGTCGTCCTTGTCCACCCGGACGGAAACGGGCGGGCCCCCCCCACCCACACACCCTATCTGTGTACCGCGGCACGCCCCCGTGGTACATACGCTCCCACCCGCGGGGCGCAAAATTTTCCGCCAGCACTTGGCGTGTGCCCACCCCACCCCCCCCCCCCCCCTTCCCCGCCCCTCCCCTCCCAAATGGCGGCATGCCTTGGCGCGCCGCCGAGCCGCCCCCGTCTGCGGCCGTGCATTCCGGTGCGGGCGGGGCGCAGGACCGCAGGTCCTGTAGGTACAGTACAGTGCACGCCGCGGCGGCGTCGCGTCCACCACGCGAGTCGGTGAGAGGGGGGAGGGGGGGTGCGGGGGTGCGTGGGGAAGTGGGGGAGGGAGGGGGGCGCGGGGGGCGTGGGGGGGAACGCGGGGGGGGGGGGGAGGCATGGCCGCCGTTGGCCGCGCCGCGCTCGCGCCCTGTACCCACGGGGACGCGCGCCCTGTGCCGTCGCCAGCGCCCCCACGCACCCCCCCCCCCACCCCCCCCCCCCCCCCCCCCCCCATCTTTCGCCGGCGCCGGCACCACTGCCACTGTCCGTCCGCCCCCCCACGCCCGGCAACCCCACTCCTTGTGTGGTGCACCCCGCCCCCCGCCGTCGTCCATCCGTGGGGGCGGGGGGCGACGGCAGAGGCAACGACGGCGGCGGCGGCCGGCGGCGGCGGGCCTGGCAGCAGGCGCGGCGGCACCATCGCACCGGTGGTGGTAGCGGCGGCGGCGGCGGCGGCGGTGGGGGCGGTCGGACAGCCCTCGGCGGCGGCGGCAGAACCGCGTGGTGACGGTGGGGGGGGCGGCCAGGGATGGAGCGGAAGGGGGGGCGCGCAGCGTGCCTGCCTGTGCACATGGCAGGGGGCTGGGGGAGTGGCGAGCGCGAGGCACACGGGGCACCGGGGGGGGGGGGGGGGGGAGGAGGGCAAGGTGGTCATGGCGGCGGCCACCTTGGCACACCCGTAGGCGGGACGGCGCCCCGTACCAGCGGGGGGAGTGGTGCCCCCTCGTCGTGAGAAGAGAACACGGGTTCTACCGACGGGAACCCGCGCGGCGCAGGGCCACGCCAGTATCCCCCTGACAGGGGGCGGCGGCCGCCGCACAGCAGGCCGCCGCCGCGGCGGTCGTGGGGACGGTGCCATAGTCGCCGCTCAGGTGGCCATGCGTGTGTGCCGGGGTGGTCGCCGTCGAGGTCGCACGAAACAAGAAAAAAAACAAGAAGATGAACGACGCGGTGGTCCCACCGCGCGCGGCGGTGAGTGAGGAATGGATCAATGGAACACGTCACGGGTCTGCAAACACGGGACACGAAAAAGAGCGAGCGCACCGGCGTGCCCCATGCCAACGTCCGTTGGCGCGTGCCACAGCCACGCGACACCCCCCGACTAGGCACGCGGCGGCAGCACGGGGGCGGCTCACAAGGCTGCACCGGGCGCCACACGAGGAACAAACAAACAAACAAAAAAAGTGTCAGGCCGCCACCAGCTGCCCCCCCCCCTGCGGATGGCACGCCTCAGCACGCCATGCTCCCGTCTGCCACCTCTGCTCCCGCCGGCACGTACAGGTCGCCAACGGCGTCGCCCTCTAAAAAGTCCGCCACCCGCCCGCACACGCGGCGGCGCATGAGCATGCCATTGTGGCTGTACGGGACCGTCCAGCGGTGGTGGGGCACCTCGAGGCGGGTCTCGGACAGCGCCACCACCCCGTCGTGGGGGCCCGCCCCGGCCAGCAGCGGGTGCCACCCAACGCCCACGTCGCCAGACACCACTAGCAGCCGCACGCCGTCCACCCATTCGCCCCCATCATCGTCGCCGCCGCCGTCGTCCTCCCCCCCGTCGTCCGGCCCGTGCCGCCGCGGTCGGCTGTGCCACCGCCCCCGGAAACAGCGAACCGTGCACAGCTCCCGGCCGGCCTTGTCGCCTACCACCCACCGGACGACGCCCCCGCCCCAGCTGCTGGCGAGCGTCCGCGCAAAGGCCGCCCCCCGCAGCGGCGGCGCCACCATCACCGCCGACGCGCCCGTGACCAGCGGCGCCACGCGCCCATCCAGTAGCGCCGACCGCAGGATGACCCCCCCGAGGCTGTGGCCCACCGCCGCCACGCGGCCGCCGCCGCCGCCGCCGCCGCCACCGCCGGCGGCGGTCACGGCGGCGGCGCGCTCGGCCGCGGCGGCGAGGACGTCGGCCAGCGCGTCGGCGTGGTCGGCAACCGTCGCCGCCCGCGACGGGTAGGTGTGGGCGGTGACCGCCCAGCCGCGGCGGGCGAGCGTGGAAGAGAGGGTGGACATGCCCAGGCGGGTGCCGAGGAAGCCGTGGACGACAACGACAACGCCCTGGGGGGTGGGCGGGGGGGGGGGGGGTCGGGCCGGCAGCCGCCGCTTCCCACGCCCGCCCGCCTGCGCCAGGTGCAGCTTGCTGGTGTGGGTGGAGAAGAGGGACGGCAGCCGCGGCAGCACCCAGGACAGGCGCGCCAAGGGGAGGGGCAACGACCGGCCCGCAGAGGGAGGGGGAGGGGGGTCGGCCGCCGCCGACGGTGCCGCAGATGGACGAGGGAGGGGGGGGGACGGCGGGCCGTCGCCTTCTGGCGGCAGGCCGCCGGCAGCGCCGCCGGTGGAGCGTGGCTCAAGCGGCAGCGCGTCTTGCGGCGGCGACGGCGGCGGTGGCAAACCTGGCGGCGGTGGCGGCCCGCCTGCCGCCGTCACAGCCGCTGCGAGCCGTCGGCCAGCCGCCCGGCCCGCCACCACCGCGGCCGCCTCGACGCCCACCAGCAGGCCGGCCGCCGTCACGCCGGCGCGGGAGGCCATCAATACGGGGCCCCCCATGGCGATACCGCCGCTGCCGCCGCCGCCGCCGCCGCCGCCGCCGCCGCCGCCGCCGCCGCCGCCGCCGCCGCCACCGCCGCGACCGGCGACAGCGACCGCTCTCACGGCTCTTCCCGCGGCGGCCGGGACACCCACGCCCCCCCGCACATGCACACGCCCCCGCAAGGGCACCCCCCACGCTGGAATAATGGAGGGGGTAAGGGGCGGGTGAGGACGGGTGGTGGCGGCGGCGGCGGGGTGGCCCGCCGCCGCAGCCGGCGCGTCGGGGTCTGCCGGTTGCGGCAGCGGCAGCGGCACAGGGATGAAGCGGACGCGACACGGAGCCGCGACGGGGACGAGGCGAACCGCGTCCCGCCCGGTCTGTCGGGACGCGTCCCGCGGGGGCGCCACGAGAAAGGAAGCCAATACAGGGAGCGCACCCAGGCGGCACCGTGGCGCCGCCGGCGAGTGGCACCGCCAGCAGTGCTGTGCACGATGCGCGGCCGAGCACACCGCAAAGCCGCAAAGGATGCGCGTGCTTCGGGGTCGGGTCGCTGAGATTGGGTGGAAGCCCTCGCGGTGGGCGGGGAACCAGCAGGGCAGCGGCTGAGGAACAGCTTACAGCTCTTCATTGTCGTAAAACACATACTTAGTTAGATCATTAAATATGGAGTATGCCAACTACATGGACACATAGCAAAAAGATTTTTCCTGAGTGGCTCGTCATGTCAACAGTATGCAGGAAAATGTACCGGCGTCGGGAAGGCGTCGGGAAGGGGTCGGGAAGGCGTCGCGTCGGGAAGGGGTCGGGAAGGGGTCGGGAAGGGGTCGGGAAGGGGTCGGGAAGGGGTCGGGAAGGGGTCGGGAAGGGGTCGGGAAGGGGTCGGGAAGGGGTCGGGAAGGGGTCGGGAAGGGGTCGGGAAGGGGTCGGGAAGGCGTCAGGAAGTACCACAGCCGTGGCGTCAACCTTCTTCTTTTGCATCCCGCCCGCCTGCCCGCCCACCCGCCCGCCCGCCCACCCGTCCCGCCAGTCCGACGAGCGCATTCAACGTCCCCCCAGCCCCAGTGTCCATCCCCCTTCCCCCCTTCCTTGTCGTCGTCCCCTAAACTTTACGCCACACACACCCCCGGGATCCGCTAGCCGCCCCCTCAGCCATCCGCTCGCCCCCCCACCCTCCAACGTCATCGGCGTGCCGGCGCGTTCACAGCCCGCCCCTGCCGCCGCCGCCGTCGCCCTCGAGGCCGCTCATATTTTCAATCATCCGCAGCGACCGGAGCATCACCTCGGACGCTGCAATCTCCCGCTCCCGCCGCGACGCGCCAAGGCTCTTGGGCGCCCCGCCGCAGCCGCCGCCGCCGCCACCAGCGGCGGCAGCGCCCCAGCCCCAACCCGCACTGTCGCTGCACGCGTGCTCCCAGTTGCCCTCCCAGCTGCTGCCATCGTCCGAGCCACCATCGTCGTCCAGCAGCAGCGCCGACTCATCGACGCTACCCCCACAACCACCCACATCACCAGTGGTGTGGGTGGTGGTGGTGGTGGGGGTGGAAGGAGCTGGAGTGCTCAGAAGACTCAGAGTATTCCCGCGGCTTCTCCCAAAATGCGTGAGACATGGTCATGCGGCTGCGGTACATAACAAAATAAAACATCTAGATAGCATGTGCTCGCCTTCTGAGTTGTGAAGAAAGTGACGTATGCCTAGAGTCGCGCTTCCACGAGCTTGTACAGGCGGCAACGTTGGCAACTCTTTGTAGCCATCACTGAACTGGCAGACCTGAGGTCACCTTCCCGACTCGGGACATGCCGGATGGGGCGTTGCGCTGGCCGAGAAACCAGACGTGCTGCGGAGCTCAACGAGCTTAAGAACCACATGGAAGTCGCATCGTAGCAGAGTAGGAGCATGAAGAGACACCGTCCAGTCTCAGTCCAATTCGGGGTGGAGGTGGAATCACGGCGAGGTTGCGGCAGGTGCTCGCAGTGTTCGTCAGATGCGAGCTCGCAAGTGCCCCCAGCGGCGCTGGTCGGAGCGCGAGGCCCGCCACTGCAGGCGCGGTGGCGGCCCCCCGCCGACGGCCACGACAGGGATTACCCAGTGGGTGCTACCGCGCGCGGTACAGACAGAGCCGCCACCGGAACGGGGCCGCGATGAGGAGCCGCCCCAACCCGCAGCGCGGCGACAACATCGCCAGCAGCCGCACCGAGGGAGGAGCGGGCGCCAGCTTCATCGACGGCGCGGACCGGCAAAGTGGCAGGCCGCGCGACGCCGTCAGCGACGAGAGGGTGCTGAGAAGCCGCCGCCGTCCACGCTGGCGCTGCCACCGCCACCGCCAATGGCCAGCGGGCGGGGAGCACGGCGCGTTGGCCGCGCCCGCAGCGTCACGGCCGCCCGTCGCCAGGCAGACACCCTCACCCGCAGCACCGCTGCCACGTTGCGGCGTCGTGTGGCAGGTGCGCCACTTTAGTCCCGGCGGAACGGCAGCTGGGAAGGGGAGCGAGGTATGCCGGTGATGGCTCAGGGGGCGCGCCCCCCCGCCATGGTCGCGTCCATCCGGTCCACCACCGCTGGCGCGTCCATCATCTCCCCCCCCCCCCAAACCGCCCGGCGCGCCCACGCCGGGAGCCCGCCGCTCCCCCACCCGCCCCACCACCGGTAAGGCCGTCCCCAGCCACCCACCCTTCCCACCACCGCCGCGGCCAGACGCCGGCCCACCCCCCCCGGCCGTGGGTGGCGACCTGCGACGGCGGCCGACGCGCGAAACGCCTTCTCCACCGCTGGCGCCACCGGGAGCCCCCCCCAAAATAGCACCTCCCGCGCCGGCGGGGGCAGGTCAAACGCCACTTCGGCCACCCGCGCTAGCGACAGCAGGTACGTGCCCAGGCTGTGCGCCACCACGCTCGCCGCGTCCCGATGGAAGAAGCGGGCCACTGCCGCGAGCGGCTCCACCCACAGGTTGCCGGTGCGGTCGAGGAGGACCAGCCGCCCGGCGTGGCGGTACCACGGCAAGGGGGGGGCGGTGCTGACCACATCGTTGGCTGCCACCACCCGCCAGTGGTGGGGGACAGCGCGGGTGAGCAGCCGCACGTACGCGGCATTGCCCACTTTGGGCGACCCATACGTCGTCAACACCAGCGACAGAGGGGGGCGGGAAAGGCGTATCCCGCCGTCCTCCCCGCAGCCACCATCACCACCACTGTCGCTGCCGCCACCGTCGCCGACGTCGTCGACCGCGGCGAGGAGGCAGAGATGCAGGGCGCAAAAAGAGGCCATCGCCCCCCCCAGGCTGTGGCCGACCACAAACACGGGCACCGCCGCCGGCGACGCGGCCCGGGCGGCCGCAACCGCCGCCACCACCTCCCCGCGGACGGTGGCGTAGGCATTGGCAAAGCCCCCGTGCACGCGCGCCGCGGCCAGGTCGGCACGGTCGGTCGCGTCCAGGCTGGCCGCCAGGTCCACGTCATCGTCGAGGGCGTCGTCAGTGTTGTCATCGTCATCGGCAACTGCAACGGAGGCGTCGGCAGCGGCGACGGCAGCGGCGCGCCGCCCTCGGCCGGGAGGGGAGGCGGCCGCGGTGGCCGAGCCCAGCGCCGCCGCCAGCGTGACGGCGCGCACCGCCAGGTCGGCTCGAAGGTTGGCGCCACTCCCCCGCACCGTCCCCCGAAACGCGACCACAACGCGGTCGGCCAGCGCCGCAACGACCACGTGCAGATTTTGTGCTGGCGCGTAGACGCGCACCACCGACCGGAGGGCGGTGGTGGCGCCCGCCAATGGGCCGTGGCGGGTCAGCGCCGCAGGCGGTGGGGGGGCCAAGTAGGAAAGGAAGGCAACATTGATGTTGAGCGCCGCGGTTTCGACGACAAACGCGTCGGGGCACAGGAGGGGGCGCCGGTGGGAAGGGGGACCACCGCGGCGCTCACGCAGGTGGGTGGAAAACATCTTGCGCACGTGCTGGGGGGGCAATCTCCCGCCGCCTACGACGCCGCCGCCCCCGTCGCCCCCAATAGCGCCACCGGTACCGACGTCACCGCCGCCGCCCCGTGACCGGCGGGCCAGCGCCCCCCACCAGCCGAGTCCGTCAGCCGGAAGGTTGACCGCCGCCTCGACGAGCGCGTAGGCAACGAGGAGCAGCTTGAGCGGAGCCGCCGCGGCAAGCGGCTCGGCCACCACCACCCCCACCCCGGCGGCCGCCGCGGCGGTGGCGGCGCCGACAGGCGACCCAACCGCCGCTGCCGCCGTCACGGCAGCGGCGGCTCCCAGCATGCGGGTGTGGTGGGCAAAAAACCGCCAGCCAACCTGCTTGGTCCGGTGCGGCGCAACGGGCAGCGTCGCAAGCGCCGCTACCGTGCGGCGGGCGTCAACGACGAGGACGGCGGCAATGGCCACCTCGGCCACCCCCACCCCCCCCGCCGCGACGGCGGCGCCCGCCGGAAGCGCCGTCAGCGACAATGCCGACGCCGCCAGCATGCCGGCGGTGAGGCGCGCCAGGTGCGCCAGCGACGCGACGGGGAGGGCGGAGAGGGCCACCCCCGCCGGCCGGGGGCCGACCGTGGCCGCCACGCGGACGGCCGCGTGGGCGGCCAGCCCCGCCAGGCGGGGCGCGTAGAAGCGCACCCGCGTGCCGCCGCCGGGGGGCACCCGGAAGGAGCCAACCGCGCTGCCGGCGTACCAGCAAAGTGCGGCGGCAATGGTCGACGAGGAGAGGCGCGTCGGCCAGCCGGCGATGGGGGCCAGCGCCGCCGCCACAGCGGCGGGAATGAGCGGCGCAGAGGCGGCGGCGGTGGGAGCCCCCGCCGCCGCCTCTGCCGCCGCCTCGTCGACGGCGGCGGCCAGGCGGGTGTGGAGGCGCAGGGCGGCGACCTCATGGGCGGGCGCCGCGTAGAGGAGCGTCGCCCACAGCAGCACCGCCACCCACACCTGCTCCTCTGTCAGGTGCCGCCGCGGCAGCGCCGCCACCCGACCGCTGTACGCGACAGCGGCGGCGGCGAGGGCAGCCGCCAACCCACACACCCCCACCAGCTGAGCCACCAGCAGCCACCGCGGTAGGACGACCAGCCGCAGTAGGTCGCCCCCCCCGCTTTGCCCCCCTCTGAGGGGCACCTCCCGCGAGGCGCCGCGGGCGCCCCCCACCGCGAGTGCCACCGCCCACACAACGGCGGTGAGAGCAGCGGCGGTGGCGGCCCGGAGGGTGGACCGCAGGGCGGCGCCAGACAGCGCTTCCAGGCGCGTCCCCGCGGGGGGGCCCCCCACCGGCCGCATCGCCCCGTCGTCGTCGCCGCGTAGGCGCATGCCGCCGCGCGCCGGCCCCGCCGCGGCCGCGCCGTCGGCGCCGGCGTCGGCAGCGGCAACGGCGGCGGCGGCCGCGTGCCACACCGCGGCGGTGGAGTCCGCGGCAGCGTCTGCGGGTGGGCGGGGCGTGTCGCCGCCGCCGCCCCAGCCCCTGCTGCCGCTGTCGTCCAAGCCACCCCCACCGCCCCCACAGGCCCTGCCACCGGCACTGCCACCGTCACCGCCACCGCCACCGCCACCGCCACCGCCACCGCCATCGCCGTCAACACCGCTGTCATCGTGGCGGCATGATTGACTAGTCGACGGCGGCGGGCCATCAAATACGGTGGTGTCCACAAGGACCACCGGTGCCACGCGGCGGGTGGTGCCCCCGCGACCGCCACCGCCACCGCCGCCACCACCCCACGCGGGCGGCGGCGGCGCCACCGGCACCGGCACCGCCGCCCGACCCACCGCCTCGGAGCACGTCGCCACAGCCGCCGTCGCGGTGGCGTCGGGGCGGTCCATGTGCCGTCGCCCACCCCAAACCCGCGCCACGCAACGGTACGCGCCACGCAGTGACGCGCATTTGCCGCTTTGCACCGGCGCCGGCGCGTGTCAGCCGGGAAGCCGGGGGAAAAGGGGGAAGGGGAGGGGGGATGGGGGCAGGGCGAAGGCGACGGACAGGCCCGTAGGAGGGCAGTGACGACAGCTAACGAAGGGGTGGGGTAGGGGCGGGAAGGGGGGGCCCGGCAGGGAGTCGGGTGGGGGGCGGGGGACCGCCACCACCCCGGCCGCCGCCGGCGCGTCAGCCTTGGCGGTAGCGGCGGCCGAGGCGACGACGCGCAGTCGGGGGCGCCGCGCCGACTACGGGCAGACGGCGAGGCCGGGGAAGGGGGGACGGCGGCCGCCGGCAGCCCGGCCGCTGCCGCTGCGCCGTGCATGTGTAGAACGAACGCTCCATGGCCCATCCGCGCAAGTGTGCTCGTTGGTAAGCAGAAATCATTGCCCGATTTGATCCGAACCTTCAGTCGGTTTATTGTGCACCAAGAAAAACGTTGCCCCATTGGATCCCTCGCTCAGTATTTGGTCCCCATCCCCTAGGCGGCAATCACACACCACACACGGCGCTTCATCGGATCCACCAGACGGGCAAAGAAGGCGTCAGGGATGGCCTCCCACTCCTCACACAGGACCTTATAGAGGTCCTCCTTGTTCCCGGGCTGTTCCTCCCGGGCCGCCAGACGGCGCTTGAGCTCGTCCCATGCATTCTCAATCGGGTTGAGGTCTGGGCTCTGGCCTACCCAGGGAAGGCACTTGAACCCGAGCTGGGCCTTGACGTCGCGGCTGTAATTGGATGCGTGGCATGGGGCGAGGTCCTCCTGCAGCCAGGCGGCGTCAGGCGCCCCAAAATAGGCCATAATGTGATGGAAGATGGAGTCGCCCAAGACCCCCTCATACTGGGTCGAATTCATGGAGCCCTTGACGAGCACCAGGGGGGTGCGACCACGCGCCGAGAAGCCCCCCCACACCATGACGGACTGCCGGCCGCTTTTGAAGGTAGGTTGGAGACAGGCGGGGGTAAAGCGCTCCCCGGCGCGCCGCCAGACACGAGCGCGCTTGTTGACGGTGCGCACTTCAAAACTGCTCTCGTCGGTGAAGAGAACCGCCTCCCACTCGGCCCCCCAGTGCTTGTGGGTGCGGGCCCACGCCCGACGCTTGGTTTGGTTCTTGTCTGACACGAAGGGTTTGCGCGCGGGGATGGCGGACTTGAAGCCCTGCGCGAGCAGGGCGCGCCGCACCGTCCAACGTGAGACGGACACGGGGCGCCCACGGTTGAACACCCGAGTCAGCGCGGCGGCCGACAAAAAACGGTTGGCGTTGGCCAGCCGCACAAGAGCGCGCACATCATGGGGGCCCAGAAGAGCCGGGCGCCCCCGCGTCTCTGGCTGCTTGGCCATACCGTCCTTGCGCGCCTTGGAAGCAAACCAGGAGACACGGGTGACAGGGATGCCGAGGGCGACGGCGATGGCTCCGTTGGAATAACGCTTGGTGGCGAGCTCGAAAATGGTGGCCTTCTGGCTGAGGGTGACCTTTGTGCGTTGGGCGACCATCGTGCCTGTCGTGAGGTGGACCAGTGGAGCAGGGCCCCTGGAATGGGACTTTATAGCGGCCGGAAGGTCATCAATGGCGCTTCACTGGTCAAAAATCACCCCCCTCCTGATACAGGATTCGCCGCTCTGAGTGTGTGCCACGGCGAAGTCGGGCCGCCGACAGGCTCGTTTCCGGATCGGGCAATGATTTCTGCTTACCGACTGTACAACCGGGAGAAGAGGGAGGAGAGGGGTAGCCAAGAAACGTTGACTGTTTAATTGAGCATGAGAGAAGCAATTACAACAAGACAAACCGTGGGAGAGGGCCGCGCTAGTCGCGTGCCTCCTCCCACTAAGAAAAAGGTAGGGCGTTAGCCCCTCGCTCCCCCGGCAGCAGCGCGAAAAAACACGCTGGGGAGGCCAGGGGCGCGGCGAGAGAGAGGACGTTGCCGGCCCACCGCCGGCCAGGAGAGGGTGGTCGGCCCGGCCGCCTTGTAGCCGTCGCCCGGTGGCCGGCCGGCGTACGATGGGCGCCCTTGGCGGGTGCCCGCTAGCGGGGCCGCCCGTGCGCCCGCCCGCCCGCGTCGCGTGCGCTGCCGCGCCGGTAGCCGTGCTGCCGCCGCCTTGGTGCCGCCCCTCCGCTCTGATCCCGTTCCCCCCCCCCGGTGGGGTGCCCGTGTACCCCCCCTCGCGGCGGCAGTGGTGCCAAGCGGCTGCCGGATGTGGCGTTTGTGGCCCTCGTTCCTCCTCCAGAGACAGCGGAGTGCTGGCCTACGTTGGGGCGTCAGCGGATCCTTGGTCGGCCGCCACGGGATGGCGGGCGTTGCTGGCCGTTGGTTGTGGACCGACCGAGGGAGGCGGTTGTACCCCCCTGGACTTGGTGCCCGTGGATTTGACTGTTTTCTATGCATTTGTCTCTTCTCGATTTTCCTTGCGTATTTTCGTGTTTTTCGCCCTTTTTCTCCCATTGGGTTTTTCGGGCGGATTGCATCTGTGTGTGGAAGGGTTTTCACTTGCTTTTCTTTCGAGGGATTATTGTTGGCACGGGTGCCCCGGTGCGCTCCGGTGTAGGCCGGGTGCGTGCTGGCACTTGGCCCGCTGGGGAGTGCGCCTGGGAGGTCACCTGGGGAGCGCTTTGGAGGGTTCTTAGGGGCTTGGCCCGGGGTCCCGACGAGGTCCCTCTTGTAAAACAATGTTGCTTTGGGTTTCTCCTTCCCCTTGGGCAAAAGCCTTTTACCTTTACCTCGGATCTTGAGGTGGGCAAGCGCGCGTGGGGTTCCCTGGCCCGTTCCTTCTAGTGGTGACCCGTTGTCCCTGTGGGGTGGATTGGGTTCCCTGTGGGCACGCGGTGGTCATAACGCTACATTAAAGGTGGAGCAGCAGGGGAGGGGCAAACTTTCTCCTGTATCAGGACGCCTCTCTCCCTCTTTTGTAGCGGATCGCCGTGCTCTCGTGGTTCCCGTTCTTTCCTAGCGGGGCCTGAGGGCCTGCTAGTCGAGTGTCGACGGCCAACATGGCGGACCTACCCCCTGAAGATCGGGGCCGGGGCCGCGGTGCGCCGTCGGACGTGTCCCAAGTTACGCCGGCGGGCGGAGGTGAAGACTCAGGAGGTGGCCGTGGCCGTGGTCGCGGTGGGCCCTCGAGACTTCCCCCGCCCCGTTCTCTTACTCCGCCCTTTGGTGGGCCTAGCCGTGGCTTACCAACCCTGGAGCCAACTGATTTACGGTCTGTCCTAAACGACTTTCGAACGGACATCTTGGCCGAGGTGTCCCGGGCTGTAACTGCCAGCCAGGCGGCCAGCACTCCCACGGTCGTTGAGCGTCAAGCGGGCCAACCGGGTTTTATCGGTGGCTCGCGCACAAGCAAGAAGAGCAAGCGCCGTCGTAGCCGCCGTCGTCACCGTCGTGGCCATTATTCGTCGTCGGATTCGGATTCTAAGTCGTTTACGTCATCGGCCACCGAGGGTGACCAGGACGAAAGTGAACACGTGGCTCCCAACGTCTCGGAAGGCCCCAAGGCAATCGCGGCAGCGGACGACCGCTTTGCCCGTGTGTTGAACTACAACACGTATCGGCTGCGGAACTGGGCAACCAAATACGGTACGAAGGAGGCCAGTAAGATGGGGAGGACGGCCAAGAATATGAAACACTTTTTTGGGGGCTACCCCCCCTTTTCTGGCAAGGAGCCCCTGAAGGTCTTCTCATGGCTACGCAAGTTCACCAAGGCCTGCGACGATAATGGCGTGTCGGAGGGGATGGCCCTCTACGCGGTGCCCCACTATCTTTCGGGTGACGCGGAGATGCGGTACACGCGGGCCCTCCCTGATTCGGCAAGTACGTCGGGTGGTTGCTCTATTACGACGTACCCCGAGGCCATCAATTGGTTTTTGGAGACCTACGCGGAGCCGCATACGCTGGCCCTGGCGCAAGACAAGTATAGTAGGGCCGCGAAGGAGTCGGATGAGACCGTTGAGGCCTTCGCTCTACGCCTACGAAGCCTCTCTGAGTCTTGTGGGAATATCCATTCCGAAGGGACTATGAAACAACAACTCATTCAAGGCCTACCGGAATTCCTGCGTACGGACGCCTTCGTCTACAACGACCCCGCATGCACGTACCAAAAGTTGGTTACCTATACGGCCGGCAAGTTCAAGGCGGCCAAGGATGTCATCGAGTTGGCCAAGGGGAGTTCCAAGGTGGAGGACGGGGGTCGAAGGACCTCATTTATCCCACGTCCCCCTACGCCCCGGCCGCGGCTTCCTGCAATGGCCATCGGTGAGGTCAAGGCCACGGAGGCAACAGACAAGACGGCCAACCATCAAGCTGATGATAAGGCTACCCCCTCGCCATGGGCCTACGAGCCCGCCACTCGTCGCTATCTGGCCAGCCGGACGCAAGAGGGACGTGGACCGCTGCGCTGCTACGTATGCTGGGAGGCAGGCCATATGGCCCACCAATGCCCCAAGCTATCGGAGGCCCAGCGGGAGAATGTGATCAGCGCCCGCGACGCGTTCCTGCAGTCTATACGGGGCCACAAGAAGATCAACGATGAGGCCAAGTACCGTGAGCAGCGGGACATCAACCGTCGGACTCGAATTGCGGTGGTACAGGCCCTCTGCGATGGGATTGAACAGTCGGACGAAGAGGAGGACGTCCGTCGGTCGGCCAAGTCTCTACGGGCCATGTCGGCTGGACCACCTCCGCCTTCGGGGGAAGCGTAGTGGGGAGTGGGCCCTCGCCTACTCCCCGTTCAAAGGATAGAACCTGCACGCCTACGATGACTGCATGTACTACTACGCCTTGTTCTACTGTACTCCCTTGCGGGGCTCCTGCTTTTAGGCCCAAGGAGTGCAACCCAGGGAGGCCCTATGCAATTAAGGGGACCCTCCTGGTACTACGAAAGAGAAACTTCGAAATCAACGTGGCCATCCTGTTGACGGCGCAACACCTGGCGAGGCCTACGAAAGCGGTCTTGGACACCGGAGCCGGCCCAAGCGTTATTAGGGAGGTCTTCTTGCCTAAGGACTGGCGACGCTACGCCTATAGGCCCCCGAAATCAACGCGGGTCTGTGACGCATCGGGACAGCTCTTACGGGCCCTTGCCGTACTGGAGGTGGCCGTCCTAGTTGGGGGAAAGGCCAAAGTGTTCACCTTCTTGATCGTCAAGGCCCTGTCCGTTCCGGTTATCTTGGGGATGGATTTCCAGAAGCAGTACGTAAGGGCCATCTACCCGGGAACGGAGGCCGTGCGTTGGAATGACGGGGCCCTTACTGAGGCCATCAGGGTATGGGAGGGCAAGGACCTGCCGGCCCCCAACAAGCATGGCAACTCTCCGCGGTTCGACCCGGCGGCCCTGTGCCTCTCCAAGTCCGTCACAAATTGAGCCCTACTCGATTCAGGCCGTTTACGGTCGATGCGGGACTACTGGGCGGTGCCTGCTGTGGGAGAGACCTGTTAAGATGGCCAAGAAGGGCGTCTTGTTGCACAACGCGCTGGCCAACGTCAAGACCCGGCGGGACTTTAAGTTCTTCCTCACCAACATCACCAGCCGGCCTGTTAATCTCCCCAAGGGTTATGCGGTTGGCCTCGTTGAGCCCTATGATGGGCCTGTCTACAAGACCTACGAAGGGCCATGTTCACCCCCTGGCAAACGGGCCGCCCCTATCGGAACGCTGGTTCAAGGCCCAAGAGTCGAAGCCGGTGAAGCGCAAGGGCTCAAATTGGACTCAGGGCAGGCCAACGACGCTTCACATACGAGCAGTGAAGCGGAGGCTCGAAATTAAGACGGCCCTAAGATGCCGCGGATTGCCTACGAGTTGATCCCGCCCGAATTGCACGAGGCCGTACGAGATTTGGTGGCCCGCTACGGGGGATTATGGGACGGCCAGCTAGGCCGTATGGACATCACGCCCCATCGTATAACGTTGACGCCGGGGGCCAAGCCGGTAAGGTCGCAGCCCTACCGGACGGGTCTTTACCACCGCCAGTTGATAGCGGAGCAGGTGGCCAAGCAGCTCAAGTTGGAGGTGATAGAGCCCTCGCAGGCCGAGTGGTCCTTCCCGGTGGTCATCGTGCCAAAATCCGACGGTACTCCGAGGTTTTGCGTGGACTACAGACGGCTCAACGATATGACGGTCAAAGATACCTACCCCCTCCCACGGATGGACGACTGCATTGACTTCCTGGGGGAGGCCACCGTCTTTTCAATGTTGGACAGCAATATGGGCTACTGGCAGATCCCTGTGGCCGTCGAGGACCAAGACAAGACGACGTTCACCTGCCATCCTCGGCCTCCGTGCCCACCCCATCTCAGCCGCATCTGACATGACCTAGGCTTCATCTCGCAGACCTTGCCATTTTTATGAGCTCTACATGCTTTTCCAGCAGATGCAGTAAGATGCTGGTCCAAATGTACAGAATTAATACGAACACATGTCATCGGTTTAACCGGCAGAGACAACGGGAAATATAATTTGTTTGAATTATACTCATTGTTTTATTACTTAAATCAAGCCTCAATGGCTCGCCAAATCTTGTTCAGCCATCTTCCGGTTACTGTAGCATCCCTGGCCCCGACTTGGCGCCGACCCGGGACTACAACCAGAGGGCACCAGGTGCCAGAACACGCCCGCCGTGTGGTGATGGTTGGCGGCCGTGGCCCGTGCCCGGCACTGGGATGCGGTGGACTACGCTATCCACACGTGAGAGAGGGATTTCTGATGGGTTTTAGCATACTTGTGAGGGACTTGATTTGAGAGGGTTTTGAGTGTGAGATTAGCGAGTGGGAATAGAATTAGTAGTGATAGTGGCCCCCGACCTGACGAGGTTAGACTCGGGTCGGGGCCACTCGGGGTTATGGGGGGGCTACCTGGCCAACGTGCCGAGGCTCCCCCAGATGCACGTTAAGAGGGACTGCGAGGCGCCCTTGGCCCGCGCCCTCAGGAAAAAGACAACTGCGCGTTTGCTTTCCTCTTCCCCGTGTGCACTACCGTGCGTATCTGTTTGCTCTGCGAGCAGGCACGTGAGGCAACAGGCATACCATTCTCGTAGTTCCCCTTTCTGTGTTACCTGTCCCTTTCCCCCGAGGGATATTGACACGTGTCTGAGAGGATCGAGTTTTATACCACATATTTGGTGGAGCAGCAGGGGATGATTGGAGTGTTTGAGAAGAGACATTTGGGAGCAGCGGTTGGGTTGGTCCTGTTCTATCTTTTTCTGTGGTTTGGGAATTATTTGCACCCGTTCACGGGAATCCCATTCCTGGCTCTCCAACCCCTCTCTTGTGGTCTGGCGATCTTTGGACACGCAGGCAACTGGACTGTGGCTGTCAAGAGACCAACATGGCTACCCTCCCTGGCACGACGGTGCCCGAAGGGGTAGACCCCGCGTCCCTTGACGCATCGCTGGTCACCGCGGGGGACGGTGCCCAACCCGGCGTTCTCCCTACGGGTGAAGCAGACCTGGGCGTGACATCCGGTAGCGGACTGGAGTCCACAGGCGGCCAAGCACCACCTGCTCCCGTTCCTCCGGCTGTTCCTCCTGTGGGAGCCACCCCGGGGTCAACGGCGTTTGAGTCCGCTCGCAGCAGACGTCTCCCTCCTGTCGGTTCTACTCCTCAACCTCCAGGGATAGCCCCTGGTGTGTTTACTCCTGGACCCACACATGGCAGTTGGGTGTATACACCTCTTCCTGTGGGCACTAGCGATGCCAGAGGCACCGTTGTGACTGGTTCTACGGGTCTCCCTGAGACCTCGACTCCTGGGACCGGCCAAGCTTTTCCTCCCCTTGCATCCTATGGGGCGGGGAGCCCCAAGACCGGTAACCGGAGCAGCCGAAGGCGTCGGCGTCATCGCCGTCGCTCTAGCACCAGCGAGACCAGTTCCTCCAGCTCTGAGGAGGGATATGATTGGGATGCATCTCCCGGTCCCACCCGGCGCAGGCTAGTCGAGTTTGACTTCCCTGCCCACCAAGTGGGAGATGCCACCCTGAACAAGGTCACGTATTGGGGTAACTACCGGCTGGAGAACCAAGACCAAGGTTACACCCGGAAGATGGTCAAGAAGATGGCGTCCCTGAAACGGCGAATGCAGCCGAGCTTCGGGGGACATCCTAAGTTTTCCGGGAAGAGACCGGCGCTTATCTTTGCCTTCCTGCGCCGGTTTGTCAAGGCATGCAATGACAACGATGTGTCCGAGGGCAAGGCTCTCTACCTCCTGGTTAACTTCATGACCGGAGAAGCGGAACAGCGGTTTGCACAGGTTCTACCAGACTCTGCCGGACACATTGTCGGACGTACCGTCGCGAGTTATCCGGAGGCGGTCAACTGGCTCCTGTCCAACTACGCTGACGCGGACTCTCTGCGTAAAGCAGTCGGCAGGCTGAACCGGGCAACCATGGAAAGACGAGAGACTCCAGAGGCGTTCGCCCGTCGTGTCCAGGAGATGAGCGATGCTTGTGGCAACGTTTACCCTGAGGACAGGCTCAAGATGATCTTCTCGGAAGGGCTTCCTGAATATCTTCAAGTGGATGCGGAGAACTACAACCAGGAACATCAAGAACATACCTTCCAGCAGTTGATGGCCTACACCCAGGGCAAGTACCGGCAAGCCAGGGCCCTCCAAGCTCCCATGGTATCAACTCCCAAGCCGTTGTCGCGAGTTCGACTCGGACCCGACAAGTATAAGGGAGGTGATAGCCCTGTACCAGTACTCGCAGTTGGCGAGGCCTCACCCATGGGGTCAGGGGACAAGTGGGGCGGCTTCGTTTCTAAGGAGCAACCATCCCTGGTCGCCCCCAAGCAAGTCAAGAACCAGCGGTTCCGGTCTTGTTGGCTGTGCCAGAAGGAGGATCACATGTCCTACCAGTGCCCGACCATTCCCAAGGACCTCCAGGAGAAACTCAAGCGTCAAGGACTGGTGTTTGCAAAGGCGGTCAACTGGGCTGACCGGCGGGCACCCTCCAAGATGGACAAGGCACAGGTACATGCAATCCGAGTGGCAACCTTACAGAGCATCACGGAAGCTCTGGCAAGGGAAGCTCCTACGGACTTCGACCTGGAGACCGAAACCTCTAAGGACTCCTCGGACCCGGGAAACGAGTAGGGCAGGCGCTCTCCCCTAGTGTCTTCCCGAATCTCCGACGGCAGGGTACTTCTACCTGTTCTCCCCTTGCGTGCCGGGAGAAAGGACGGCGGTTACCTGCTCAACCGGTAGCCGCCTGGACACCCTGTTTGTTCAAGGGGACATTGCTCGTCCTGCGTAAAGAAAACCTCAAGATTAATGCTCGTATGCGTGTGGGGGATAGCCTCCCCCAAGCTGTTACGCCGGTGGTTGACACGGGAGCCGGACCAAGCGTCATCACTGAGAACCTGTTACCTCCGGGCTGGCGTCGACATGCCTGGAGAGCGCCTACCCGGACCCATATCGTCGACGCTTCGGGTCAAACCCTACGACCGCTTGGCCGTCTTCCTGTCGCCATCTATGTCAACAATGAACCAATGCTTTTTCCCTTTCTAGTAGTCAAGACCCTATCAGTCCCCCTCATCCTAGGCTGGGACTTCCAGAAGCAGCATGTCAAGAGCATCCTACCCGGAGAAGGGAAGGTCCAGTTCAACCATGGGTTTGTGTCACCGGTATTGGAACATCTGGACGCCAAGGTTCGTGTAGCCAAGAGCAAGAGGGAACGCATCCCACCCTCTACCTTGACTCTCTTCAAACCGGTGCTCCTACCTCCTCGCTCGGAGACCAAGGTTCAAGTAACGACCCGGATTGCAGGTAAATGCCTGATCTACGGACGTAAGGGATTTCTGGCGAAACACCGGTTATACTTGGCCCACGGACATCACAAGAAGGTAGAAAGGCACACCCCGTTCCCGGTGCTCATCGTCAACGTGAGCCGGAAGCCAGTAACCCTCGCCAAGGGCACCCGAGTTGGTACAGCAGAGCCTTACCGGGGATCCGCCCGTGCTATGAGCAAGGAAGACCTCCTGAACCTGCAACAAGAACTGGCATCCAACTTGACGGCCTTAGACGTACCTCCGAAGCAAGAGCAGGCTGGCAGCGCTACTCCGAAACCCGAACAAGCACCACCCGGGATGCCGAAGGTCAAGCAAGAAAATGTCCCTCCCGACTTGAAGGAGGCACTGGAGAAGCTTCTCCAGGAATATCGGCACCTGTGGTCGGGAGAGCTGGGCAAGATGGACGCCACTCTACACCGGATTCAACTCAAGCCGGAAGCTAAGCCAGTACACATGCAACCATATCGGGCCGGACCTCATCGCCGGGATGAGATTGAGAAGCAGGTTAACAAGATGCTCAAGATGGATGTTATCGAGCCGTCTGATGGCGAGTGGGCTTTCCCGGTGGTAGTCGTCCCGAAAACCGGCGGTCACTTCCGTTTCTGCGTTGACTACCGGCGCCTGAACGAGATGACAGTCAAGGACGTATACCCGATACCCCGGATGGATGATTGCCTCGACTTTCTTGGTGATGCCACCCTCTTCTCGACGCTGGATTGTAATGCCGGTTACTGGCAGATCCCTCTGGCTGACGAGGACAAGGACAAGACCACCTTCACGTGCCACCTGGGACTATTCCGGTGCAAGCGTCTTCCTTTTGGTCTCACCAATGCTCCGGCGACCTTCCAAAGAGCCATCGACATCATCCTGTCCGGGCTAAGGTGGAGAACATGTTTGGTCTACCTGGACGACATTATCGTTTTCTCCAAGACCCCAGCGGAACACCTGGAGCACCTTCGGGAGGTCCTGGCCCTCCTGTCCAAGGCTGGAGTTACCCTCAAGGCCGAGAAGTGCCACCTGTTTGAGACTGAGGTGGAGTATCTGGGGCATGTGCTGAGTCCGGGGGTGCTCCGAGTCAATGAGAAGAACATCAAGGCCCTCCGGCATGCACGGCAACCCAAAACCCAGACGGAACTCAAGAGCTTCCTCGGTATGTGCAACGTCTATCGCCGGTTCGTACGGGACTATGCTCTGATTGCCCGGCCACTGACCAAGCTGACCAGCGAGAAGCTTCCCGCACAACTCCCGGTGTTCGACGAGAAGCAGACCGCGGCCTTCGAAGAGCTCAAGCAGCGCCTGACCACCACTCCAGTACTGGCGTTACCCAAGCGGGAGGGCCAGTTTGTTCTGGAGACGGATGCCTGTGGCGTCCAGGTGGGGTGCTCACTACTCCAGCAGCAACCTGATGGGCACTTTCTCCCGATAGGCTACTACAGTCGCGTCTTGACTCTAGCCGAGAAGAACTATTCCACGACGGAGCGCGAGTGCTTGGCAGTCGTCTGGGCTTGCTTCCTGTTACGGCCATATCTTGAAGGACAAGAGTTCCTCATCCGGACGGATCACGCCAGTCTAAGGTGGCTGCTATGTATGGACAGCAGTCAGAGAAGGGTCGCCCGGTGGCGCCTACGTCTTTCGGAGTTCAAGTACAAGGTGTGCACCAGAGCAGGGAGGGAGCACCACTGCGCCGACACCATGTCCCGGCTGGAGACTCCTGCAGCCGATACCGGTCCTATCCCGGAGGAAATACCTTGCTTCATCCTCCCGAATGTCGGACGTGGCTGGTACGCTTCCCTGTATGAGACACCTGAAGCTCATCAACCGGTGACCATTTACCGGATGCTGGAGGCACAACTGACGGATCCTCAATGCTTGGAGCTTCGCCACCAAATGGACCTGAACCGGAACAGTCGTTTCTCCGAGTCTACGGACGGACTCCTAGTACGGGTGTCACCCTTCGATGGGGCCACTCAAGTCTACGTACCCCGGGGCCTACGAGCTGACATCCTACGCCTGGAGCACTCGTCTCCCCAGGCCGGACATCCTGGTATCAATCGGATGTATGCTTCCATGAGACGACACTATTACTGGGAAACCATGGCCAGTGACGTCCATAAGTACCTGGAGGCTTGTGTTTCGTGTGCAAGGAACCGGTTGTCCCAGAGGAAGAAGACTTCTAAGCTACGCCTATTCCCTGCGGCGGAGCCCTTTGCAAGCTTAAGCATGGACATCCTGGGGCCCCTACCTGAAACATCCAGTGGCAACATATACCTGCTCATCATATGTGACCGGTTCTCCAAGTTCACTCGAGCAATCGCGCTGAATACCATCACGGCTCTGGATGTCACGTCAGCCTTCTGCGAGTACTGGATAGCTGCCTACGGCCCTCCAGACTCCGTCTTAACCGACAACGGTCCCCAGTTTGCATCCCTGTTCTTCCAAGGAGTCTGTGACCTGATGGGCATCAAGAACTTGTACACTACGACGTACCACCCTCAAACGAACGGCCAGGTGGAACGATTCAACCGGACCCTAGTAGACATGCTACGGCACTACGTGGAGGAGCACCAAGAAGACTGGGGCGAGCTCCTGGCTGTCCTCACTCTAGCCTACAACTCCCGAGTTCACCGGACAACGGGAGTCGCTCCACTCGACTTTGTCACCCCAAGGCGGCTGACCAACTTCTCCCTGGAAAGAATACCAGATGGTCTCCAGCCTGCACTGAAGTCAGGTCCCAAGGCAAAGGATGAGTTCCTGGAACAACTGAAGCTCCTGCTCCCAAGAGTCAAGGAGTCAATCTCGAAGACCCAGGAACGATACAAGTGGGGCTATGACAAGGGCGTTCGGGAAAAGAACAAGGAACTGGGTGATGGCGACTGGGTTTTTGTGGACAACCATAGCAAGACCCGGGGGAAGCTGGACTCGAAGACGGATGGACCTTATGAGATCCTGAATACGGACGGTTGGACCTTTCTTCTAGACGTGGATGGCTCCCCGTACCGCGTGAGCAGCGACCATGTCACCCGAGCTCCACCGCCAAGCCAACGGGACTTGACCCGGCGCAAGCGGGCCGCAGTACCCTGGCTATCCCAAGAAGAAGGTCGGGAATATGTCTACGTCAAGTTTGTGGACCATGCCTGGAGAGACGGACGCCTGTACCTGCGAGTACGCTGGTTCGGTTTTAACCCGGCAGATGATACCTGGGAACCCTCAAACCGGCTACCCATCGCGGATGTCTGTGCCTACACGCGACGGAACGGGATAGAGGGCACTCCAGTGGCCAGAGCCGGCACGATTCTGGAGTCGGACTCGGAGGAGGACCAAGAGGATGGGGCCAACCAAGACCCTCGGGACGAGCCGAGTTCTTACGCAACGGATGCGGAACAAGAGGATTGAGAAGAAGGGAACGGGTATATCAAGGAGAACACGCAATACAAGCATGGAACAATCAAGGAAAACAAGCACCCGCTCGGGCAACCCTTCTCTCCGCCTCTTCCCTCCTCGCTTCTCCCAAGACCCTCACCCTCCTTGCCTCCAACTACTACTCCCGGCGCGGACGCTGAGCCGCGGGAGTGTCCTCCAGCGCTGCCTCCGCGGCACGACGGGAACCGGAGGAAGACGGGATGACGTAGTGCGGTGGACGCGGTGCATCCCGGTATGACGCCATCGGAGTAGTACCGGTAGTTGCCGGGGGCTCCCGCTCATCCAGATATGCCCGTCGGCGCCCCTGGAAGCCAGTGAAGGTTTCTGACCACTGCTGGGCCAAGCCATGCCGCGTCAAGGTTGCCAGAAGTTCGCCAACCACCGGGCTGTTCGACATCTGGCCGCTGTCCGCGCAAGCAAACACCTCGTCAACCACGTTGTTCAAGACGCTGGCGTAAGTGCCCAGCGCCAGGGAAGACCCGACGCCCTCAACCTGCACCGGAAGACGACCCAGCTGGTCTTCAATCATACCGACGTCGTACTGGTCGCATGTCGGGCCACCTTGGTTCAGGTACCAGTCAGGCACCCGGAAGCGGGTAAGGCGGAGAGTCGGCGCCGGAATCTCGAACCGCCCCGAGGATGACACCACCGGACGGTCCACAACGGCCCCCGAAACCGGAGTACCCAACTCCAGCGGAGGCACAGCGCCGCCGGCGTTGGAAGAAGGCGTCCAAGGCGGAGCGGCCGGAGTGGTAGGCGACCGCACGGTCACCCCCAGACTCGCCGCAGACAGGCGCGGTGCCGGAGGAGCTTGAAGTACCGGCACAGCCGGAACAGGGCGTGAACGCGCCGGCGACGGTTCAGGAGAGGTTACCGGGGCGACAGGTGCAACAGGAGGAAGCGGAGCCGCCGCAGACGCCTGACCGACCGCCGCGGCCCATCCCGACTCCTGCACCGGCGGCCCAACTGGCAGAAGATCAAGGGCGGCCGGGGCAGGAAAGCTACCTAGCTGCGGCCACGCCGGAAGCGGCGTCGCCAGCTGCACCTTGGCCGGAGAAGACTGGTAGACCACCTGCGCCCAACCGAAGCCATCCCGACGCGGGCGGTTCTGGTCGGCAATCGCGTTCAAGAAGTTCCGGTCATGCACCGGCACCAGACGCCGGAAGTCAATCATCGCCTGGAAGAGCCCCTTGTACTCTTCGTCTTGGCTGCACAGGAAGTCGACGGTCAACTTGTCGACAGTCCAGACCATCAGGAGGTCAGGGAGAAACCAAAGCCGGTTGGACACCAAGACCTCGTGAAGCCAGTGGTTGGCCGCCAAGACTGTCATCTCGGACGTGTACATCATGTACGGGATCGAGTGGAAGAAGCTCTTGATCGACGCCTGAGTACCAGGTGAAGGGGATGCTGGAAGGAGCAAACCCGACCGGGATCTCGACTTCCTGCTGCAGCGGGATGACCTTGGGGTAGTACGACGCCCCGGTTAGCCTTATCCAGCTTCCAGAACTCCTGATGGTTGCAGCTCACGAGGAAGTCACGCTGACGGCCGCGTCGCTCGCCTTGCTCCCGTGCCGGTGACAACTTGGAGTACTTCCGGGTCAGGAAAGGCGGCTCCAGAGCGACCATGCTCGGACGGGGGTCGCAGTTCAGGCTCCCCGACCCCTTGAGCGCCTCGTCCCAGACCTTGAGCGCCCGGTGGACGTACCCTTCCTCTTCCGGCCACCGGAGAACGGACGTGGACACGCGACGCTCGGTCAAGGGCAGATCCAGCACCAGCGCGAAGGGGAGATCCTCCAGACGAGCAACCCAAGAGGAACCCGAGAAGCTCTGGGAGCGGTCTTGTGCCAGGCGCATCTGGTCCGCCGTGTGAAGACGAGCCTTATCCATCTCTGTCAAGACCCCGCGCTGGAGTTCCTTGCGCCAGAGGTCCAAGCAATCCTGCTGGCACTGGGCCGCGCCGGCGTTGCCGACCACCGTGGAGTAGCGCCGGGCCGCCAGAGGGTCCTGCCCAAGAAGCATCTCCGGGAGACCCACCGGGGGGGGTCTCGACCGGGTGC
>CM020620.1:26934429-27047991 GCA_009829735.1 Pyropia yezoensis
CAAGAGGGAACGCATCCCACCCTCTACCTTGACTCTCTTCAAACCGGTGCTCCTACCTCTCGCTCGGAGACAAGGTTCAAGTAACGACCCGGATTGCAGGTAAATGCCTGATCTACGGACGTAAGGGATTTCTGGCGAAACACCGGTTATACTTGGCCCACGGACATCACAAGAAGGTAGAAAGGCACACCCCGTTCCCGGTGCTCATCGTCAACGTGAGCCGGAAGCCAGTAACCCTCGCCAAGGGCACCCGAGTTGGTACAGCAGAGCCTTACCGGGGATCCGCCCGTGCTATGAGCAAGGAAGACCTCCTGAACCTGCAACAAGAACTGGCATCCAACTTGACGGCCTTAGACGTACCTCCGAAGCAAGAGCAGGCTGGCAGCGCTACTCCGAAAACCCGAACAAGCACCACCCGGGATGCCGAAGGTCAAGCAAGAAAATGTCCCTCCCGACTTGAAGGAGGCACTGGAGAAGCTTCTCCAGGAATATCGGCACCTGTGGTCGGGAGAGCTGGGCAAGATGGACGCCACTCTACACCGGATTCAACTCAAGCCGGAAGCTAAGCCAGTACACATGCAACCATATCGGGCCGGACCTCATCGCCCGGGATGAGATTGAGAAGCAGGTTAAACAAGATGCTCAAGATGGATGTTATCGAGCCGGTCTGATGGCGAGTGGGCTTTCCCGGTGGTAGTCCGTCCCGAAAACCGGCCGGTCACTTCCGTTTCTGCGTTGACTACCGGCGCCCTGAACGAGAATGGACAGTCAAGGACGTATACCCGATACCCCGGATGGATGATTGCCTCGACTTTCTTGGTGATGCCACCCTCTTCTCGACGCTGGATTGTAATGCCGGTTACTGGCAGATCCCTCTGGCTGACGAGGACAAGGACAAGACCACCTTCACGTGCCACCTGGGACTATTCCGGTGCAAGCGTCTTCCTTTTGGTCTCACCAATGCTCCGGCGACCTTCCAAAGAGCCATCGACATCATCCTGTCCGGGCTAAGGTGGAGAACATGTTTGGTCTACCTGGACGACATTATCGTTTTCTCCAAGACCCCAGCGGAACACCTGGAGCACCTTCGGGAGGTCCTGGCCCTCCTGTCCAAGGCTGGAGTTACCCTCAAGGCCGAGAAGTGCCACCTGTTTGAGACTGAGGTGGAGTATCTGGGGCATGTGCTGAGTCCGGGGGTGCTCCGAGTCAATGAGAAGAACATCAAGGCCCTCCGGCATGCACGGCAACCCAAAACCCAGACGGAACTCAAGAGCTTCCTCGGTATGTTGCAACGTCTATCGCCGGTTCGTACGGGACTATGCTCTGATTGCCCGGCCACTGACCAAGCTGACCAGCGAGAAGCTTCCCGCACAACTCCCGGTGTTCGACCGAGAAGCAGACCGCGGCCTTCGAAGAGCTCAAGCAGCGCCTGACCACCACTCCAGTACTGGCGTTTACCCAAGCGGGAGGGCCAGTTTGTTCTGGAGACGGATGCCTGTGGCGTCCAGGTGGGGTGCTCACTACTCCAGCAGCAACCTGATGGGCACTTTCTCCCGATAGGCTACTACAGTCGCGTCTTGACTCTAGCCGAGAAGAACTATTCCACGACGGAGCGCGAGTGCTTGGCAGTCGTCTGGGCTTGCTTCCTGTTACGGCCATATCTTGAAGGACAAGAGTTCCTCATCCGGACGGATCACGCCAGTCTAAGGTGGCTGCTATGTATGGACAGCAGTCAGAGAAGGGTCGCCCGGTGGCGCCTACGTCTTTCGGAGTTCAAGTACAAGGTGTGCACCAGAGCAGGGAGGGAGCACCACTGCGCCGACACCATGTCCCGGCTGGAGACTCCTGCAGCCGATACCGGTCCTATCCCGGAGGAAATACCTTGCTTCATCCTCCCGAATGTCGGACGTGGCTGGTACGCTTCCCTGTATGAGACACCTGAAGCTCATCAACCGGTGACCATTTACCGGATGCTGGAGGCACAACTGACGGATCCTCAATGCTTGGAGCTTCGCCACCAAATGGACCTGAACCGGAACAGTCGTTTCTCCGAGTCTACGGACGGACTTCCTAGTACGGGTGTCACCCTTCGATGGGGCCACTCAAGTCTACGTACCCCGGGGCCTACGAGCTGACATCCTACGCCTGGAGCACTCGTCTCCCCAGGCCGGACATCCTGGTATCAATCGGATGTATGCTTCCATGAGACGACACTATTACTGGGAAACCATGGCCAGTGACGTCCATAAGTACCTGGAGGCTTGTGTTTCGTGTGCAAGGAACCGGTTGTCCCAGAGGAAGAAGACTTCTAAGCTACGCCTATTCCCTGCGGCGGAGCCCTTTGCAAGCTTAAGCATGGACATCCTGGGGCCCCTACCTGAAACATCCAGTGGCAACATATACCTGCTCATCATATGTGACCGGTTCTCCAAGTTCACTCGAGCAATCGCGCTGAATACCATCACGGCTCTGGATGTCACGTCAGCCTTCTGCGAGTACTGGATAGCTGCCTACGGCCCTCCAGACTCCGTCTTAACCGACAACGGTCCCCAGTTTGCATCCCTGTTCTTCCAAGGAGTCTGTGACCTGATGGGCATCAAGAACTTGTACACTACGACGTACCACCCTCAAACGAACGGCCAGGTGGAACGATTCAACCGGACCCTAGTAGACATGCTACGGCACTACGTGGAGGAGCACCAAGAAGACTGGGGCGAGCTCCTGGCTGTCCTCACTCTAGCCTACAACTCCCGAGTTCACCGGACAACGGGAGTCGCTCCACTCGACTTTGTCACCCCAAGGCGGCTGACCAACTTCTCCCTGGAAAGAATACCAGATGGTCTCCAGCCTGCACTGAAGTCAGGTCCCAAGGCAAAGGATGAGTTCCTGGAACAACTGAAGCTCCTGCTCCCAAGAGTCAAGGAGTCAATCTCGAAGACCCAGGAACGATACAAGTGGGGCTATGACAAGGGCGTTCGGGAAAAGAACAAGGAACTGGGTGATGGCGACTGGGTTTTTGTGGACAACCATAGCAAGACCCGGGGGAAGCTGGACTCGAAGACGGATGGACCTTATGAGATCCTGAATACGGACGGTTGGACCTTTCTTCTAGACGTGGATGGCTCCCCGTACCGCGTGAGCAGCGACCATGTCACCCGAGCTCCACCGCCAAGCCAACGGGACTTGACCCGGCGCAAGCGGGCCGCAGTACCCTGGCTATCCCAAGAAGAAGGTCGGGAATATGTCTACGTCAAGTTTGTGGACCATGCCTGGAGAGACGGACGCCTGTACCTGCGAGTACGCTGGTTCGGTTTTAACCCGGCAGATGATACCTGGGAACCCTCAAACCGGCTACCCATCGCGGATGTCTGTGCCTACACGCGACGGAACGGGATAGAGGGCACTCCAGTGGCCAGAGCCGGCACGATTCTGGAGTCGGACTCGGAGGAGGACCAAGAGGATGGGGCCAACCAAGACCCTCGGGACGAGCCGAGTTCTTACGCAACGGATGCGGAACAAGAGGATTGAGAAGAAGGGAACGGGTATATCAAGGAGAACACGCAATACAAGCATGGAACAATCAAGGAAAACAAGCACCCGCTCGGGCAACCCTTCTCTCCGCCTCTTCCCTCCTCGCTTCTCCCAAGACCCTCACCCTCCTTGCCTCCAACTACTACTCCCGGCGCGGACGCTGAGCCGCGGGAGTGTCCTCCAGCGCTGCCTCCGCGGCACGACGGGAACCGGAGGAAGACGGGATGACGTAGTGCGGTGGACGCGGTGCATCCCGGTATGACGCCATCGGAGTAGTACCGGTAGTTGCCGGGGGCTCCCGCTCATCCAGATATGCCCGTCGGCGCCCCTGGAAGCCAGTGAAGGTTTCTGACCACTGCTGGGCCAAGCCATGCCGCGTCAAGGTTGCCAGAAGTTCGCCAACCACCGGGCTGTTCGACATCTGGCCGCTGTCCGCGCAAGCAAACACCTCGTCAACCACGTTGTTCAAGACGCTGGCGTAAGTGCCCAGCGCCAGGGAAGACCCGACGCCCTCAACCTGCACCGGAAGACGACCCAGCTGGTCTTCAATCATACCGACGTCGTACTGGTCGCATGTCGGGCCACCTTGGTTCAGGTACCAGTCAGGCACCCGGAAGCGGGTAAGGCGGAGAGTCGGCGCCGGAATCTCGAACCGCCCCGAGGATGACACCACCGGACGGTCCACAACGGCCCCCGAAACCGGAGTACCCAACTCCAGCGGAGGCACAGCGCCGCCGGCGTTGGAAGAAGGCGTCCAAGGCGGAGCGGCCGGAGTGGTAGGCGACCGCACGGTCACCCCCAGACTCGCCGCAGACAGGCGCGGTGCCGGAGGAGCTTGAAGTACCGGCACAGCCGGAACAGGGCGTGAACGCGCCGGCGACGGTTCAGGAGAGGTTACCGGGGCGACAGGTGCAACAGGAGGAAGCGGAGCCGCCGCAGACGCCTGACCGACCGCCGCGGCCCATCCCGACTCCTGCACCGGCGGCCCAACTGGCAGAAGATCAAGGGCGGCCGGGGCAGGAAAGCTACCTAGCTGCGGCCACGCCGGAAGCGGCGTCGCCAGCTGCACCTTGGCCGGAGAAGACTGGTAGACCACCTGCGCCCAACCGAAGCCATCCCGACGCGGGCGGTTCTGGTCGGCAATCGCGTTCAAGAAGTTCCGGTCATGCACCGGCACCAGACGCCGGAAGTCAATCATCGCCTGGAAGAGCCCCTTGTACTCTTCGTCTTGGCTGCACAGGAAGTCGACGGTCAACTTGTCGACAGTCCAGACCATCAGGAGGTCAGGGAGAAACCAAAGCCGGTTGGACACCAAGACCTCGTGAAGCCAGTGGTTGGCCGCCAAGACTGTCATCTCGGACGTGTACATCATGTACGGGATCGAGTGGAAGAAGCTCTTGATCGACGCCTGAGTACCAGGTGAAGGGGATGCTGGAAGGAGCAAACCCGACCGGGATCTCGACTTCCTGCTGCAGCGGGATGACCTTGGGGTAGTACGACGCCCGGTTAGCCTTATCCAGCTTCCAGAACTCCTGATGGTTGCAGCTCACGAGGAAGTCACGCTGACGGCCGCGTCGCTCGCCTTGCTCCCGTGCCGGTGACAACTTGGAGTACTTCCGGGTCAGGAAAGGCGGCTCCAGAGCGACCATGCTCGGACGGGGGTCGCAGTTCAGGCTCCCCGACCCCTTGAGCGCCTCGTCCCAGACCTTGAGCGCCCGGTGGACGTACCCTTCCTCTTCCGGCCACCGGAGAACGGACGTGGACACGCGACGCTCGGTCAAGGGCAGATCCAGCACCAGCGCGAAGGGGAGATCCTCCAGACGAGCAACCCAAGAGGAACCCGAGAAGCTCTGGGAGCGGTCTTGTGCCAGGCGCATCTGGTCCGCCGTGTGAAGACGAGCCTTATCCATCTCTGTCAAGACCCCGCGCTGGAGTTCCTTGCGCCAGAGGTCCAAGCAATCCTGCTGGCACTGGGCCGCGCCGGCGTTGCCGACCACCGTGGAGTAGCGCCGGGCCGCCAGAGGGTCCTGCCCAAGAAGCATCTCCGGGAGACCCACCGGGGGGGTCTCGACCGGGTGCATCACAGAAGCCGGGTGAACCCGATCCGTCTCCGCCGTGGCGACCGGCGCCGACATCGACACCCAAGGAACCGGAGGCAGGAGAGGGGCGCGACTACCCGAGTTCTCCTCCGCAACACTCGCCGCCGGAACCACGGGCCCAGCTTGGATCTCGGAACTGGACATGACGTCCAGACTCCGGGGGATCGAGAGGGCCAAGGTGAAGGAGAGAAGGGGGGCAGAGAACCGGAGCAGGTGATCGTGACCAGGGTGAAGACGCTCGACCTCGGCACCGGTGTGGACGTGCTCGAGGCTGTGCACGGTGGCACCTGGTTCGGCCCGAGGACGTGCCGGACAAGGGAGGGAGCTATGTAGCATCCCTGGCCCCGACTTGGCGCCGACCCGGGACTACAACCAGAGGGCACCAGGTGCCAGAACACGCCCGCCGTGTGGTGATGGTTGGCGGCCGTGGCCCGTGCCCGGCACTGGGATGCGGTGGACTACGCTATCCACACGTGAGAGAGGGATTGCTGATGGGTTTTTGCATACTTGTGAGGGACTTGATTTGAGAGAATTTGAGTGTGAGATTAGTGAGTGGGAATAGAATTAGTAGTGATAGTGGCCCCCGACCTGACGAGGTTAGACTCGGGTCGGGGCCACTCGGGGTTATGGGGGGGCTACCTGGCCAACGTGCCGAGGCTCCCCCAGATGCACGTTAAGAGGGACAGCGAGGCGCCCTTGGCCCGCGCCCTCAGGAAAAAGACAACTGCGCGTTTGCTTTCCTCTTCCCCGTGTGCACTACCGTGCGTATCTGTTTGCTCTGCGAGCAGGCACGTGAGGCAACGGGCATACCATTCTCGTAGTTCCCCTTTCTGTGTTACCTGTCCCTTTCCCCCGAGGGATATTGACACGTGTCTGAGAGGATCGAGTTTTATACCACATTCACCACGGCACCGTCCGGCAATGTCATCTCGGCACCGAAATGACTGGCGAGCATGGTATCTCGAAAGACCAGCGCGATGGTGCGTTGGAGGATCTCCGCCCGAGCCTCTGCAGCCTTTGACAAAGACATTGCCTCGTACCGCGACCGTACTTGGGGCATGTATGCCACGACGACCCATTCTGGTTTCTTGGTCACGATGCTCATCACTCTCATACGCAGCGGATACGCAGACACACCTGCAAGAAATACAATGGGCCGACACAGCGATGGCCAAATCAACAGTTCGCACGCTCAGTCAGTACAAGTTACGACGAGACGTATGGAGAAGCACAAGCTGTGCTGATGACAGCAAATGAGGTCATGATGCGGTCAGTAGTGACACGCAGTGTGGCAGTACAAAATCAACCCGTGTGAGAAAACGTACCACCAGAAGAGGTTACAACCGTCCCATCTGAGTAAAGCGCCAGTGCAAGCATCTGTGCGCACAGCCCAAACACGCGCTTGACGTCCGCCCGCTGAGCTCCGCAGGCATGGCCGTCAAAGAATTCACGCAGTACGTCTCCGTCTTGCATCACCGGGGAGGCTGGAACAATGTCTCCAGTGGCGACAGATGGCGTGCAATGCGCACATGCGGACGTGGGCGTCGTAGTCCCGGGATCGACGTCTTTGTAGCAATATGGTTGGCCGTATTGTGACCCTAATGTTAGGGGGGCTACTTCTAATCCTTGGCTTTCAATTTGAGAGTCCGTACTGGTCACGGTATCTACAAGTTACGTATGACCAGAGGGATTTGCATCTTGGGGTGGAGGGTAGTTAGTAGTGTCTCCGAGGGTTTATAACGAGGGGGCCGGCGGCGAATCCACCGCCGGCCAAGGCAGAACAACAAACCCCTCCCATGTGGGCTCCCATCTTGGTCCCGTGGCTTGTGCTTCAAGGACAGCAGCCTTGGCCTCCCGGTGACGTTGGTGCCGATCCCCCTTGGTGAGTGTTCCCTGAGAGTGGACGTGCGACGGATTCCTATTGTGCTACATTGGTGGAGCAGCAGGGGACGGGTTTCCGTCACCCTTGTGGTGACGCCGTCTTCGGCACTGGCACACGGATAGGGATCCGGTCCTTTTCTTGTACTCGTGGTGTTGCGACCTGATCGATTGTGTTGAGTTTTTACCTTTGACTGTGATCTACTGTTACTCTCCCCAATCTACCCCCTCGCTCTCTTATTCGTGGTGATTGTTACGTCGGTTGACTGATTGTGACTATGGCTACCCAAGAGACGAGGAACGTTCAAGATGACGGATCGACGTCGACGCCGACCCCGGAGGTGACTACGGGAACCGGGATCGGGAACCCGATCGACAACATTGAGACGCCAATGCTTTCCGGTGCCGGATCGACGTTTGGCACGGCTCGGACGGCAGGAGGCGGGGGTCCGCCTCAACTGTCATCGACCGACCTCACTCCGCCGCCTCCTTCACCAGGGGATTCCCTGATGGCATCATTGGCCCGCATCGAGGCCCGGTTTTCCGGGCTCGACGCCCGTCAAGATCGGACGGAAGACGCAATGGCAGTGTTGATGTCAACACGCCACACGACGGGACCCCGACGTGTTCCTCCCACACCGGTACGGTCCGAACCGGCCGGACTACTTTTGGAGTCCACCAGGGTCAACCCCGGTGTTGCTACTCCTGGACAACCCCCGGAAACAATGGGGTATGGATCCGACTCGTCGGCAGAGTTGGAACGGAGTCACACGGAGCGATACGCTCGGAGCACCCGAAGCGGACTCCGCGGACACGACCCGGCGGATACTTACGCCGGTGGAGAGTCGGTTATTGGGGGAGGGGGTACCCTCTCACAGTACCCCCACGACGAAGGAGGCCAGGCAACTCGGGCTCCCGAGGTGCCGACGCCTGAAGTACCATCTTCAGTGGTGGAAGCTATGACCGCGCAGGTAACTGCGAGCCTACTGAAGCGGATGGAGTCCGATGAGTTTTGCTCACCAACTGGCTAAGCGACTGGATACCCAGGACGCTGACACGGAGATCGTTAACGAGGTCTTCCGCTCGGTTCTTACTCCGGAACGTTATCGTTTGGAGGACCGATCTACCACCGTATCGGAATCGATGCGTAATACGTCGCACCGAGCGATTGGCTCTATGCAGACCCTTATGAAGGGAGTCCCTATGCTCGGGGGCCCCAACGGACGCCCGTTGGCAGTCATCGGCTTCTCGACCAGCTTCAAGGCAGCCGCGGACAAGGCGCTCGTCAACGAGGGGCTGGCCCTGGAGATCCTCCCTTTCTTTGTTGATGAACGGGTGCGAGGCATTCTTCGCCAGGCATCCCCGATGCCGGGAATGAGGGTCGCGGCCACCCCCATGGATTACCGTGCGATTCTCAAGGAGCTGCTGAGCAGTTACCTCAGTGAGGACAAGTGCGAGGACCACTACCGGGCCCTGCGCACTGCCACCGCCCAGAGCTGGGAGGATGAGGAGATGTTTGGACGCCGGATCCAAGAGCTCGACTACGAGCTGGGGAAGCTCCTCGGTGAAGGGGAACTACGGGCCATCCTGTTCGCAGGAGTACCCAACTACGTGCGGATATCCGCACGGGGAGCCAATACGGCCCGGACGAACTCCAGTCGACTGATGCACATGTGCAAGTCCCTAGGGGACGCCTACCGGGTTCTACACCCGGAATGTGCCTTGGCCCCGAAGCCCAGGGGTGAGGGAGGCAAGCCCAGTCTTACCCCGGTACCGAGGCAAGAGAAGGTGGAACGTAAGGCCGCACCAGTACTGGTGGCGACCGAACATACCCCTACGGGCGAGGATGAACCTCTAGTTGACCAACAGGGCCACCTGTTGCTACCGGCGACGCCGGTGATTGATGAGCACGGTACGGTAGCGTACATTGCTCCGGCGGGGACCCAGTTCCAGGTCAGCGAGGGCACGGGACGTCGCGTCCCGTACGTACGGACTACGGGGTACTCCCCGGTGACGGGTAACCCTCACCAACCCTTGCCAACATGGGCGGTGCGCACGGAGGCACCCCCGCAGATTGTGGGCCGACCCAACCGGGTGGGGGAGTCCATGTTACGGTTGACCCAAGGACCCAAGGCCTACCAGGGAGCAGGCACTCGGGCGCCTGAGGGAGGCAACCGCAGCTACGGGGCTACCCCGATGCGAACTCAAGGGGGGACCGGTACGTCCGGATGTATGCTTTGTGGGGATCCCCAACACTAGGTGTCTTCCTGCCCACTCATCTCGGAGGAGTCTCGGCGGGCAGCGGCGCAACGCAAGGCATCCACCGGGGGGTATCCCGCCAGAGCACCCGGACCCGCACCGGGTAGGCAGCCAGCTCCAGGTGGAGTACTGGCCGTCGAGGAGGCACCTCCTCAGCCGGAGGTCCCGGCGGACAGCACCCTACCAAGGGCGGGAAACGAGTAAGAGGAAGGATGACCGGGGGGCGCTGGGGTAACCCAAGCAGGCCACCCCGGAGTACCGCGGGGAAAGCCCCACGGAGAGCGCGGTTGAGCCGACGCCGCATCAACCCCCGGGTACACCTTCCGGCCCCGACGATACGGCGTCAGGGGATTGATGGCCAACCTCCAAGGTTGGGAGGAGAGGACGAGAAGCCTCGTCACATGGAACCTGACAAGGGCCCTGTTCAGGATGCCCGAGCTACACCGGATATCGGTGTAGGCCACGTACTGTTCACCTTGGAGAACTTCAAGGTATCAGCTACACTGGGGGTCGACCCCCAGTCGACACAATCGTACTACCCTGTACTGGATAAAGGGGCTGGACCCAACCTTATCCGGAAGGATACCCTTCCGGACAAGTGCCTTCCGCGAGTCAGAGTGACTCGGGGACCCACCATCAAGGACGCGAATGGTCGCCTTATTCGTACGACCGCAGCGATGTCGCTGCGGGTTACCATCGGGGAACTCACCACGGAAGTCGACTTCCTGGTGTGTGAGACCCTATCGGTGCCCTGCATACTGGGGTGCACCTTCATCAACGTTCACATTGATGCAATCCGGCCGGGCCGGAGGACCGTCGAGCTGCAAGAGGCCGACGGGACGAAGCGAGGACATACGGCTATCGTCAGGGACCTGACGCTACAAGGGAGCCACGTTAACGTGGCTGAGGTGTACGCAAGCGTCGAGCCGAAGACACTTCGGTTGGCCAAGCGAACTCGCTTTGAGCCGTTGTCGGAGACAGTCCTCCCGGTTAACTGCGACCTCGCAGGCATCTGCAGAGTCCGGTCCAACCTGCGGACGTACAAGCGCCATGGGTTGACCATGGCCAACGGTCTCATAGACCTCCCAGCAGGAGGGTCGTCCCTCCTAGTGATGGCGAACTATCGCCGTAAGGCAGTCACCCTCCCGAAGGGAACTATCCTCGGGATTGCCGAGCTCTACGAAGGAGATATCCTTACCCCTGACAAGGAAGGTCATGTGGAACCACTTGATGTGCTGGCGGCCGCCGAGACCACCGAGCGACAGCAACCCGATGACGGGAAGCCTAGCCCATCGGCGGCTCCGGCGGACATGCCGCCAAAGGACCAAGAAGCCTTGAAGGCACTGGCCGAGGCTGGCCTCGACCACCTTCCCCCTTCGGTAGCCGAAGGGGTACGACGAATGCTAAGAAAGCATGACGTCATGTGGACAGGCGGGGCCTTGGGTACCATTGGGGCAACCCAACATCGTATTGACCTGGTACCAGGAGCACGCCCCGCCCGGTCACAACCGCACCGAGCGGGACCTATGCAACAAGAGATCGTTGATGGAGAAGTGAAGAGGATGAGCAAAGCTAAGGTGATCCGACCTTCGATGTCGGAGTGGGGTGCCCCAGTCGTCATCGTACCGAAGAAGGATCAAACCCCTCGGTTTTGCATCGATTATCGACGCCTCAACTTGGTTACCAAGAAGGACTCATACCCTTTACCAAGGATGGATGAATGCATCGACTCCCTGGGGGAAGCTACGGTGTTTATCACCATCGACTGCAATGCCGGATTCTGGCAGATCCCGGTGGCGGACGAGGATATCCCCAAGACGGCATTCGTCTGTCACAGTGGAGTGTACGAGTTCCTAAGGATGCCCTTCGGATTGTCCAACGCCCCCGCTACATTCCAGCGGGCTATCGACATTATACTGTCGGGGGTGAAGTGGCGTAACTGCCTAGTGTACCTCGATGACGTCATCGTCTTCTCGCGTAACATGAATGACCATGTGCAACATGTTGACGAGGTACTCACCCTCTTGCGGAACGCCGGGGTAACCCTGCGTCTGAAGAAGTGCGCCTTCTTCCAACAGACGGTCGAGTATCTGGGCCACCAGATAACCCCTGGTAAACTAGGGGTACTCGAAGCCAATACCCGGGCACTCCGGGATGCCCGGTTCCCTAACACCCAGACGCAGCTCAAGAGCTTCCTGGGAATGTGCAACGTATACCGACGGTTCGTCAAGGACTTCGCTCGGATAGCTAAACCGTTAACGGTTCTTACGAGTAGTACCCTGCCCAAGGTACTCCAACCCCCTTCGCCTAGCGAAGAGGAGGCACTCGAGTTGCTGAAGCGAGCCCTACTATCCCCACCCGTCCTTGCGTTACCGCACAGACGGGGTACCTTCGTCATCGATGTCGATGCATGCGATACACAAGTGGGATGCACCCTGTTACAGGGAGAGACGTTGATCGGTTCCGATAACGTTATCCCGGACCTACGTCCGGTAGGGTACTTCAGCCGGACACTCAACCCGGCTGAGCGTAACTATAGTGCCACCGAGCGTGAGTGCCTCGGAGTTATATGGGCAGTGCAACTGCTCCGTCCATACCTGGAGGGCTCCAGGTTCATCGTGAGGTCCGACCACGAGCCCCTACGATGGCTCCTCAACCTTCGTGACAAGGATTCCGATAGCCATGGGAGGCTAGCCCGACGGAGGCTGAAGATGGCCGAGCACGACTACCGTACCGTGTATAAGGCTGGGTCAACCCACCATCTCGGAGACGCATTGTCTTGACTCGACACCCCGAGCGGGGATACCCGCCCGGTGGACGAGGACATCCCGGTGGTACCGGTCTGCATGGTGGGTAATGCTACCCAGGGTATGGTTGACCAAAGCATGGCACACCTTGCGTGCCCATTGACCCTCGCGGACTTCCGCGAGGCACAAGCCAATGACGACGACTGTAGACGTCATCGCGCTAACCTCCTGGCCGGCACGGCCGGCATCTTCGCCGAGAATGAAGACGGACTCATCTACCGGCGGGCACCCGCCGATGGACGACATCAAGTCGTGGTTCCCGTGTCCTTACGGCAAGCCGTCATGGAACGAGAACACGAGAACCCCACAGCCGGACACCCGGGGGGTTCACGTATGTTCGCAGCAATGCGAAGGTTCTTCTACTGGCCAGCAATGGCCGTCGACGTGGTCGACCACGTAAGGGGATGCCACCCCTGTGCACGTAACCGCATGAGTCTACATAGGCAGGCGTCTGCCATGAAGCTCTTCCCACCCGATGGGCCCAACAAGCAAGTCGCTATCGACATACTCGGGCCACTTCCGGTAACGGAAGAAGGGAACAGGTACATCCTGGTCATGTCTGACCGCTTCACTAAGCTGTCACGAGCGGCAGCTATCCCGAATGATACGGCATACACCATCATGAACGCAGTGGTTGACCACTGGATCAGTGCTCACGAAGTAATGAAGCAACTCCTCTCCGATAACGGAGCAAACCTTACGTCAGCGTTCTGCACTAAGGTCCTGGGCATGTTCGGTATCGAACCCCGTCGGGCATCCGACTACCACTTGCAGTCCAACGGGCAGGTGGAGCGGTTCAACCGCACCATCGTCAAGATGCTACAGTGCTACGTGGCCGAGCACACGAACCCTTGGGACAGGCTTCTGTCCGTACTCACCCTGGCATACAATGCCAGGCCACATCGGAGCACAAACATCGCCCCACTGGAGTGGGTCATGCCGCTTGGCGTCGGTAACCTGTCGCTGCCACCCGGCAGGTGCACTCGGTATGATACACCGAAGGGCCGACCGGCTGAACGCATCCACCTAGCTTGGTTGGCCAAGCTATCGTGGATGATTCCTAAGCTCAAGGGTGCTCTTGACAGAACACAACTTCGATACAAGAAGAACTTCGACGCCCGACTACGGGTGCGCAACACAACCCTGATGACAGGTGACTGGGTCTACATCAAACACCAGAAGTTCCGGGGGAACAAGCTCATGCAACCGGTCAAGGGACCGTACCAGATTCTCTACAGAGATGACCACTCTGTTATCTTACACTCCGATACGGAGATCCAACGCATCAGTGTGATCGATGTGACACCTGCTCCGAAGCCGGAACAGCCTCAGCCGGTACCGGCTGGGTTGCTACATGAAGCTCTTACAACCCACCGGTCAGATGACCCGGTGGGACCGGATGGGATTCCATACCAAGTAGAGAGCGTGGTCGGACACACCGACCCGGACCTACCAGGACCCTGGTACGTCAAGGTAATGTGGGTCGGATACGACTCCCCCACCTGGGAACAGGCGGCGAATATACCCCGCCAACTCCTCATGCCTTACATGAGGCGACGACGCCTACTGTAACAACCCAACCGACACCGACTTCGGCTGTTGGGGGGGGAGGCTTATACCTACTAAGTAGGGTGTGACATGGTTACGGCAGACTTAGGTTTCTAAGTCAAATCAGACTTAGGTTTCTAAGTCGAACCAAGCTTAGGCAACTAAGTAGAGTCAAGCTTAGGTAACTAAGCAAAACCTGAACCTTAAGAAGTTAACTTAAAGGTAAAGGCTAACTCCGATAGTATCGAAGTAACTAGGGAGCCTACAAGGGAGGATGACCTCCACAAGCCAAGACACAAAGTGAGGGAGGATGACCTCCCCAAGCATGAACCAACCGGAAGAAGTTGGACGGGAGGCAAGGCACCACTGAGCCAGAAGGGGTACTCCCCAGGGCAGCAAACAGAGGCAAGCAATGCCCCCAAAGGGGATGAGTTTATACTCACTACTACCCGGCTAACATAAGGGCCACCGGGTCCCTCTCCCGTACAAACAATAGCACTCCTCAGTGGGTAGACCCACTGCCCGAGGGAGGCCACCCACGCGTAAGCGCGTATACCTCCGTGCTCCACCGGTCGGCAATCTCACGACGGTCAATCGCCCGAGTTACCTCGGTGCATAGCTGGACGAGGGTGCTCCGGCCAGCCTCCACGTCCTCCAGAGCTCTCCGGAGGCG
Source organism: Pyropia yezoensis (assembly GCA_009829735.1). Lineage (NCBI taxonomy): Eukaryota > Rhodophyta > Bangiophyceae > Bangiales > Bangiaceae > Pyropia > Pyropia yezoensis. Next base: position 26,949,225 of record CM020620.1, read on the forward strand.
GTCAAGCACGCTCCGAAGCAACGCGCTGACCCAACCAGCGCAGCACCTGGTGGGATATCCCCCCAGCTAACAGAGAGACCCTCCCGCATTGCGCGGGCAACAAGGGCGTCAACGCCCTCATACCAGAGACGGGGGCTCCCGTCTTGTATGACAGGGGCGGGAGGGGACACTGGCGCAGCCAGAGGAGCCAGAGGAGCCGACACGGCCACCACCGGAGACGGTGGCGCCTGATATGAGGCCCGGTAGGACCCCACCGAAGGGGCTCCACCGTAACCCCGGCGGGGCTCCGCCCGACGACGGGACACCTCACGCTCCCCACCCGCAGAGCCCCACTCTCGGGGACGACGGCCAACCGCCGCCGGTATCGGGTTACCGAACCACGGGGCAAGAACCTGAAGAGGGTCAAGGATAACCATGGGAATACCCAGGTCAGGAACGGCCTCGGTGGACGCCCACCCATGGCAACTAGGCTCACCCGGCTGAGTACGCCGGATACGCAACGAGTGACGAGGCAAGGGGGAAGCCCCAGCCTGCGGATCCCGGTACAGGGGAAGGGACAACACCCCGGCCCAGTTCACGGCATCGTGAACAGCCAGCAGGGCCTCGAACTCCCGGGCCAACCCGGTCTTGGCGGCTATCAGGTCCACGCCCAACTGCGCGATGTGCCGATGGACCCCCGTCGGAAGATGAAACAGGCGCCTCTGCCGGCGGACGGACAGCAAGAAGGAGGAAGCCTGCCCGAGGGTAACCTCAAGGGTAAAGGTACCCTGCAACGGGTGAACTAGCCGGGAGGCCAACACACTCCCAAAGTATCGGAGACAGGAGCCGGTGTCAAACCGGAAAGCCGGGGCGGGTTCCCACCCCTCCTGCCACAGAGGCGGGCGCACGGGAGTGTATACCGGCGCACGACCGTTGCCGGTTTGCAACGCACACGTTATATCGGTGCGGAACGCATCCGCCATGACACCATGGTTACGTCGCCAGCTCGACGCCGACTTCAACCCCGCCATAGGCGGGTAGGGAGCCGTCAACGACAGATACGGGGATACCCCCGGGTAATAATCGAAGTCGGGATACCGACCGGTGTCGCCCACCGTCTCCCCAAACGCAACCGGCTCCGCCGCCGCCGCAATCCCCCGTGCACTAGCCGGGTAGACAACCTCCCGCGGCATCGCGGGAGCAATCAGGTCGCATACCCCGAAGGCGGGGTCGAGGTAGACCTCACCCCGTCCCACCCGGGTGCGCCAGAGCTGCGCATGCCGGTCGTCCGGCTGACTCAGGATCCAATGGTGTTCCACTCGCACCGCGTTCGGCTGGTTGACCAGCCGCACCAACTCCCGCTCCCAGCTCGGGTCCACCTTGACGCGCCGGGAGGACTCTCCACGGGGATGGGGCAGGTGGAAGTCCACCCGCATCCGCCCATCGGACTCCATTGACTCTTGCACAGTCAGGCCGCGAACCCGAGCCACCAAGTCGGACATCGACATGGCGGGTTGACCCGCCGCCACGGCGACGCCGCCACCCAACGGGGCAACCCGGGCAGGACCAGGAAGAATCGGGGGCGCCGGGGGAAGCCCCACCGGCAGATGGACCGGTGCCGGAGGTGCACGGGGCCGAGGAGGAAGAAGAAGGGCGGGCGCCCGCCCGGAGTAACAACCGGAGTCCACTGCCATCGGTGTAGACCCACCTTGACCACCAGACGCCCGCGGCACCGCGGGCAGAGCAACGCCGCCACCCGAGCCCGACGGGGGCACCTCGGGGGCAGCAGGGGTAGACCCGTCACCCGCAGCCGCGGATGAACCACCCGGGCGGGCACCCGCGTTGTCTTGACCCGCCGTCCCGGTCGGGGTGCCACCATAACCGCCCGACACGCCGGCGACGCCGTCTTGAGGTTGAGCCGCGCTGGCACCGGCGACAGGAGCCATCCGGGCCGCCGGAGGAGTAGGGGTAGACGCAGCAGCTACCCGCGGTTGCCCGCCACCCGACGGAGCCGTCGTGCCGCTGCACACGGACGACAAACCGCCCGGAGCACCGTCCGGAGCCACGCGAACGGTCACCCGGTCGCCCTCGTCTTCGGACGAGCTCGCCAAGAAACACTCGGCGGCAGTGGCAGAGACGGGAACATCGTCCACCATCATCTCCTCCTCCTCCTCAAGCAGGAGGTCGTCCTCACTCCCGGGTACCTGGGGGTCCGACATAATGACCGGGGTAGCAGGGGCGCCCCGTGCAGAAAAGCCGAGGCCGGCTCGACCCAGTACAAGGAACGCTCGCGCGGAGGAGCCAGGGAAGCGCGGGCACCCGCGCTTATAACCACACAGTTCAGCACGAGCGATACGGCAGCGCGGGACGACCCGCGCCAGCCGGGCTACGAGGGCGCTCCACCCAGGCACCTGGACCGGAGCCACGCCCCCTCCACACGGGGTAACCAGAGGGGTCACCCCCAACCGCCCCAACGCAACGCGGGCAACCCCGCCACCCACTCAATCGTCTCACGAGAGGGGCTCCCCTACCACCAGACACCTGGTGGCGTATCCGCTTGCACACCCCTCGGAAAGGGGGGTCGTGAACAGAAACCCGCATCGGGAAATTAACGGTCTGGAAAACGGATCGTGTGTGTACCACACAAAGAAGGGCACCCCCCTCAGGCAACCTTGAATAGGGGTGTCTGTCGCGACAGGGCGCAAAGCCCCACCCGACTGGTAAACGGTCACGCGACCCACTTACATTCGGTAACCCGAATGCAACTCGACCCGAGGACGGGCCGAATCTAAGGGGGGGATATGTAGCAATATGGTTGGCCGTATTGTGACCCTAATGTTAGGGGGGCTACTTCTAATCCTTGGCTTTCAATTTGAGAGTCCGTACTGGTCACGGTATCTACAAGTTACGTATGACCAGAGGGATTTGCATCTTGGGGTGGAGGGTAGTTAGTAGTGTCTCCGAGGGTTTATAACGAGGGGGCCGGCGGCGAATCCACCGCCGGCCAAGGCAGAACAACAAACCCCTCCCATGTGGGCTCCCATCTTGGTCCCGTGGCTTGTGCTCCAAGGACTGCAACCTTGGCCTCCCGGTGACGTTGGTGCCGATCCCCCTTGGTGAGTGTTCCCTGAAAGTGGACCTGCGACGGATTCCTATCGTGCTACAGTCTTGCGAGCTTCTTCCGACTGCATCTGGTCCGTTCTGGGATCTGTCTTGACTGTAATGGACGCCCGCCGCACAAGCACAATCCTCCGAGCCCCGCTCCCACCTGACGGTTGCGGCCGCCGTAAGACATTCTTGCACGACCTTCAGACCCTTGCGAAGGAGGATACGATGGGAGCCCACCTTCGTCGTCACGACGGCCTTCATCCACCCCAGCTTCCGCAGCACGCGCCTCTTCTCGTTCCGCACTGCGGTCTTGAGCGACGATGGCGTGGGGAACGCGACCTTGAACGGCAATGTCGTTGAGCCAGTCGCCCGCTCCACCGACAAGTACATCTGATGAGCTGCGGCAATGCCCGTCTCAGACATGGTACAAGCGTTGGCAAACACGTCGCGCAGCGATGGGGTGACGAAAGCAAATGTGTCCGTCGGAGCGTTGTCCTCGTACGCAGCACGACAGCGCTCCTCATCACCAAACTCATCGAGGTAGTCCAACACCTTCGCGCAGAGCGTTTCACCGAGGTCCCCCTCACAGACGACGGGAGAGGCGTGATCCGCAAAAGCAGCACCGTGCAAATCATTAGCGGCACGCATCTCTGCTGATCTGACCACATCTGGATGTTCCCCGCTCACACAATCATCAGAGCTGTAGTCACTCGTCGCCGACGCGTCACTGTCGTATGCCGAGGAGCTTTCTCCTTGCGAGTCCCAGTCGTTCTCTCCCGCACCATCTCCACCGTCACCTCTCTCCTCAGCATCCCCGAAATCCTCCTCCTCTTCGGAATCATCTCCTCCGCCCCCACCCACCAAATCATGATCGATATCCTCCTCCTCGACAGTCCCAACTCCACCACCGGCCACCCCATCATCCTCATCTGAGCTCCCCATGGCCGAGCTCCTCGCAGTCCCAGCTTCTGCAGCATCATCTGCAAGCCGGTGCCGCTTGCGCAGGTGACGGCCAAGGTGGCAGGGACTACGAAGACGACCGTCATCACAACCGTCTACGGTACACCGCTTCATACCAGGAACGCGATCAGCCCCCCCCCCCCCCCGTCCCCCCCCTCCTCCCTCTGTGGCGTCGGGCTCACGCCAGGAAAGCGGGGAAGACGAGGATGCGTCGCGTCACACGCCTGGAATGCGGGAAAGACGAGGCTGCGTCGCCCATGGGGTAGAGATGCCGGTACGTGCGTCGCCCATGAGGCAGACGTGGAAAAGCCCAGGCGAAGTCACGCGCGTCGCCCGTCAGGCAGACGTGGATGAGCGCCGGCGAAGTCACCATCGCAAGGGACTCTCGGGATTGATAATGCGCGCCCCACCAACACCACCCACTCAGTACATATATTCGATTTCCAGCATACAGGGCTTAACAAATAAATGGATTCACTCGTCCACCTGCACTGCGGAACGCTTCAGTGCATTGGCAGTGCTCCAGAGTTTTAGGGCAAACGCGATCACCCAAATGTTCATGGGCTGTCTTGAAAACTAGCGTGTGTGCCATGCGATGGGGCTGTGGCGTGGACCACCGAGCATAAGCCACGAATCTGTGCGTGAAGGTGCGATTTAGAGATGTTTTACAGAAGTACGGCGTACAACTGTCCGAACGAAGTACAAAAATGCAATGTGGCATGATGACGGAATTTTGTAGTTGTGAAAATTGTCTCACAAGTTCATGTCTTAAACTACAGTACGGCTGGTGTCTGTTGGATAAGATATGAGGGAAGGTTGGGGGGGGGGGGGGGGGGGGGGGGGGGGGGGGAGGAGGAGGGAGGAAGGCCGGGTTGGGTGGTGGAGTTCGCCACAAGGAGCAGGTGGGTGGGATGGATGTGGGGACGGTGAGCCCGGCCGGCGCAGGTCCCGGCTGTGGTGGCACGGCGGGGACGGTTGTGGCGGCGGCGGTCATCACGGCCAGCTTGGCATGCTTGCGCCCCGGCATCCACTGTTGCCTTGGTCGCCGTCAACAATTGGGCTCGTGTACGGTGCTTTCAATTGGTGCTGGCGTCGCCAGATGCGGCCAAATGCAACCCCGTTCCGTGCAGTGCATATGCAGTGTGCATGCATTTTGAGGACCTGACTCTCCTACGACTGTGGGAGGCCCGCCGTCGCTGGCGGGCGGACCGCGCATCTCCCCTGGGCGGGCCGTCGGCGCAGCTCCCTAGGGCGTGTGCTGATTTGCGGCTTGCCGTGGTGCACTGCCATGCACCGCGCGGTACTTCGTGCGTTCGGCCCTGCGTTTGCCGGCGACGCGCTGGGTGTCGCCAGCAGCGATCCAGCGGTGGGCACCGTGGGGGAGGAGGCTGCCGACTCGTCCTTGCGCGCGGCGACGGCGGGCGCGGGCGCGGGGGACGCGGAGGCGGGGGCTGCCGATCGGTCCGAGTGCGCGGCGGCGGGGGCGGGGAAGGCGGCGGCTAGCGGCGCGGCCGCATCGGCAGAGGCGGCGAAGGCTGCCGATCTGGCCGTGGGCGCGGGGGTGGTGGCGGCGGCGGCCGATCCGTCGGTGGGCGCGGGGGTGGCGGCGGCGTCGGCCGATCTGTCTGTGTGCGCGGGGGTGGTGGCGGCGGCCGATCCGTCAGTGGGTGCGGGGGTGGCGGCGGCGGCGGCCGATCCGTCGGTGGGCGCGGGGGTGGCGGCGGCGGCGGCCGATCCGTCGGTGGGCGCGGGGGTGGCGGCGGCGGCGGCCGATCCGTCGGTGGGCGCGGGGGTGGCGGCGGCGGTGACCGATCCGGCTGTTGACGCGGGGGTGGTGGTGGCGCCGGCTGGCCGCGCGGTGTTGGGCGCGGCGGTGGTGGAGGCGGGGGAGGCGGCGGCTGGTGGCGCGGCGCCGGCTGGCGCGGCGGGGGCTGCATCTGGCCCCCCGGCGGGGGACGCGGCTGGGGTTCCCTTAAGGAAGGAGGCGGCTGGCGACGCGGCGTCGGCTGCATCTGCCCGAGCGGCGGGGGAAGCGGCGGAGGACGCGGAGGGGGTGCCTGTGAGGGAGGAGGCTGCTGCTGCCGGCCCCCCTGCGGGGGACGCGGCTGGGGTGCCCGTGAGGGGGGAGGTGACTGGCGACGTGGCGTCGGCTGTGGCGGCGGGGGCGGCGCGCGACGTACCGGTGGACGTGCTGGGGGACGCGGCTGGGGACGTGCTGAGGAACGCGGCGAGTGACGGGGCGGCGGACGGGGCGGGGGACGCGGCTGGCGCCAAGGCGTCTGACGGCACGGCGGCTGCATCTCGCTGTGGTGCGGCTGCATCTGGTGGCGCGGCGGCGGAAACTGGCCGCTTGGCGACGGCGATGGGCGACGTCCCGGCGCACGTGCTGGGGATCGCAGCGGGGGACGAGGCGGGCGAGGGTGCGGACGGCGACGTGGCGGCTCGGCCGGCGCTTCGGGTGGTTTCAACCACTCCCTGGCCCGGGGCGAGCGCGCAGACGCTGCCAGCCTCGTCGACCACTGCCGAGATGGCGGAGCAGGCCCGAGGGGCTGCCGCACCGAGCTCCGGTGGCCGAGCGGCGGTCAAGGCGGGGCGGGGGGGGGCCACGGCAGGGCGAAGGGCGGCCAAGGCAGGGCGGGGGGCGGCCAAGGCGGGGCGCGGCGCGACGGCGGCAGGGCGCGCGGCGGCAAACGCTGTAACAGGGGCCGCTGTGTCGGGGGAAGGGCGCGGCGCGTCCGCGGCAGGGCGGGCGGCGGCGAAAGCCGGAACGGAGGCCGCAGGGTCGGCCAAAGCCGGAACGGGGGCCGCTGTGTCGAAGGCAGGGCGCGGCGCGTCGACCACCAGGTCAAGGGGGGGGGGGACGGGGGCGCCGGCCCCCACTGCATCTCCTCCTCGTCTGCGCCAGTCGACGCTCACGCAAGCGGGCGCGACCGACGCTCTCAAGAGGCTCTCTGCCGCGCGTGGCGGCGCGCGTGGCGCGGCTGCGGCCGCACGTGGTGGCGCGCGTGGCGCGGCCACGGCCACGCGTGGCGGCGAGCGTGGCGCGGCTGCGGCCGCACGTGGCGGCGCGCGTGGCGCGGCGGCGGCCGCGCGTGGCGGTGCGCGTGGCGGCGCGCGTGGCGCGGCCGCGGCCGCGCGTGGCGGCACGCGTGGCGCGGTCGCTCCCGCGGCGGAGAAGGTAAGCTTGTGTGCAACTTTTTCTTCATCATGGCGCAGCGGTGCCCTTTGGCGTTCCTTGGCTTGGGTTGACGGTGTGCCTCTTTTTTGTGTCGTGGTCGGTGGCCGCTTCTAACTTCCGTGTCCCCCGTGTTGTTTGTGCCCCACGCTCGTCCTGGTCGGTCGCCGCGTCTATCTCCCGTGTCCCCCGAGTTGTTTGTGTGCCTCGCTCCAATGACTGTGCTGCACAGGCTGGAAAGAGACAGATCGGACGGCAAGCGCAGGCTAGCAAGGAGGCGTCCGGCAGTTGCTCGGTACATTTGCGCAACCAGCGTGGCTCCTTTTGGCAGCACCTTTGTGTCATCTGCATTGCATATGAGCATTTGTCCTCTGTGATGCCTCATGTGGTGTCAACTGGACCACATCTCCCTCACATTGAGGCCCCATCTGGATTACCGTATCGCTTCTCAAACGACGTGTGTCCCCGCCCCCCTTGCATTCACATGATACGTACGACGCAGTCATCTGCAGAGGATCCTGCACCTGCACCGAAGCGTCCAAAGTACGCTCCACAAGGCAAGACGCGGCGGCGCTCGATGAGGTAGACATTGCTCCGGGAGCTGGCACCTCCCGGCGACAGCGACGAGGATGGCGGGAACGACTCGGACCTGTCCGCCGCGGCGGCCCTAGAAGAGCGGGACGCTGCGCGGGCGCGCTCCATGGAGGCCGCTGTGAAAGCCGCCGATGCCGCCAGGAAGGGAGTCCCGAGGGCGCCCGTTAGGCGGAAGGGGATGACCAAGGCTGCGCCCAAGGCTGCGCCGCCGCCTTCCACGAAGGGCAAAGGCAAGGGACCGGCTGCACCGAAGAAAGGCAAGGGACCGGCTCTTCTTGCCAGGAACGCGTCGCGGACGGGTAAGGGGAGCAAGCCGACGAGGGCCCCAGGTGAGTTGGCCGGGCCGGCCCTGACGCTCGCCGTCCGCCGGGAGGTGACCGCGCGCACCATCGCGCTCTTTAGCAATCCGCAGGACGCCGACGACGTCTTCTTGTGCAACGACGACGCGCGGGCCATGTACATTGCCAGCATCATGGCGGTGGCGCCGGCCAGCATGGAGCGGGCGGAAGAGTTGGCGCGTCAGGTGGCGGCGGTCAACGCGCGGCCGAAGAAGGAGGAGACCAGCAGCGCGACGCGCACGACGGACATTCTGGGGCAATGTGCCCCGGCGCGGTCCACGGCGTACCACAGCTTGTGCACTTGGGCGTGGTCGTCGTGGACTGCTATGGTGGAGTACGAGTCGACGGAGGTGGACTACAGGGGCAACGACGAGAGCAAGCGCACGGCAGCCATCGGGATGTGGTGGCTGAAGGGGAGGCGCTACCTCAACACCAAGAGCGGGCGCGCTGCGCTGTACAACTTGTGCGCCGCGTACATCAATCGGTACGGTATGGAAGACGCCGACACGGACCAGTACCACAAGGGGCGTCGGGTGCTCAGCCTGTTGCTCGCCGTCATTGCCCTGATCGTCGCGAAGGTAAGGACCGTGCCCCTATGTTGTGTGTGTGGGTGTGTGTGTGGATGTGTGTGTGTCGTGTGAACTTTGTCTCTGTCGTTGTATATCATGTCATTCGGCACCATCTGGCGCCATGCGTCATTGGAGTGCATCTTACTCTGCATTGGGCTGCATCTGACCTGTCTTGGGCCCTCTGTTTTTCTTGGTGACTGCATCTCTCTGGCATGTGGTGTGATTGTGACTGCTGCAGATTCGGTCTCAGCTTCTCCTCGACGTCTACGGACTGTCGGCATTGAAGAAGATGATGGGAGGCCTGAACCCGTCGCACCGCGCGTACTTCTGTGAGGAGCTCACCGCGCTGCATGCCGCGGCTGGCAAGCCCGGCTGCCAGTGGGTCAAGCTGTTTGCCACCGACGTGAAGGAACCCTTCTGCGCGGCGGTGAAGGACCCAGACCCTACGCTGGGCACCACCACGAAGGTGGACAAGATCGGGCGGGGCACGCTTTACCACGGGGTCCAGTCCTCCTTGCAAGCCATTCTGAACCTGCTGAACGACGACAGCGACTCGGAGGAGTCTGACTTGTCGTCCGACGATGACGTTGTCCACGTCGTCATCCCGGTGACGGCGACAGCGCCGTCAGCTCGCGACGCGAAGCGCCGGGAGCGCCTCATGTCGGTGGCTCGGGTGGGGGGGGGGGGGCAGCGGAGATGCCGGCAGTCAAGGCCGAGGTCGTTGAACCCGGCGCTGCTCATGACTTCTCCTCGTGGAATTCGGTTTCTTCGGACGACTCCTACGAGCAGGAGTCGGACGACTCCAACGTGAGGTTTGACGAGGGGGCCATGGAGGACGCCGAGTTTCTGGACTCGGGGCTGAGGATGGAGGACCTGAAGGACCGCGACGCGTCGCACGACCATTTTAAGTGTAGGTACACGAAGTTTGGTGGGTCTGATGGTGAGGAGGCAGCGGGTGGAGAGGACGGAGAAGCGGCGGCGGAGGACGAGGATGAGGAGGTGGCGGAGGACGAGGACGAGGAGGTGGCGGAGGAGGAGGAGGACGGGGCGGAGGATAAGGGGGAGGAGGAGGAGGAGGGGGAGGAGGAGGAGAAGGGGGATGGGGAGGGGGAGGAGGAGGAGGAGTCGGAGGAGGAGGAGGAGGAGGAGGAGGCGGAAGAGGAGGAGGGGGAGGGGGAGGAGGATGAGGAGGGGGAGGAGGAGGGGGAGGAGGAGGAGGGGGAGGAGGAGGCGGAGGAGGAGGAGGAGGAGGGCGAGGAGAAGGGCGAGGAGACGGAGGGTGACGGAGAGTCTTAAACGAGCGACGCGGGCGAGAGCAGCAAGGGCACCACGTGACTCGCGTCGGTCTGTACTTGCTTCGTGCCCGCCCCTGGCTTGGTGAGATACCACCCATGTGTACGCATGGCCTGCATTTGGTGTGCGAAGGACTGCATTAGACGTCGTTTGGATGCATGATGCGATCACAATGTGGTTGAGGAGAATCCAGTTTGTTGATCAATAGCGGTCGACGGTCGGTAGCGTGGTTGAGAGGCTGAGCTGGTGATGAAGGCGGGGGGGGGGGGGGGGGCGGGGGGGGGGGGGGCAAGCTCGATGGGGGAAGGGGGTGAAGTAGGGGTGTGGGGGGGGGGTACTGGCGGGTCCTGCCCCTGCATCCGCCGGATCCGCCGCCGCTGCTGCCCACGCCGGTTGCGGTTGCGGTCGTGGCGGCCTACCACGGCAGGGGGGGGGGGAGGCGCGACGTCCAGGCGGCGGTGTCGGAGGCGGCGTGGCGGAGGCGGTGGCGGCAGCCGGTTCGGCGGCGGCAGCGGCGGCGGCGGTATAGGGCGCAGTGGCGGCGGCTGTGGCGAGGGTGTTGGACGCAGTGGCCGTGGCGGCGGTGGCGACGGCAGCTGGGCTGCGGTGGCGACGGTTGCGGTGGTGGTCGGGGCGGCGCCGCTGCCCAGGTTGGTAAACGGCGCCCCCGTGTCGACGGCGGCACGGGGCACCACACTGGCCGGTGGGGGGGGGGGGGGGGGGGGGGGCGGGGAGGCGGTCGGGGCCGGGCGGCGGCGGCTTTTCCGGCTGGGCCACCTGCTTCGCCCCACGGCCCGCCCACGTCTGTCCCCCCACTGACGGCAGCGGCCCGCCCGGGGGGTGGGGCGCGGCGGCGGCCTGCCGCGGGGCGGGGGGGGCGGGCCGCGGCGGCCTTTCCGGCTGGCGCACCGACCGGCGAGAAAGGGAGCGGGGCGACGCGCTCGAGAGGCTGGGATGGCGGCAAGGTATGGCCGACGGCCGCCCCGCTGCCCACCACCATCGTTTGTGGTGGCGGTGCCACTAGCGGCGGCGGCGACGGCCGCGCTCTTGCCCTTCGCACCTCCCTTTGCTCTCCGCTCGCTTGTGCCCCGCCCCGCCCTCCTCTTTCTCCCCCACCTTCCCCCCCCCCCCCCCCCACCCCCCCCCTTTGCTCCCCCCCCCCCCCCCCCGCTCGCCAACCTTGCCGCAACTGCCGCTGGGGGGGGCAGGCCGACGACGCTGGTGTGAAGGCGCCCGCGGGGGGGGGGTGCGGCCAGAGGAGCACGGCGGGGCGCCGCGGTGGCGCGCACCGACCGGCGAGGATGGGAGCGGGGCGACGCGCTCGAGCAGCTGGGATGGCGGCAAGGTATGGCCGACGGCCGCCTTGCTGCCCACCGCCATCCTTTATGGTGGCGGTGCCACTAGCGGCGGCGGCGACGGCCGCGCTCCGCCAACCGCCACCGCCGCATCCCCCCCCCCCCCCGCCCCCTCCACACCCTGGCGCCACCGCCGCCCCCCCCACCCCCCTGCCGCCTTCTCCACGCCCCGGCGACCGCGCCGGCGGCGGCGGAACTTGCGGCAACGGCGACGGCCGCTCTCCGCCAACCGCCACCGCCGCCTCCCCCCCGCCCCCCCCGCCCCCTCCAACCCCCGGCAGCCGCGCCGGCGGCGGAGCCGGTCCGTCACCCCCGCTGACGCGGTGGCGGCGGTGGCGGCGGTGGGGACGGAGGCGCGTGGCGGTGGCAGCACGCCATCGCTGCGCGCCGCACTGGCGGCAGCGGCGACGGCCGCGATCGGCGGGGGCGGCACTGGCGGCGGCGCTGGCATTGCCGGCGGCGGCGACGGCCGCGCCCGGCGGCGGCGGCACTGGATGCGGCGGTGGCATTGGCGGCAATCGCGACGGCCGCGCCCGGCGGCGGCGGCACTGGCGGCGGTGGCGACGGCCGCGCCCGGCGGCGGCGGCACTGGCGGTGGTGGCGACGGCCGCGCCCGGCGGCGGCGGCATTGGCGGCGGCGGCGACGGCCGGGCCCTGCGGCGGCGGCACTGGCGGCAGCGGCACTGGCGGCGGCGGCGGCGGCTCGGCTCCACCAAACGCGACCGCCGCCTTCCCCCCCCCCCCCGCCCCTCCCACCCCCTGGCGGCCGCGCCGGCGGCGGCGACATTGGTGGCGGCGGCGACGGCCGCGCCCGGTGGAGGCGGCACTGGCGGCGGCGGCGATGGCCGCGTTCGGCGGCGGCGGCACTGGCGGCGGCCGCGACGGCCGCGTTCCGCTAAACGCCACGCAAACGCGGCCGCGCTTCGCCAATTGCTATCTCCGCCCCCCCCCTACCCGCCCCCTCCACCCCTCGGGGGCCGCGCCGGCGCTGCGGAGCCGGTCCGTCACCCCAGCCGACGCGGTGGCGGCGGTTGCGGCGGCGGCGAGGGAGGCGCGTGGCGGTGACAGCCCGCCACCGCTGCGCGCAGCCGCCCCGCCGTCAGAGTCAGAGGGGGGGAGCGAGGCGGACGCGCGCGGCAGTGGTGACGATCCGCCGAGGGACACGGACACAGACGTCCGACGGCGGCGGCCATGGCGGTCATTGCCGCACGTACTGACACATCGTCTGCTCTCTTCTTTTTCTGTTCCATGTGTTTGTTTGTGATCGGTCGGCTGACGGTTTTCTGCGCACGCTCATCAAGAGACCCCTGTGAGGCTTGCGCATGCTTGGTCATTTAATGACGGGGGCGCAGCGCAGGTGGACCACGGCTGTCCTGGGCTGAGATGGCATCCAGATGAGCGATAAATGCGGTCTGATTTGAATTACCTTGGCCGATACGCGCCCGTCACTCGCCCCCGCCCGTCTCGCCCGGAGCCCCAGCACCGCGGGCCAGCAATGGCCACGGCAGTGTTACCCGACACGACAGTGACCCGTGTCTGAGACGCCGTGTCTGTCCGGCCGACACGGGCACAACACACAGCTGGCTAATGCTCGTTAGGCGTATGAGTGGCCCGCCTGGATGACGACTCTAGTCGATCTCCGTAACATTGACGCAAGCGACAACAAGTGGCGGTAAGTTCTTTCAAGTCAAGGTAACTGTGGTATAAAACTCGATCCTCTCCGACACGTGTCAATATCCCTCGGGGGAAAGGGACAGGTAACACAGAAAGGGGAACTACGAGAATGGTATGCCTGTTGCCTCACGTGCCTGCTCGCAGAGCAAACAGATACGCACGGTAGTGCACACGGGGAAGAGGAAAGCAAACGCGCAGTTGTCTTTTTCGTGAGGGCGCGGGCCAAGGGCGCCTAGCTGTCCCTCTTAACGTGCATCTGGGGGAGCCTCGGCACGTTGGCCAGGTAGCCCCCCCATAACCCCGAGTGGCCCCGACCCGAGTCTAACCTCGTCAGGTCGGGGGCCACTATCACTACTAATTCTATTCCCACTCACTAATCTCACACTCAAATTCTCTCAAATCAAGTCCCTCACAAGTATGCAAAAACCCATCAGAAATCCCTCTCTCACGTGTGGATAGCGTAGTCCACCGCATCCCAGTGCCGGGCACGGGCCACGGCCGCCAACCATCACCACACGGCGGGCGTGTTCTGGCACCTGGTGCCCTCTGGTTGTAGTCCCGGGTCAGCGCCAAGTCGGGGCCAGGGATGCTACATAGCTCCCTCCCTAGTCCGGCACGTCCTCGGGCCGAACCACGTGCCACCGTGCACAGCCTCGAGCACGTCCACACCGGTGCCGAGGTCGAGCGTCTTCACCCTGGTCACGATTACCTGCTCCGGTTCTCTGCCCCCCTTCTCTCCTTCACCTTGGCCCTCTCGTTCCCCCGGAGTCTGGACGTCATGTCCAGTTCCGAGATCCAAGCTGGGCCCGTGGTTCCGGCGGCGAGTGTTGCGGAGGAGAACTCGGGTAGTCGCGCCCCTCTCCTGCCTCCGGTTCCTCGGGTGTCGATGTCGGCGCCGGTCGCCACGGCGGGGACGGATCGGGTTCCCCCGGCTTCTGTGATGCACCCGGTCGAGACCCCCCCGGTGGGTCTCCCGGAGATGCTTCTTGGGCAGGACCCTCTGGCGGCCCGGCGCTACTCCACGGTGGTCGGCAACGCCGGCGCGGACCAGTGCCAGCAGGATTGCTTGGACCTCTGGCGCAAGGAACTCCAGCGCGGGGTCCTGACAGAGATGGATAAGGCTCGTCTTCACACGGCGGACCAGATGCGCCTGGCACAAGACCGCTCCCAGAGCTTCTCGAGTTCCTCCTGGGTTGCTCGTCTGGAGGATCTCCCCTTCGCGCTGGTGCTGGATCTGCCCTTGACCGAGCGTCGCGTGTCCGCGTCCGTTCTCCGGTGGCCGGAGGAGGAAGGGTACGTCCACCGGGCGCTCAAGGTCTGGGACGAGGCGCTCAAGGGGTCGGGGAGCCTGAACTGCGACCCCCGTCCGAGCATGGTCGCTCTGGAGCCGCCTTTCCTGACCCGGAAGTACTCCAAGTTGTCACCGGCACGGGAGCAAGGCGAGCGACGCGGCCGTCAGCGTGACTTCCTCGTGAGCTGCAACCATCAGGAGTTCTGGAAGCTGGATAAGGCTAACCGGGCGGCGTACTACCCCAAGGTCATCCCGCAGCAGCAGGAAGTCGAGATCCCGGTCGGGTTTGCTCCTTCCAGCATCCCCTTCACCTGGTACCTCTTGGACGCCTTGACTCAGGCGTCGATCAAGGGCTTCTTCCACTCGATCCCGTACATGATGTACACGTCCGAGATGACAGTCTTGGCGGCCAACCACTGGCTTCACGAGGTCTTGGTGTCCAACCGGCTTTGGTTTCTCCCTGACCTCCTGATGGTCTGGATTGTCGACAAGTTGACCGTCGACTTCCTGTGCAGCCAGGACGAAGAGTACAAGGGGCTCTTCCAGGCGATGATTGACTTCCGGCGTCTGGTGCCGGTGCATGACCGGAACTTCTTGAACGCGATTGCCGACCAGAACCGCCCGCGTCGGGATGGCTTCGGTTGGGCGCAGGTGGTCTACCAGTCTTCTCTGGCCAAGGTGCAGCTGGCGACGCCGCTTCCGGCGTGGCCGCAGCTAGGTAGCTTTCCTGCCCCGGCCGCCCTTGATCTTCTGCCAGTTGGGCCGCCGGTGCAGGAGTCGGGATGGGCCGCGGCGGTCGGTCAGGCGTCTGCGGCGGCTCCGCTTCCTCCTGTTGCACCTGTCGCCCCGGTGGCCTCTCCTGAACCGTCGCCGGCGCGTTCACGCCCTGTTCCGGCTGTGCCGGTACTTCAAGCTCCTCCGGCACCGCGCCTGTCTGCGGCGAGTCTGGGTGTGACCGTGCGGTCGCCTACCACTCCAGCCGCTCCGCCTCGGACGCCTTCTTCCAACGCCGGCGGCGCTGTGCCTCCGCTGGAGTTGGGTACTCCGGTTTCGGGGGCCGTTGTGGACCGTCCGGTGGTGTCATCCTCGGGGCGGTTCGAGATTCCGGCGCCGACTCTCGGCCTTACCCGCTTCCGGGTGCCTGACTGGTACCTGAACCAAGGTGGCCCGACATGCGACCAGTACGACGTCGGTATGATTGAAGACCAGCTGGGTCGTCTTCCTGTGCAGGTTGAGGGCGTTGGGTCCTCCCTGGTGCTGGGTACTTACGCCAGCGTCTTGAACAACGTGGTTGACCGGGAGTTTGCTTGCGCAGACAGCGGCCAGATGTCGAACAGCCCGGTGGTTGGCGAACTTCTGGCGACCTTGACGCGGCATGGCTTGGCCCAGCAGTGATCAAAAACCTTCACTGGCATCCAGGGGCGCCGACGGGCATATCTGGATGAGCGGGAGCCCCCGGCAACTACCGGTACTACTCCGATGGCGTCATACCGGGATGCACCGCGTCCACCGCACTACGTCATCCCGTCTTCCTCCGGTTCCCGTCGGGCCGCGGAGGCAGCGCTGGAGGACACTCCCGCGGCTCAGCGTCCGCGCCGGGAGTAGTAGTTGGAGGCAAGGAGGGTGAGGGTCTTGGGAGAAGCGAGGAGGGAAGAGGCGGAGAGAAGGGTTGCCCGAGCGGGTGCTTGTTTTCCTTGATTGTTCCATGCTTGTAATGCGTGTTCTCCTTGATATACCCGTTCCCTTCTTCTCAATCCTCTTGTTCCGCATCCGTTGCGTAAGAACTCGGCTCGTCCCGAGGGTCTTGGTTGGCCCCATCCTCTTGGTCCTCCTCCGAGTCCGACTCCAGAATCGTGCCGGCTCTGGCCACTGGAGTGCCCTCTATCCCGTTCCGTCGCGTGTAGGCACAGACATCCGCGATGGGTAGCCGGTTTGAGGGTTCCCAGGTATCATCTGCCGGGTTAAAACCGAACCAGCGTACTCGCAGGTACAGGCGTCCGCCTCTCCAGGCATGGTCCACAAACTTGACGTAGACATATTCCCGACCTTCTTCTTGGGATAGCCAGGGTACTGCGGCCCGCTTGCGCCGGGTCAAGTCCCGTTGGCTTGGCGGTGGAGCTCGGGTGACATGGTCGCTGCTCACGCGGTACGGGGAGCCATCCACGTCTAGAAGAAAGGTCCAACCGTCCGTATTCAGGATCTCATAAGGTCCATCCGTCTTCGAGTCCAGCTTCCCCCGGGTCTTGCTATGGTTGTCCACAAAAACCCAGTCGCCACCACCCAGTTCCTTGTTCTTTTCCCGAACGCCCTTGTCATAGCCCCGCTTGTATCGCTCCTGGGTCTTCGAGATTGACTCCTTGACTCTTGGGAGCAGGAGCTTCAGTTGTTCCAGGAACTCATCCTTTGCCTTGGGACCTGACTTCAGTGCAGGCTGGAGACCATCTGGTATTCTTTCCAGGGAGAAGTTGGTCAGCCGCCTTGGGGTGACAAAGTCGAGTGGAGCGACTCCCGTTGTCCGGTGAACTCGGGAGTTGTAGGCTAGAGTGAGGACAGCCAGGAGCTCGTCCCAGTCTTGTTGGTGCTCCTCCACGTAGTGCCGTAGCATGTCTACTAGGGTCCGGTTGAATCGTTCCACCTGGCCGTTCGTTTGAGGGTGGTACGTCGTAGTGTACAAGTTCTTGATGCCCATCAGGTCACAGACTCCTTGGAAGAACAGGGATGCAAACTTGGGACCGTTGTCGGTTAAGACGGAGTCTGGAGGGCCGTAGGCAGCTATCCAGTACTCGCAAAAGGCTGACGTGACATCCAGAGCCGTGATGGTCCTCAGCGGGATTGCTCGAGTGAACTTGGAGAGCCGGTCACAAATGATGAGCAGGTATACGTTGCCACTGGATGTTTCAGGTAGGGGCCCCTGGATGTCCATGCTTAAGCTTGCAAAGGGCTCCGCCGCAGGGAATAGGCGTAGCTTAGAAGTCTTCTTCCTCTGGGACAACCGGTTCCTTGCACACGAAACACAAGCCTCCAGGTACTTATGGACGTCACTGGCCATGGTTTCCCAGTAATAGTGTCGTCTCATGGAAGCATACATCCGATTGATACCAGGATGTCCGGCCTGGGGAGACGAGTGCTCCAGGCGTAGGATGTCAGCTCGTAGGCCCCGGGGTACGTAGACTTGAGTGGCCCCATCGAAGGGTGACACCCGTACTAGGAGTCCGTCCGTAGACTCGGAGAAACGACTGTTCCGGTTCAGGTCCATTTGGTGGCGAAGCTCCAAGCATTGAGGATCCGTCAGTTGTGCCTCCAGCATCCGGTGAATGGTCACCGGTTGATGAGCTTCAGGTGTCTCATACAGGGGAGCGTGCCAGCCACGTCCGACATTCGGGAGGATGAAGCAAGGTATTTCCTCCGGGATAGGACCGGTATCGGCTGCAGGAGTCTCCAGCCGGGACATGGTGTCGGCGCAGTGGTGCTCCCTCCCTGCTCTGGTGCACACCTTGTACTTGAACTCCGAAAGACGTAGGCGCCACCGGGCGACCCTTCTCTGACTGCTGTCCATACATAGCAGCCACCTTAGACTGGCGTGATCCGTCCGGATGAGGAACTCTTGTCCTTCAAGATATGGCCGTAACAGGAAGCAAGCCCAGACGACTGCCAAGCACTCGCGCTCCGTCGTGGAATAGTTCTTCTCGGCTAGAGTCAAGACGCGACTGTAGTAGCCTATCGGGAGAAAGTGCCCATCAGGTTGCTGCTGGAGTAGTGAGCACCCCACCTGGACGCCACAGGCATCCGTCTCCAGAACAAACTGGCCTTCCCGCTTGGGTAACGCCAGTACTGGAGTGGTGGTCAGGCGCTTCTTTAGCTCTTCGAAGGCCGCGGTCTGCTTCTCGTCGAACACCGGGAGTTGTGCGGGAAGCTTCTTGCTGGTCAGCTTGGTCAGTGGCCGGGCAATCAGAGCATAGTCCCGTACGAACCGGCGATAGACGTTGCACATACCCAGGAAGCTCTTGAGTTCCGTCTGGGTTTTGGGTTGCCGTGCATGCCGGAGGGCCTTGATGTTCTTCTCATTGACTCGGAGCTCCCCCGGACTCAGCACATGCCCCAGATACTCCACCTCAGTTTCAAACAGGTGGCACTTCTCGGCCTTGAGGGTAACTCCAGCCTTGGACAGGAGGGCCAGGACCTCCCGAAGGTGCTCCAGGTGTTCCGCTGGGGTCTTGGAGAAAACGATAATGTCGTCCAGGTAGACCAAACATGTTCTCCACCTTAGCCCGGACAGGATGATGTCGATGGCTCTTTGGAAGGTCGCCGGAGCATTGGTGAGACCAAAAGGAAGACGCTTGCACCGGAATAGTCCCAGGTGGCACGTGAAGGTGGTCTTGTCCTTGTCCTCGTCAGCCAGAGGGATCTGCCAGTAACCGGCATTACAATCCAGCGTCGAGAAGAGGGTGGCATCACCAAGAAAGTCGAGGCAATCATCCATCCGGGGTATCGGGTATACGTCCTTGACTGTCATCTCGTTCAGGCGCCGGTAGTCAACGCAGAAACGGAAGTGACCGCCGGTTTTCGGGACGACTACCACCGGGAAAGCCCACTCGCCATCAGACGGCTCGATAACATCCATCTTGAGCATCTTGTTAACCTGCTTCTCAATCTCATCCCGGCGATGAGGTCCGGCCCGATATGGTTGCATGTGCACTGGCTTAGCTTCCGGCTTGAGTTGAATCCGGTGTAGAGTGGCGTCCATCTTGCCCAGCTCTCCCGACCACAGGTGCCGATATTCCTGGAGAAGACTCTCCAGTGCCTCATTCAAGTCTGGAGGGACATTTTCTTGCTTGACGTTCGGCATCCCGGGTGGTGCTTGTTCGGGTTTCGGAGTAGCGCTGCCAGACTGCTCTTGTTTCGGAGGTACGTCTAAGGCCGTCAAGTTGGATGCCAGTTCTTGTAGCAGGTTCAGGAGGTCTTCCTTGCTCATAGCACGGGCGAATCCCCTGTAAGGCTCTGCTGTATCAACTCGGGTGCCCTTGGCGAGGGTTACTGGCTTCCGGCTCACGTTGACGATGAGCACCGGGAACGGGGTGTGCCTTTCTACCTTCTTGTGATGTCCGTGGGCCAAGTATAACCGGTGCTTCGCCAGAAATCCCTTACGTCCGTAGATCAGGCATTGACTTGCAATCCGGGTCGTTACTTGAACCTTGGTCTCCGAGCGAGGAGGTAGGAGCACCGGTTTGAAGAGAGTCAAGGTGAAGGGTGGGATGCGTTCCCTCTTGCTCTTGGCTACACGAACCTTGGCGTCCAGATGCTCCAATACCGGTGACACAAACCCATGGTTGAACTGGACCTTCCCTTCTCCGGGTAGGATGCTCTTGACATGCTGCTTCTGGAAGTCCCAGCCTAGGATGAGGGGGACTGATAGGGTCTTGACTACTAGAAAGGGAAAAAGCATTGGTTCATTGTTGACATAGATGGCGACAGGAAGACGGCCAAGCGGTCGTAGGGTTTGACCCGAAGCGTCGACGATATGGGTCCGGGTAGGCGCTCTCCAGGCATGTCGACGCCAGCCCGGAGGTAACAGGTTCTCAGCGATGACGCTTGGTCCGGCTCCCGTGTCAACCACCGGCGTAACAGCTTGGGGGAGGCTATCCCCCACACGCATACGAGCATTAATCTTGAGGTTTTCTTTACGCAGGACGAGCAAAGTCCCCTTGAACAAACAGGGTGTCCAGGCGGCTACCGGTTGAGCAGGTAACTGCCGTCCTTTCTCCCGGCAGGCAAGGGGAGAACAGGTAGAAGTACCCTGCCGTCGGAGATTCGAGAAGACACTTGGGGAGAGCGCCTGCCCTACTCGTTTCCCGGGTCCGAGGAGTCCTTAGAGGTTTCGGTCTCCAGGTCAAAGTCCGTAGGAGCTTCCCTTGCCAGAGCCTCCGAGATGCTCTGTAAGGTTGCCACTCGGATTGCGTGTACCTGTGCCTGGTCCATCTTGGAGGGTGCTCGCCGGTCAGCCCAGTTGACCGCCTTTGCAAACACCAGTCCTTGACGCTTGAGTTTCTCCTGGAGGTCTTTGGGAATGGTCGGGCACTGGTAGGACATGTGATCCTCCTTCTGGCACAGCCAACAAGACCGGAACCGCTGGTTCTTGACTTGCTTGGGGGCGACCAGGGATGGTTGCTCCTTAGAAATGAAGCCGCCCCACTTGTCCCCTGACCCCATGGGTGTGGCCTCGCCAACTGCGAGTACCGGTACAGGGCTATCACCTCCCTTATATTTGTCGGGTCCGGGACGAACTCGCGACAACGACTTGGGAGTTGATACCATGGGAGCTTGGAGGGCCTTGGCTTGCCGGTACTTGCCCTGGGTGTAGGCCATCAACTGCTGGAAGGTATGTTCTTGATGTTCCTGGTTGTAGTTCTCCGCATCCACTTGAAAATATTCAGGAAGCCCTTCCGAGAAGATCATCTTGAGCCTGTCCTCAGGGTAAACGTTGCCACAAGCATCGCTCATCTCCCGGACACGACGGGCGAACGCCTC
The DNA here is from genome assembly GCA_009829735.1 of Pyropia yezoensis. Taxonomy (NCBI): domain Eukaryota; phylum Rhodophyta; class Bangiophyceae; order Bangiales; family Bangiaceae; genus Pyropia; species Pyropia yezoensis. The sequence goes on from CM020620.1 coordinate 26,970,086, forward strand.
TGGAGTCTCTCGTCTTTCCATGGTTGCCCGGTTCAGCCTGCCGACTGCTTTACGCAGAGAGTCCGCGTCAGCGTAGTTGGACAGGAGCCAGTTGACCGCCTCCGGATGACTCGCGACGGTACGTCCGACAATGTGTCCGGCAGAGTCTGGCAGAACCTGTGCAAACCGCTGTTCCGCTTCTCCGGTCATGAAGTTAACCAGGAGGTAGAGAGCCTTGCCCTCGGACACATCGTTGTCATTGCATGCCTTGACAAACCGGCGCAGGAAGGCAAAGATAAGCGCCGGTCTCTTCCCGGAAAACTTAGGATGTCCCCCGAAGCTCGGCTGCATTCGCCGTTTCAGGGACGCCATCTTCTTGGCCATCTTCCGGGTGTAACCTTGGTCTTGGTTCTCCAGCCGGTAGTTACCCCAATACGTGACCTTGTTCAGGGTGGCATCTCCCACTTGGTGGGCAGGGAAGTCAAACTCGACTAGCCTGCGCCGGGTGGGACCGGGAGATGCATCCCAATCATATCCCTCCTCAGAGCTGGAGGAACTGGTCTCGCTGGTGCTAGAGCGACGGCGATGACGCCGACGCCTTCGGCTGCTCCGGTTACCGGTCTTGGGGCTCCCCGCCCCATAGGATGCAAGGGGAGGAAAAGCTTGGCCGGTACCAGGAGTCGAGGTCTCAGGGAGACCCGTAGAACCAGTCACAACGGTGCCTCTGGCATCGCTAGTGCCCACAGGAAGAGGTGTATACACCCAACTGCCATGTGTGGGTCCAGGAGTAAACACATCAGGGGCTATCCCTGGAGGATGAGGAGTAGAACCGACAGGAGGGAGACGTCTGCTCCGAGCGGACTCAAACGCCGTTGACCCCGGGGTGGCTCCCACAGGAGGAACAGCCGGAGGAACGGGAGCAGGTGGTGCTTGGCCGCCTGTGGACTCCAGTCCGCTACCGGATGTCACACCCAGGTCTGCTTCACCCGTAGGGAGAACGCCGGGTTGGGCACCGTCCCCCGCGGTGACCAGGGATGCGTCAAGGGACGCGGGGTCTACCCCTTCGGGCACCGTCGTGCCAGGGAGGGTAGCCATGTTGGTCTCTTGACAGCCACAGTCCAGTTGCCTGCGTGTCCAAAGACCGCCAGACCACAAGAGAGGGGTTGGAGAGCCAGGAATGGGATTCCCGTGAACGGGTGCAAATAATTCCCAAACCACAGAAAAAGACAGAACAGGAACAACCCAACCGCTGCTCCCAAATGTCTCTTCTCAAACACTCCAATCATCCTCTGCTGCTCCACCAAATATATGGTACAAAACTCGATCCTCTCAGACACGTGTCAATATCCCTCGGGGGAAAGGGACAGGTAACACAGAAAGGGGAACTACGAGAATGGTATGCCTGTTGCCTCACGTGCCTGCTCGCAGAGCAAACAGATACGCTCGGTAGTGCACACGGGGAAGAGGAAAGCAAACGCGCAGTTGTCTTTTTCCTGAGGGCGCGGGCCAAGGGCGCCTCGCTGTCCCTCTTAACGTGCATCTGGGGGAGCCTCGGCACGTTGGCCAGGTAGCCCCCCCATAACCCCGAGTGGCCCCGACCCGAGTCTAACCTCGTCAGGTCGGGGGCCACTATCACTACTAATTCTATTCCCACTCACTAATCTCACACTCAAATTCTCTCAAATCAAGTCCCTCACAAGTATGCAAAAACCCATCAGAAATCCCTCTCTCACGTGTGGATAGCGTAGTCCACCGCATCCCAGTGCCGGGCACGGGCCACGGCCGCCAACCATCACCACACGGCGGGCGTGTTCTGGCACCTGGTGCCCTCTGGTTGTAGTCCCGGGTCGGCGCCAAGTCGGGGCCAGGGATGCTACAGTGAAGATCATTCCGAGACTCATACTCTACGTGTCGGACCAGCCAGAAGAGCGGGACGTCTTGTGCCTCAAGCGTCACGGCAGCGCATACGACTACACGCCATGTATGGCACGCTCCACGTCGAGCGGGGTGCGCCCTTCCAGAAAGAATTCTCCAAAGAAGCGGAACGTGCTCAAGATTGTTAAGCTGCAGCTCAAGGGAGCGCTCATGCGGGGAATAAGGGGCAATGGTGTCATTATCAATGCCATTGAGACCGCCAACAGCATCCACTGCGTTGTACCTGCACTGGCCGCCTGGGCTGGACTCGCCTCTGGTCCGCTGCTGCTGTACCAGATCTTCGGGTTTGACCGACTACACGTACGTTCCATACTCCTGTGTTTCCTTGGTGATTGCCAGATGCTGCTTGCATGACGTTGCCGTACATGTCATTGTCACGCATCTGTATTCTATCATCTCTACATTTCTCTCCTGCAAGAGGGCTGGTGGCACGTCACTCTTTCTCCGTAACACGTACTGACTCGCACAATCCTCTGCTTGCGTTCGTTTATGCTCTGTCCCCCACTTACTCCTTCCTTTGCCATTGGCAGGTCATGGACCTCGGCATCTGTAGAACGCTGACAACAGGTGTACATTCCTTTGCCCATGAGCTGGCCGGTTCGAAGAAGCTTTTGCACGGCACAGCGGGTGAGACTGTGCGTATCGCTAACAAGCGGTTCTTGTTCGCGAGTCGCACGCACCGTGTCCCATCCATCTTCCCGGGGTAAGATTTGCTTGTCTTGAGAGCTTCATCCTTGTGACGCTGCTCCGTGAGATCTGATTGTATCTTGATGTTGCTACATTCCATTGGAGATGCATGCACTATATCTGACTGTTTTATTTGATCTCTAGTCACCGCCCTGGCTGGTTCTTGCACTTGATTCTCTACAAATGCACCTCAGGTACTTCATCAAGAGTGAAGAGAAACAGGCTACCTTGAAGGGCAAGAGCACCGTGAGGCGGTTCACTTCTTGCCTTTCGCAGCTGGGGGCTTGTTCGGCCGGTCTGGAGCAGGAGGGCAGCATCATCGTCTTCTGACGTGAATGCTCTGCGAGCTCGCCGCGATATTGAAGAGCGCCTTTGATGTGCGGCTGAAGACCTGGGCGGAAGCCAAGTCGGTATGTCGTCGTATGAGTCGTTGGATTGAGAACGACTACCAGCCCCTCTTTGGCCCCTCGCACACAACCAAGCTGCATCGCGCAGTGTCGCATCTACTGGACGAGTTCTTCCTTCGAGGCAACCTCCAAGACGGCAACACGGGCGTGAACGAGGCCCTGCACAAGTTTGTCACGCTGGCTTTTACACTCACGAACAAAAGCCGTGATAACGTGGCATTGCAGATGGTGCTCACGGAGCAGATCCAGAGCGTCGTACGACTCTCACGACAGCGGCAGACATCAAAAGCGACTTCCAAGAAGGCGTCCAAGATGAGTCGTATGCGTGCCCGTGGGGCGCTCAGCTCCGTCTCCGACTTCGCAGCTGCGTCTGGCTTGGTGACTTTGGACGAGGCCCTGCAGTGCGCTTCATCTGACTTCATCACGACGCAGTCCGGGACGTTGTTGCCAGACGCAGATATCCGTCTGGCGCGCGGCGATCGCACCATGGTCTGGGCCACCCCGGACCTGAAGGGACGCCCTTGGTATGACTGGGTTCGCTACCGAGCAGAAGACGGGACAGTCGGAGTGGGGCAGGCACGCGCGATTATTGCGGCCCACAACGGCACCCTCAGTCGGACGGTCGTGGTGCACTGTGCTGAGACCGCAAGCTCCGTGCCTGAGTGTCCTTTCACGGCATACGGGTGCGAGAGGCTTCAGTGGTGCCACCTGTTTCGGGAGCGTAAGATACGCCCCACCCTTGCGGCCATTTCTTCGCACAAGATCATTGACGTTCTCTGCGTGGAGCACGACTGGGAGGAGTGGGTGGATCGTGTTGGGGTGTGTCGCTTCCCAAAGAGCTTTGCTTCTGATGCATGTGACTGCGGCGACCACCGCTTCTTTACCAATAACTTTGTGTGAGGCACGAGAGAGCCACGCGGCTGCATGATGGTGTGCACACAAGTATCTTGTTGCATCTGACTTATTGTGCTGCCATTGAATGACATGTCACGCATTGCAAGCCATTGAACGCCGTTTGACCGTCGGGACCGAGAGAGAAGAGAGGGAGAAAGGGGAGAAATAAGAGCGAGACAGGAGTGCGAGACACCACGTCCGCCTTGATTTTGACACTTCGTAGACAAAATCAGTACTATAATCATTGTCGTTGTTTTGACAAACGTGGTCTGAGAGGCCTCTGGGGCCTGTCCCATGACACAGGCGCACAGGCCAAGTCATTTCGGGCTGTGCCTTGGCCGTGAGAGCACGCCGAACGAGAATCGCCGTCGCTTCATGCGCTTCGTGAATGTTAGTGCAGGCATGTGGCTCTCTCTCGTTGCTCCCAGGCGCAGCACCTACCTAGTGCTCATGATAGAGCACAGAATCCAAGAAGCCATCTGCTATCAGCCCTTCACAGGCTTCAGTTTCTCTCTGTAGCCCCCCAGCACGGAGTCAATAAGCGTCCCTGTCGCTTCTTACCAGGCAAGGCAGGGCATATTTGGGCCACTGGGGGCACTGAGGTGGACTGAGGCCCCACCCTCACGCTTGAGATGAAGTTGAAATGCTGTCCTAACCAGATTAAGAACTACCCCACGAAGCATTGATACGGATGGCCGGATGGTCGCCCGCATTTGCCTTCGTTGACTGTCATTCTGGACTGCTTTAAGACAATCTCTGTGGCAAAGTCCTCAGGCTCCCAGACTTGAAACAGAACGGTCGCAGGCAACGACGCCTGAGCATGGAAAAGACATGTAGGGTCCAAAAGATGCAGCCGAGATGCAGTTGGGTAAGTTTTCAACAATCCCTACAGCAGTCGTAATGGTGTGCTGGACGTGGAGATGTGACGAGTACAATCAGATGTCATTAAGATACAGGTGGGCGCGGCTGCCGACGCACATGATGTCCAGGGTCAAGACGACGGGGGTCGACACGAAGCCCATCCCGGAGGAAATCCCCTGTCTACTCACGTTGGCCAACTTTGCTCGTGGCTGGGTGGCCCCCGATCCTAAGACGAACAAGGGCTTCCCTCCCCTCACTGTGGAACGTCTGATTAGGGCCCAATCTACGGACGCACGCTGCGTCGAGATCCGGGCCGAGATGGACAACAATACCCACTCAAGGTTTGGGGAGAGTCCCGACGGCCTACTCGTGCGGCTGAGCCCCCTCGACAAGGCCGTCCAAGTGTATGTGCCCGACGGCCTCCGCCAAGAGGCCCTAACGTTGGAGCACAACCCGGCCCACGCTGGCCACCCGGGGGTAAATAAGATGTACACCTCCATGCGGCGGGCCTACTATTGGGAGTCTATAGTGGCCGATGTCTACAAGTTTGTGGCCAACTGCAACGCCTGTGCCAAGGGCAAGGTGAGGGGCCGAAGACGGACCGCGCCCCTCCGCCTATTTCCTGCGTCTAAACCCTTCACGGACATATGCTTGGACTTGCTCGGCCCCTTCCCCGTGTCGCCCAGCGGTAATCGATTCCTGTTGGTCATCGTTGACCGCTTCTCGAAGCTGACTCGCGTGGTCCCAATCCCAAGGGAGGACGCGGAAACGGTGGCCTCGGCGTTTTGTGACATGTGGGTGGCCTCTTACGGCCCACCGGACACCCTCTTGACGAACAATGGGCCGCAGCTAACCTCCGCCTACTTCCGCGGGTTCTGTGGGATGCTGGGCATCCGCCACCTTACCTCGACGACCTACCATCCGCAGACGCAGGGCCAGGTGGAGCGCTACAACCGGACCATCGTGGTGCAGTTGAAGGCCTACGTATCGGAACATCAAGAGCCGTGGGACGACCTTGTCTCTGTTTTTTCGTTGGCGTACAACTCACGGCCGCAGCAGAGTACGTGGGTGGCCCCCCTTGAGTTTGTGGTACCAGAGCGGGTCCGCAACCTCTCCCTCGAGCGAATGCCGGCCACGCCCTACCCCAAGGAGGTACCCAAGACGGCTCGGGCGGCCCGCGAGTATCATCGGGCCCACCTACGTAATCTGGTCCATCGGGTACGCAAGGCTTTGGCGTCCGCCCAACGAAGGTTCAAGCGGGCCTACGACAAACGGGTCAGGCCGGTGAACAAGACCCTCCGGGTAGAGGATTGGGCCTACATTGACGCCAACGTCCAGAACCCCAAGAAGCTGGACGAGACAGTCCTGGGGCCCTACCAGATTGTGGGACGCGACGACCACACCTTCACGGTCATGATGGATTGCCATCCGGAGCGGGTTAGTGGGGACAACGTGGCCCGCGCCCCTACTCCCTCGCACCAAGCAGACTCTTCGACCATCCTTCGTGGGCCGCAGGGCGTGGCGGTGCCGTGGGATCATCGGGAAACAGGCCACCAATTTACCTGGGAGCGCTTCGTGGACCACACGTATGACGTGGAGGGCAAGTTGTGGCTGCTTGTACGCTGGTGGGGCTACGCGGCCGAGGAGGGCACCTGGGAGCCGCACGACGGTCTGGACGAGCGCAAGGTGGCCGAGTACTGTCGCCGAGTGGGCGTCTCTGTGCCCCCCTCGCGGGCCGAGATTAGGGCGCTGTGGGGCCCCCTCCAAGACCTTTGTGACCCGGACGTGGAGCTGGAGGAGAGGCCCGTGGTGCATCACTACGGGGGCCTGGTGGAGGCGCTCACGCTGGACTAGGACCCTCGGTGGGCCTGATGTGCCTCCTCCCCTTTCGGCCTGGTCATCCTCTACCAAGTGAACATTGCGGCCCAACACGGTGGTCAGGGGTTCGATTCTACCCGGGCGACGGCCATTATCTAAGGGGGCATTGTCGGCGACCCGTGTCGAGCCGGGGAAAACCTATGTTCTGAAAACGGGAGTAGGCTACTTTCAACCACGTGGCCGCGGTCGCGACCATCCCCTTCGCGGATGGCGCTTCGAGCTAGGGTTCATCAAGCAGTGCAGAGGGGTCACCCCCCTTAATGGATAGGCGGCCACAACGGGATTATACTACAAATACGCAGACGGCCTACTCTACAATCTTCCCTCCTGCTACCCGACACCCCTACTGGTCACGCGGACGGCCGCTCCGATCCCATAGGCCCGCCTCCTCGTCACCCTCACGGCCACGTACCCGAGATGCAAAGTTCAGCTGCCGTCGGCCGTACTCCCGCTGGGCCGCCGTCTCCGCCAGTCCCATCTCCCGATGAATAGACTCCCGAATGGCAGGGAGGCCCACAAGGTCCAAAAACTGTTGCAGTTCGTGGATGGGCGGGCCCCCCTGACGAGAGGCCCACCTACCAGCCTCGACGCCCACATCGGCCAACACGTGAAACAGACCCGCAATCAACGGACCCACACGGACGGAACCAGAGGAAGCCCCCGATGACCCAAGAAGTGGAGCCAAGCCCTGACTCACCTGCTCAGAGATCCGGCCATCAAGAGACGACAGGACCTCATCCGGGACGTCGCGGTGGGCCATCAGGGACGCCATCAGCATACGTGGGGCCGACGAGGAGGGTACGACGGCCGGCGGCGGGAGAGTTGGAACGGCAGCAGCGGGATTAGCGGGCGGGTTGACCATCATCCCCTCCGCCTGGTCCCCCACCATCTCTCGGGCCTCCATCACGTCCCTACTGTACCGCAGCGGGAAGGGAGCTAAGTCCTCATCCACGTAGGCCGTCGCGGACTCCGCATCCTGCTCGATGCGAATGGAGACCCAAGAGCCCCGGTCCCGCCGATTCTTGTCCTCCAACTTAAGATGGTCCAAGAAGGCCGTTGTAGGTGGAAGGAGGTCAAGGAGAGCCAGCATGGCCCCCAACTCCGCTACGGCTACCATGTCGACACCGCCGGGGTCCACACAAACCGTCTCAAGTCCCACGCGGAGGATCCACTGCCGGAGCGAACGAGAAAAGAGCCATAGTTAGCGGGCCTTGCGGTACTCATTCACCAAGTAGGCCCCGGCAAGAACGGCCCACTCCGACCGGAAGACGTTCCACACCCAAGCGTTGTTGGCCAACAGGAGATCCTTGATGTAGGTCAACGACGGGGGCATCTCCACCATAGCGCCATAAGGGACCTCAACCGCCGACCAACAAGGGCCTACTCGTGGGTAGTGGGCCGCCCGAATGGTGACGGAGCAAGAGGGGAACTCCGCCTTATGCCAACCCACGAAGAACCCGCTGCTCGTAGTGCGGTAGAACCGGTGGGCCGTCACGAGCTGATGCGGAGGTCGGAACCCGGGGCGGCCGATGAAGGGGGTGGCCATCACTACGTACTCGGCCAACGGGGAAGGGGGCATCTGGGCCATCACGACCGTCGCCAACATCGACCTGGCCGCCTTGGTGTAGCAAAGCTCCGCTTCATGACGGACCACCGTGATGGCCTCGCTGCGATCGTCGGCCCCCGGGACGTAGGCGTCCTTCATGGCCACCATCTGCTTGCGGAAAGAGTTCCCGCGACTGCCACCGTCAATGGCCAACATGGTACGGTGGGCCAACGTCGTGGTAGACCACCCGCGGCCGCGCTCCCGCTCCCACGCTTGGGCTCATCCCGACATGTCGTGCTCGTCGGCCGGTAGGGCACCCACCGCCGACTCGTACGGGACGGCCTCCTGCCCCTCCGCCGCCACCGGGCCCTCCATGCCGACGTCAAGGCCCACACCAAGAAGGTGGACGTTGTCGGCCAAGCACCCGACGAGGAGGTAGCCGACAACGTGGTGACAGGGGAACAGGGGCGCTGACGAGATGGCCGACAAGGTGACAGGAGAGGTGAAGGGGGAGCTCCCCCCTGGAGGTGGTGGTTGGCCGACGACAAGGACCGGCAGACCCACACTCCCCCACCGATGGCCTTCTTATCCCTGGTACCTGGTCCCTCACGTTCGCCCCCTGTGGCCTTCGCTCCCCTCCGACACACTTAGTGTGGCCCTGGCGTACCCCTCCTACACCCCCTGTCGCTAGCGGACGGCCCACCGACACGTCAGGGCCTCCGTCGTGTGGTCCTGAGACTACGTGGGCTGAGTGACACGCAACGTTCACGCCCGGTCCACGTCATGGTTGGGCGTGAACGGCCACCCTCTCCTTACTGTCTCTCGAGGCCCTCGAACCTGACTTGTGTGTGCGGCCGGCGGGGACGCTCGGTCTTGGCGAAGGGGCCGTGTGGCGTTTGTGGCCCTCGTTCCTCCTCCGCAGACAGCGGAGTGCTGGCCTACGTTGGGGCGTCAGCGGATCCTTGGTCGGCCGTCACGGGACGGCGGGCGTTGCTGGCCGTTGGTTGTGGACCGACCGAGGGAGGCGGTTGTACCCCCCTGGACTTGGTGCCCGTGGATTTGACTGTTTTCTATGCATTTGTCTCTTCTCGATTTTCCTTGCGTATTTTCGTGCTTTTCGCCCTTTTTCTCCCATTGGGTTTTTCGGGCGGATTGCATCTGTGTGTGGAGGGGTTTTCACTTGCTTTTCTTTCGAGGGATTACTGTTGGCACGGGTGCCCCGGTGCGCTCCGGTGTAGGCCGGGTGCGTGCTGGCACTTGGCCCGCTGGGGAGGGCGCCTGGGAGGTCACCTGGGGAGCGCTTTGGAGGGTTCTTAGGGGCTTGGCCCGGGGTCCCGACGAGGTCCCTCTTGTAAAACAATGTTGCTTCGGGTTTCTCCTTCCCCTTGGGCAAAAGCCTTTTACCTTTACCTCGGATCTTGAGGTGGGCAAGCGCGCGTGGGGTTCCTTGGCCCGTTCCTTCTAGTGGTGACCCGTTGTCCCTGTGGGGTGGATTAGGTTCCCTGTGGGTACACGGTGGTCATAACGCTACACCGGACGCCAGCCGCACGGCGGCGTCGAAACGGCCAGCCGCGGTCGGCGTCGATACGAACCCCGTCCGTCCGCTGCTCGCGCAAACGCTCGCGTTCAAACGGGTGCAGCCGCTAGCGCAGCCCCCGTCGCCGGCCGGGCCGCCCACGGGACTGTCCAGTTGGCAGTCTTGTCCCAGGAGAGGGGGAAAGTGAGCGAAACACATACTTAGATAGATCATTAAATATGGAGTGTGCCAACTACATGGATACATAGCCATAAGATTTTTCCTGAGTGGCTCGTCATGTCAACAGTATGCAGGAAAATGTACCGGCGTCGGGAAGGCGTCGGGAAGGCGTCGGGAAGGCGTCGGGAAGGCGTCGGGAAGGCGTCGGGAAGGCGTCGGGAAGGCGTCGGGAAGGCGTCGGGCAGGCGTCGGGAAGGCGTCGGGAAGGCGTCGGGAAGGCGTCGGGAAGGCGTCGGGAAGTACCACAGCCGTGGCGTCAACCTTCTTCTTTTGCATTTCGCCCGCCTGCCCGCCCACCCGCCCGCCGGCCCACCCGTCCCGCCAGTCCGACGAGCGCATTCAACGTCCCCCCAGCCCCAGTGTCCATCCCCCCTCCCCCCTTCGTTGTCGTCGTCCCCTAAACTTTACGCCACACACACCCCCGGGATCCGCTAGCCGCCCCCTCAGCCATCCGCTCGCCCCCCCACCCCCCAATGTCATCGGCGTGCCGGCGCGCTCACAGCCCGCCCCTGCCGCCGCCGCCGTCGCCCTCGAGGCCGCTCATATTTTCAATCATCCGCAGCGACCGGAGCATCACCTCGGACGCTGCAATCTCCCGCTCCCGCCGCGACGCGCCAAGGCTCTTGGGCGCCCCGCCGCAGCCGCCGCCGCCGCCACCAGCGGCGGCAGCGCCCCAGCCCCAACCCGCACTGTCGCTGCACGCGTGCTCCCAGTTGCCCTCCCAGCTGCTGCCATCGTCCGAGCCACCATCGTCGTCCAGCAGCAGCGCCGACTCATCGACGCTACCCCCACAACCACCCACATCACCAGTGGTGTGGGTGGTGGTGGTGGTGGGGGTGGAAGGAGCTGGAATGCTCAGAAGACTCAGAGTATTCCCGCGGCTTCTCCCAAAATGCGTGAGACATGGTCATGCGGCTGCGGTACATAAAAAACAACAACATCTAGATAGCCTGTGCTCGCCTTCTGAGTTGTGAAGAAAGTGACGTATGCCTAGAGTCGCGCTTCCACGAGCTTGTACAGGCGGCAACGTTGGCAACTCTTTGTAGCCATCACTGAACTGGCAGACCTGAGGTCACCTTCCCGACTCGGGACATGCCGGATGGGGCGTTGCGCTGGCCGAGAAGCCAGACGTCCTGCGGAGCTCAACGAGCTTAAGAACCACAGTGAAGTCGCATCGTAGCAGAGTAGGAGCATGAAGAGACACCGTCCAGTCTCAGTCCAATTCGGGGTGGAGGTGGAATCACGGCGAGGTTGCGGCAGGTGCTCGCAGTGTTCGTCAGATGCGAGCTCGCAAGTGCCCCCAGCGGCGCTGGTCGGAGCGCGAGGCCCGCCACTGCAGGCGCGGTGGCGGCCCCCCGGCGACGGCCACGACAGGGATTACCGAGTGGGTGCTACCGCGCGCAGTACAGGCAGAGCCGCCACCGGAACGGGGCCGCGATGAGGAGCCGCCCCAACCCGCAGCGCGGCGACAAGATCGCCAGCAGCCGCACCGAGGGAGGAGCGGGCGCCAGCTTCATCGACGGCGCGGACCGGCAAAGTGGCAGGCCGCGCGACGCCGTCAGCGACGAGAGGGTGCTGAGAAGCCGCCGCCGTCCACGCTGGCGCTGCCACCGCCACCGCCAATGGCCAGCGGGCGGGGAGCACGGCGCGTTGGCCGCGCCCGCAGCGTCACGGCCGCCCGTCGCCAGGCAGACACCCTCACCCGCAGCACCGCTGCCACGTTGCGGCGTCGTGTGGCAGGTGCGCCACTTTAGTCCCGGCGGAACGGCAGCTGGGAAGGGGAGCGGGGTATGCCGGTGATGGCTCAGGGGGCGCGCCCCCCCGCCATGGTCGCGTCCATCCGTTCCACCACCGCTGGCGCGTCCATCATCTCCCCCCCCCCCCAAACCGCCCGGCGCGCCCACGCCGGGAGCCCGCCGCTCCCCCACCCGCTTCACCACCGGTAAGGCCGTCCCTAGCCACCCACCCTTCCCACCACCGCCGCGGCCAGACGCCGGCCCACCCCCCCCGGCCGTGGGTGGCGACCTGCGACGGCGGCCGCCGCGCGAAACGCCTTCTCCACCGCTGGCGCCACCGGGAGCCCCCCCCAAAATAGCACCTCCCGCGCCGGCGGGGGCAGGTCAAACGCCACTTCGGCCACCCGCGCTAGCGACGGCAGGTACGTGCCCAGGCTGTGCGCCACCACGCTCGCCGCGTCCCGATGGAAGAAGCGGGCCACTGCCGCGAGCGGCTCCACCCACAGGTTGCCGGTGCGGTCGAGGAGGACCAGCCGCCCGGCGCGGAGGTACCACGGCAAGGGGGGGGCGGTGCTGACCACATCGTTGGCTGCCACCACCCGCCAGTGGTGGGGGACAGCGCGGGTGAGCAGCCGAACGTACGCGGCATTGCCCACTTTGGGCGACCCATACGTCGTCGACACCAGCAACAGAGGGGGGCGGGAAAGGCGTATCCCGCCGTCCTCCCCGCAGCCACCATCACCACCACTGTCGCTGCCGCGACCGTCGACGACGTCGTCGACCGCGGCGAGGAGGCAGAGATTTAGTGCGCCAGTTGCGTCACTATGTCCATGACCATGTAGTCACATGGGCTCGTTATGCGTCACTACTCGTGACAGCATATAACTCCCAGGTACACAGTAGTACGGGAGAGGCACCGTTTGCTTTCGTTCGTCCCCGACGACCTCCGTCAATAGCTGTGGAACGCCTCACCCAGACCGAGGGTGAGACTTCGACTCAAACACCGAGTCAGGCGAAAGCCTCTCTACTCCAGAGACTGGAGGAGATGATACCCCTTGTCCGGGCTACCATGGAGAAGGCCCAGGCCCGTTACAAGAGGCACTTCGATGTCCGAGTCAGACATCGTCGCGATCCATTCCGAGTTGGAGAATGGGTTTATGTTAACTCCCATGACAATAAGGGAGGGAAATTGGTCTTCAAAACTCTGGGACCATATCCCATCCTGAAAACAAATGGACGCCGGTTAACAATCGAAAGTGATGATGGTATCCGGACGATAAATGGATATCACGCGACTGGCGCACCCGAACCCCCAGAGGGAGATCCTGCTAGGGAAAGGGCCTTGCAAGCATGGAAAGTCCCATCCTTGCCGACCTCTTCCAATAAACCGTTGGAGGCGGTGTTCGACAAGTTTGTCGAGGCTCCTGAGGCCAGGTGCCTCAGGAGCCTGCAATCGACGATCAGCACCACATACTATCTCACATTATCTCAGAAAACATGCCGGATCACAACGGATCACGTCCAGGAGGCCCTTTACAGCAACACGGACATGAAGAAGATCGAGCTTTTATGGGGAGCCTCTGCTGGGGAAAAAATGAGATGAGATGATTGGCACGCAAGACTGCTTCCAGTGCTTCTAGGCGAACCAAAGGTCCGCATTCTACTCCCAGTCCCAGTCCTAAAGTTTTTAGTCCCCAGGACAGAATTGGGGGATCACCAATAGCTCCCTTCCCCTCCTGCCAAGTCGACTTGCGTTTGAGCGCGTAGATTTCAGCTGTCGACCAGTCCCCCCGACAGTTTCGGGCGACTCCGTGCTCTCTTTTCGAAACGCCGTGAAAAGCTGGCCGGGATTTCGCCCTCGGGTTCCATCGATGCCGACGGCGGGGGCGCGAGACCCCACGCGAGTGGCCGGTAGCTGACGCTGCTGGGACTGGGCTGGGGACTTGCTCATCCACACGGTCAGTTTTAAGCTCATTTCTACACGGTCAGTTTTGAGCATATTTATACTGAATCATGACACGGTCACGATCAAAATGAGCCACACCGCGCTGGCGGCCGTGGCGCGACCCCGGGATCCCCCCGAAAGTTGCCACGTCACCGAAGAGCGCGACCCGACCACGCATGCCCGCGCGCCCTGCGGTCGACCCTCTTCAGCGCCAGCGTGACGCCGCGGTCAACGCGTGCGAATTTCAGTGCTTGCGCCGCCCCGCGACACCAGTGCGCGGGGTCCTGACGGCGCATGTAGTATCCAGGATTCTCAAACACACTGCAAAATTTTGCAGTGGGTGGTCGCTGAGGAGCTCTGAGAGCGCGCCGTGCCCGTCGCCGCACCGCAGCCGCCGCTGGCCCCCCCCCGGCCAGCCCCCGGCCCCCACCGACGCCAGGTCCCACGTGTGCCGCGAGAGCTACTTCATTCTACTTACGATCCCATGCACTGCCGCATCCATTACCCCCCGTGCCCGGGAAGGGTGCCGGTGCCGCGCTCCCGCCACCACGCCGCCCCCCTCCCGCCACCGCGCCCACCCCCCCACCGACCGTCGCTGCGCCCCCCCCCCGCCACGATGCGCCCCCCGCCGGCGGCCGCGCCGCCCCCCCCCCCGGCGGCCGCGCCGCCCCCCCCCCCGGCGGCCGCGCCGCCCCCCCCCCGACCGCGCCGCCCGCCGCCGCCCGTGGCCGCGCCGCCCTCCCCGCCGCCGCCCTCCCCCCCGGTGCCGCACCATCCACCCCGCCGCATCCCCCCAACCCCGGCCGCGCCGCCCGCGACAACGAGCTGCCCTAGCCGCCCCAGCCCATGCCCCGGACCACGCCGGCGCCGGCTGCCACCGCCGCCGCCGGCGCCGCCGCCACCGCGCCGCCCCCGGAGCTACCGCCAGCCGGCTGCTGCCGCCGCGACCCCCCCCGCCGCCGCCACCGCCTGCCGCCGACGCTACCGGTTTCAGGGTGCCGCCCGCTGCCCGCCACGACCCCCCCCTCCCCTGTCGCGGCCGCCGTCCACCGGCGCCCGCCGCGGGCGGCCACTGCCGGCCGCCGTCCCCCCCCCGCCGCCGCCGCCGGCGGACGCTACAGCGGGCCGCCGGCCGCCGCCCATGCCGGCTAGGTGCCGACCGCCATCCCCCCGCCGCCGCGGCCGCCGGCCGCCGCTACTGTGGCCGCCGGCCGCCGTCCTTGCCGGCTGGCCGCCGGCCGCCGTCCCCCCCCCGCCGCCGCCGCCGGCCGCCGCTCCTGCCGGCTGACTGGCGCTGCCGGCCATCACCCCCCCCACCCCGTCGCGGCGGCCGGCCACCGGCGCCCGCCGCGGGCGGCCGCTGCCGGCCACCGTCCCCCCCCCGCCACGGCCGCCGGCCGCCGCTCCTGCCGGCTGGCTGACGCTGCCGGCCACCACCCCCCTTCCCCCCGGTCGCGGCCGCCGGCCACCGGCGCCCGCCGCGGGCGGCCGCTGCCGGCCGCCGTCCCCCCCCCGCCGCGGCCGCCGGCCGCCGCCCCTGCGGGCTAGCTGGCGCTGCCGGCCGCCACCCCCCCTCCCTTCGATTGTGGCCGCCGGCCACCGGCGCCCGCCGCGGGCGGCCGCTGCCGGCCGCCGTCCCCCCCCCGCCGCGGCCGCCGGCTGCCGCCCCTGCCGGCTGGCTGACGCTGCCGGCCACCATCCCCCCCTCCCTTCGGTTGTGGCCGCCGGCCACCGGAGCCTGCCGCGGGCGGCCGCTGCCGGCCGCCGTCCCCCCCCCGCCGCGGCCGCCGGCTGCCGCCCCTACCGGCTGGCTGACGCTGCAGGCCACCACCCCCTTTCGCCCCGGTCGCGGCCGCTGGCCACCGGCGCCCACCGCGGGCGGCCGCTGCCGGCCGCCGTCCCCCCCCCGCCGGGGCCGCCGGCTGCCGCCCCTACCGGCTGGCTGACGCTGCCGGCCACCACCCCCCCTCGCCCCGGTCGCGGCCGCTGGCCACCGGCGCCCACCGCGGGCGGCCGCTGCCGGCCGCCGTCCCCCCCCCGCCGCGGCCGCCGGCCGTTGGCCACCGGCGCCCACCGCGGGCGGCCGCTGCCGGCCGCCATCCCCCCCCCGCCGCCGCCGCCGGCCGCCGCCCCTGCGGGCTGGCTGGCGCTGCCGGCCGCCACCCCCCCACCCTTCGGTTGTGGCCGCCGGCCACCAGCGCCCGCCGCGGGCGGCCGCTGCCGGCCGCCGTCCCCCCCCCGCCGCGGCCGCCGGCTGCCGCCCCTGCCGGCTGGCTGACGCTGCCGGCCACCATCCCCCCCTCCCTTCGGTTCTGGCCGCCGGCCACCGGCGCCCGCCGCGGGCGGCCGATGCCGGCCGCCGTCCCCCCCCCGCCGCGGCCGCCGGCTGCCGCCCCTGCCGGCTGGCTGACGCTGCCGGCCACCATCCCCTCCTCCCCCTGGTCGTGGCCGCCGGCCACCGGCGCCCGCCGCGGGCGGCCGCTGCCGGCCGCCGTCCCCCCCCCGCCGCGGCCGCCGGCCGCCGCCCCTGCGGGCTGGCTGGCGCTGCCGGTCACCACCCCCCCCCCCCCCGACGCGGCCGCCGGCCACCGGCCCTCACCGTGGGCGGCCGCTGTCGGCCGCGGTCTTCCCAGTTGCCGCGGCGGCCGGCCACGACCGCCGCAGCCAGGTGCCATCATCGGCGTCGGCCGCCGACGCAGGCGCCGGCGAGCTCCTATTGTTTGCGTGACGGTGCCACCACTGCTGGTTGCATCCTTGATCATGGCACGTGCACACCTTCAACACAAGGGCTTACGCACTCTTATGCTCTCACGTGACGTTTCTGCTTTGTCTCGTGGTAGACGTCACGCTTCATGTAGTTCACATAGCGTGCTCGGTTCCTCTACACCATGACCGTCTGGCCACAACCCAGAAAGCACTTGGCTTTAATCTGTCTCGCTCCCTCCCATGCTTGCACTACTATCCTCATCAATAGCCCCAGCACTGACCGCCTTATATCCACTACTGCCCCCCACAGGCGGATTGCTCTCCTCGACCTGCGCACTGTCGTCACATGCCGCGGACTGCTCCGCTCCGCCGCCTGACCGACTTGCGTCACATTGGGGTGTTCCACTCGCCGAGCACGTGCACTCGGACCGCACGCAGGTGACCCCGCGCACGTTGTAGTAATACGAGTTGAGGCGCACCCCGTCATTCTCCGCCTTGGCCGTCTTGCCCGTCAGCTTGAAGGCCGCCGTCAAGTTCATCAGGGACAACTGCGCGATGCGGTGCGCCATAAACGACGCGGGGGACATGTAGGTCAGATGGCCCCTAAACTTCACCGACATCGAATGCTGCACCTCAGCGGCCTGCGTCGACACGCAGTTCGTGACCGCTAGTGCCTCGTCCGGGTTATACACGCACGAGCACGTGTGCCCCTTCGCGTGTGCCCGGTCTAGGCAGAATCGCACTCCGTGGTGCGAGAGGATCGATCTCACGCGCTGCATCCCGTTGCGGTCCATCTTGCAAGCAACGTCGTAGAACACCACTTTAGGCAGTGCGGGGAAGCGCTCCAAAATGAGGGACAGCGCGTCCGCTACGCTCTCTGCCTGGAACATCACCCGAAAGCCCAAGGTGATGACGTGCGGGCAAACGATGTTGAACACTCCGGCCGTCAGCTGCGAGTGCTTCGGAAACGACTTGGCGCACCGATCCCCCGCGTCCTCCAGCGCCGCCTGGGACCCCTTCCGTGGTCCTCCCCGACTAGCCTGCTGGCGTCTCCTGGCGTCCCGTGGCTTCGCCCGCGGCGTAAAGATGGCCGGCCGCACCCGCTTCAAGTACCCGAAGTACTCGAACGTCTTGTAGGGGGAAGTGAGGTCTTCGTCTTTGAACAGCGGGTGCCCGGCCGCAAACCGGTCATACTCCTCGGGCGTCGTCACGCCCAACCACCGCTTGCAAAACTCCAGCGTCTCCGTCTGGCCCGCGTCGGACGCCTTCTTGACGGCCAGCTGGAAGTCTCTGTCTACTGCCGCGTCAACATCGACGGCAAACAACAGCAGCGCTCCTACCGACTTGCGCAGAGCGGGCTCCTTGCCCATGAGCGGGCCAACGCGCGCGAAAAAGTTGGCCACGAAGCCAACGGCGTTCGAAGCGGTGGACAGCTGGCGCCATCGCCCGCCGTCCTCTTTCTGGAGCTCTTGGGCCAGCTCTCTCGGCGGACCGCGCGGCTGACCAGCGAACAGGTTCACAACAGGATCCCCCAGCAGCGCCAAGATGAACGGGCGGATCGCCGCCCACTCCGTACCTGCCGCGGCAAAAGCGTCAAAGCGGGGGTGGCAAGTGCCCACCCGCTCCTTCCACGGCACAGACGAGGGTGCCACCGCTGGTGCATGGCCGAGCTGACCGACTGGCGGGTCCGCAACTCCGGGCACCGAGCCGCCTGTTTCAACAGGAGAGGCCGCAGCTCGACCTGCGACAGCTTGGACATTCCGTGGCGCATCGTCACCACTGCCAGTCGCTTGAGGCCGCACACCAACGAGGTCGTCCACCGACGTCCACTGAAAGAAGCTGAAGAAGAGGGTGGCGGCGTGGCGCTTCAACTGCCAGTTCTCAATAGTTGCCGCTCTCTGGGACCGCGGACGCACAGCCAACATCGACGCGCGCAGCTTACCGAGCGCTTCCGCGTCCGTCTTGTTTAAGGCGCTGCCCGTCTTGAAAACCTTGCGTACGGCCGTCCTTATACTTGGTTCTCGTATGATCGCATAGTCGTCCACGTTCAGGTTCATACTTGGAAGGTGCAGGGCGGGACGGGAAACGCGGATGCCGTCCCGTAGCTGGAAGCCCAACGCCTGGCCGTCGATCACGATGTAGTCAGGGTTGAGGCCGCACTTGGGGCACACAAACAGCTCAGGCGTAGGCTTCAAGAGAGATACAAAGCACCTGCCGAGCAGGACGATCAGCTGCCGCCGCAACCCATAGCTCGACCGCAATGAAGCCAGAAAACTGGTGGCCGCCGAGTAGGACGACCGAGAGTTGTACACAAATGACATGAGAGTGTCACAGAACGACCTGGTAAACAGCAGCACGCGCCCCAAATCGTCCACCTTGCGAAGGGAGAACAAGCCGTCATCCCCACCGTCGTACTGCACGACATGCCGGTCTGGGCAGGTCCATTCTCCAATCGTCAGCTGCACAGGGCCAAGGCAGAACAAGCAGTTGCGCATCCGAGACAGCGCAATAAAAGGAGTCACCTGACGTCAGTCCATGAACAACCCACAAAGAGATCGCACTCAGCAGGAACACAAAACGCAAGATACACTCAGACAAAAAAAAAATGACATACCTCCAATGGCGCCGCGCCGTTCCCGTCGGTGAAAAGCACTGCTGGGGCCTCAACCAAAGTTGCCCCGTCCGGCTGCAGCGCGCCACACTTGAAACATCTCCTCTCGCTGACGACGGCGGAAGGGCTGTAGGTCAAGCCGAGCTCCGCCATGCGCCCCACTAAGGTCGGCGGGTTGCCGGGCAGCTCCGCTTTGCCGTCTGGAGGGAGAGCTGCCGGAGAAAATATTGCGGCGGCAGGGACAGCCATGGCCGCGCACTCCGCCGTTCGAGCCCACATCAGCCCTTGGCGATCCTCCTCGGCGCAGGCCACCAAGTTCCGCTTCTGTCGCTCCTTGGAGATGGTCACCAGCTCCTCTTCAATGACGCCTTCGTCGTCATCCTCCTCCCGCTCCACTCCCGTACCCTGCTCGTCGGACGAAATGTCCGAAGCATCGTCGAAGTCCCCACCTGCCGCAACAAGACGGTCAAGCTTCCGTACCAAAGCAGCGTGGTGGCAGCGACGCTGAGACGACCTGCACCCCACCGCAATACACTTGATTAGGTGCCGCCGTGTAGCCACAACCGGGCTGTAGATTACACCGTCAAACGCGGCGGCCGATGCACCGCGAAAAGTCGAGACATCCACGGCGTACGGCTGCGTGTCAGCCGACACGCGCAGGAAGCGAGAGAGCTCAGCGTCGTGCTCGGCTAGATCCGCAACGGCAGTCTTAAACGCCTCCGCGTGCCAGCAAGTGCTGTCCTGTCCAGCCATGGAGAGCAGTGCCACATTCTCAGTGTGGCCCCAACAGGAGCAGAGGGTGGCGCCGTCCGTCGACAGCCACAGTGCGGCCAAATCTACCGCCTGTGGCCCGGTCACACAAAACAAAAAGCGCGAGGGGGACGAGGCGGCGCCGAAAACTTGAGCCATCATGCCGCTCTGCACCGTGGCGCCTACCAGCGTCCGCATACCGAGAAGTCGCCTTAGTGCAGCCGATATCAGACTGGACAGGACGCGCTGCCGCTCGACGGTCGACTCGCCGCGAGGCCGCCCACCAGGCCGACGATGATGCCGAGGCGGTCGACGGCCAGTAGTCGGCTTGGTAGCGGGGGAGGTAGCACCCTCGGGTGCGTCCGAGTCGCTACTGGCGCCGAGCGATGGGGGCGGATCATAGCCGAAGCCATCCTCATGGTCATCAGTGGACGAGTAGGAGGCCGGTTCAAGTTGGGTAGAGGGCGGGGAGGGGGGGGGCAGGCGAGAGCGGACGACAGGCTCCAAGGGAACAGTTCGAGCAGCGAGCGACCTCGCCGGCCGTGTCGTCGATGCAGCGAGGCGAAGCAGCCCCAGCGTGCCCAGCTGCGTCCGCCGGCATCGTAACGTTGAGTGGGCGTCATCACAGGCGTCGTCGTCCATGATGATGGGGCTAGTGGTAGGGTGTACCATCCACGCCGACGGGCCCCCGTCGTAGCGTACACGACACGGACGAAGGCAGGGGACCCGAAGGGCAGGCCATGATCAACCGATGAATCCGTCGTACTTGGAAAGTAAATTCTGCGTGAACAAATGCATAGTGTAACCCCCCTGCGATCGTCCGACAGATGTCCTGAAATTTTCACATACCGAGGATCTGAATTGGATGCGCCAATCACCGCCCGTGAAACACTCACAGTTGAGGCGGCTGCCCAGGCCACTTCGAGCGTTCTGCCCCCTTCGCTGTGCCGATGGGCACGAATGCCGGTCGGGCCGGCCAGACTGCGCACGACAATTACACTATTTCCCACACTCAGCCGGCGAGTTGTTCGGCAAACTGAGGGGCCTGCTTGCCCAGTTCCGCCCTCGCTGCCGTCTCGTTGCCCTTCCTTTCGCTGCCTTTCTTCCTGTCATCCCACCCGACTCCACCCCCCACCACGATGGACCCCTCTGGCACTATGTGTGAGGCATGTGGAACCCGACATCCCCCCCACGCAAGCAAGCATTGGCCGCAGGCTGCGTCCGGTTCCACTTCCGGTTCCACCCCCCTCTCTCGCGCTCATCCTGAGAGCTCGACAGACCGTGCTGGTTCGTCAGGCGCAGACGTGCCGACGGCCATGGTGGGTGACACGGCGCTGGTGCCCGGTTGCCAGGGCTCTCTTGGTGACTTGGAGAGGTATGACGTGCTCGTCTACGTCGTCATGGACTTTGGCCAGGCGTGTTCGACGGCGGATCTTGACCGCATCCCTAGGCGCTCCGGCCCGCCGCGCCGTTAAGACGGCGCCGTACTCCGGCGTGGCGGCCGCCCGAGGCCAGGCTGGCTGGCGCGGAGCGGCAGGGGCTGCAGCCGGTGGTGTAAAGTCGCCGTCGCAGCATGCTGGTGCCGTGTGTGGGAGCGTCCGCCCCAGCATGCCTCTGTTGTGGGGGGGGGAAGCCGCAGCAGCAAGTTTGTGGTGCGCGTCGGGGCGGCGGCTGCGGCGCGGTGATATTTTGGTTGGAGGCGGCCGCAGCAGCAGGCTTTTGGCGTGCGTCGGGGCGGCGGCAGCGGTGTGGTGATGCTGTGGGTGGAAGCGGCCGCACAAGGAGGCTTGTGGTGTGTGTCAGGGCGGCGGCTGCGGGGTGGTGATGCTATGGGTGCGGGCGGCTGCCTCAGGGTGCTGGCTTGGTGGGTGGGGGCACCCGCCGCGGCGTGCTGCTGTAGTGCGTGGGGGCGGCCGTCCCAGCGTGCTGGTGACGACTGAGGGGACGGTCGTTCGAGCGTCCTGCTCCTGTCGGTGGCGGCGGTCGTCCACGTGTCTAGGAGTTGGCGACGGGGGCGGCCGCGCAAGTGTGCGGGTGCTGGCGGTGAGGGCGGCCGTGCCGGTGTTCTGGACCCCGTGGTGGAGGCGCCCACCCCAGCGTGCTCGTGTTGTGACCTGGGGCCGCCACCGCAGCGTGCTTGTGCCGTGGGTGGGGGCGGCCGCCCAAGCAAATGGGTGCTGGCGGTGGGGGCGGTCCGCAAAGCGTGCTGGTGCATTTGGTGCGGGCGGTCGTGCATGCGTTTTGGATCTGTACGTCTCGGTGGCCGCCCCAGCACGCCGGTCTTGTGAGCTGGGGCGGCCACCTCAGCGTGCTGATGGTGTAGACGCGGATGGATGGCGCACCTCGTTAGTGCTGCCGGTGGGAGCGGCCGGCCCATCGTGCTGGTGCTGCTGATTGGGGCGGCCGACCATGCATACGGGTGCTGGTGGTGAGGGCCGCTGGTCAAGCGTGGGACGGCCATCGCTGCGTGTGGGAGCTGGGCGTGGGGGCATAAGCCCATGCGTACGGATGCTGGCGCCGGGGGCGGCCGCTTTAGAGTGCGGGTGCTGGGGGTGGGGGCTGTCTCCCGAGGGTCCGCTGCTTTTGACGTGCGTAGTGGCGGCCGGCCCAGCGTGGTTGTTCTGTGGGCGATGGCGGCCGCCCCGGCGTGCTGGTGTTTTGGAGTATACCGCACTTTGCCGCGGCTGTGTGTCACGGCCGTTGCCACTCCCAGGCCGTGCTTGACCAGGCTGGCGCGGCGACGGTGTGGTTCCAATAGCGTGGCGTGAGGGATGACGGGCGAAGAGGGCGGGGCGAGGCAATGAGGAGGTTGTGATGGCCAGTGGCGGGTACGCTTATGCGTCGCTGCCGTGGCCTCAGGTGCGCTTTTCAGCTCTGGGTTGTGGAAACCCTGTGAGGAGTGTTTCGGAGCGGGTGAGGAAGGTGGCGGGATCGGCTCGAAGCGGCACATTGGTGACAGCGCAGTTTTTTTGTTGTGTTGTACGGGAGCATCATCTGCAGCGTACAAATAGGGACGTACTGAGCCTTGGCCGCTCCCGGCTGGGACAAGCAGCTCTTAAGCGTGCGGGAAGAGTTGAGCGGCCGGTTGGGGCAAAAAGCTGCGCAGTCGCTCAGTTGTAGGCCTCGACATCGCCCTTCAAGACGCACGTGCGCATGGGCCGACAGGCTCAGCACAGTGCGACTGATCCGGTGTAATCGGATTGCGGCACTCGCTGACACTGGTCGAATCACGGGATCAGGCACCTGCGCTTCTTGACATGTTTGTGTGCGCGCCTATAGCACTTTCCACTGGTTTTTTCAGAAAGAAACACAGCTGCGCGTGTTATGGGATGTGCTGCGTCCGTTTGGAACACCCACGGTTGTAGTCCGATCGAAGTGTTTGTTCCGACGTACCCCCCGCTCAGCTACCAGGGACTGGGGTGCAGGGCGGCTGTTTCGGTCAAAAACGGACCCAAACACCCCTCCGACAAAAGGCACCCTACTATACAAGTGAAGTGTCCTGAGCATGGTGGTGTGGTTCGTTTTGCGAGCAAAGACGTCCTTCATGTCTTTTCAGGCCAGCGTGTTTTCCGCATCCTCGCACGTTTGGCAGCCGTGCTGGTCGCCAAGGCACACCGTACTTCCAGTTTTTTGCTCTGAAGAGCTGTCACCCGCGTAAAGCTTGGCGCCCCCCGAAGAAGGTGTGGAAAAAGAGTGACTTCAGAAGTAGCAGGGCGCTTCTTGCATATAGCGCTCGACAAAGATATTCCCATCGTGCGCACGACACCGGTGTTCATGCTACGCGTCTAAAAAGCACATCGAACGAACGATAGGACCCCCCTCTGTGACACCATGCAGTGTTCTTCTCCCATTGGGCTTCTGTACCTGGCGCAGTGGGTAGTATGCGGCCAACCGAGGCCTCTCATTGCAGGGACACTATCTTGCTCCCGATAGTGGGAACGACACGGTCTTCTGCCAAACTGATCCAAAGGTCGCTGGGTTGCTGTAGCATCAGTCGTTTGGGCTGAAAGTGTCCCAATGGGGCGCCCAGAGGCCAGAGTGTGCAGCCGACATGCACAGAATGACAATATCGGTGCTCGAACTCGCCCAGAGCAGCGTAAGACGTCAAGAGCCAGACAGGAAGGGCGCTGATTCTCCCTCATTCGTGGGGTGGCAAAAAAAAGATGAGCGCCTAGCAGCAACTGGGTCATTCTGACGGCCGCGTGCTGGAATGAACGCATGTATGGGTGCGTGAGCATGCTCAGAGCCACGTCAGCCGTGCCCGGTGTTTGTGGTGGGTCTCTGGTGCTCCCAGATGGGTAAACGGGCATAATGAGTAGCAATGGGCTTCCGGAATGCCATAGTCTGCCGCCCGCTATTGACATCCGTTGGCGTCAGATGAGGCAGGACGGGGAGTGGGAAGAGGACGACGAGCATGGTCACCAGCCGCGGAATTCCGCACCGGTCGAAACAATTGTGTCAAAAACTGAAAAACATTCTCCTTCTATTTCGGGAGCAGTCTCGCGCGTCGATCGCCGGCCCTCCTGGCTGCACGTGAATATCGGCCCGCCACGTCGAGGGTATCATACGCGTTGCCGCCCTTTTTTTCCCGGCCATCTACCTGCACTCTGGGCGCCACTCCCCCGCCTTTCCCCCTCCCTATGGGCGCCGTCGCCCCCCCTCTGGGCGCCACTCTCCCGCCTTTCCCTCGACTATGCGCGCCACTTGCCAGTGTTACCCCCTACTCTGGCCACCACTTGCCCGCCTCCCCCCCCCCTTTGGGCGCCACTTGCCTGCCTTGCCCCCCACTCCGGGCGGCACTTCCACGTCTCACCTCCCTGTACCACCCCCCCGATCGACCGCGACGCAGCGGTTGCGGGGGTGGGACCGTACGCTCGGGCGCACTGTTTGCCGCTGACACGGCTGCGTGCCCCCTGGCCCCCTTCGAGCTTCTACCTCGGCTGCACCTCCGTGCGTGCTCGCGCCGGACCTGTCCCACCCGCGCTCCCCAGTGTGCCGCCGCTGTGCGGGGCGGGCCGCCCCCCGCCACATTGTCCCCGAGGTCTCTTTCCCTGGCGCTTCTCCCACCTCGCACGCCTGCACCCCTCCGGCGTCCCCCTCGCTCTTCATACGCGTCTTGCTGGGGTTGCTGCTCGCCAGGCCGCTGCTGGCGCTGCCGGTCGCTGCTCTCGGTGGCTCCTCTGCCCTCCTGCTGCTCCCCACCCCCCGCCTGTGGCACAAGGCCGCTGCTGGCGCTGCCGGTCGCCGCTGTCGGCGGGACCTCTGCCCCCCTGTTGCACCCCCCCCGCCGCTTGGAGCACAAGGCCGCTGCTGGCGCTGCCGGTCGGCGCTCTCGGCGGCACCTCTGCCCGCCTTTTGTTCTCCCCCCCCCCCCCTGTAACTCCATGTTCAGCGATGACGCTCCGGGTGCAAGCCGAGCGGCCTCGGGATCTCGTGGCGCACGAGATGCCGTTTGTGGCACTGCGCTCCGGCTCGGGGGGCGTGTTGGCCAGCGCTACCGACTCCGTCGACCTGGCGAGGTTAATGATCGCCTGGACCCAGCTGGACCGGGACGCTGGGCTGGTGTCTACGTTCCCGGCCAGCGGCGCGGCGTCATCCTGGTTACGCATGTCGCCGCCGCCGCTGCCGACATGGGCGGCTCGTACGTGCGTCGCGGCGGCTGAAGCGGACGTCGTCATCGTCAACGAAGTGGCAAGCTCCTCGCTGGTGTTTGCCCTCCTCCAGGAGGCCGGCGGTCAGTTGATGGCGGAGGCGAACTCGTCCCTCATCCCGCGGCTCGTCAACACGGTCAAGAATCTTAACGGGGAGGTCGCCGTGGTGCGTATGCTGTCCTCTGTGGACGAGGCTGAGCAGTGGTTGCTGTCGCCGCGCGTGCCCCAGTGGCTACTGGCGCCTGCCGCCGCGGCGTCGACGGCGTGTGCGTCCATGGACGAGGTGGAAATTGTAGCGGTAGAGACTGCCGGCGGCGTCATCGACCTATGCGACGATGGCGGCGTCGAGGAGGATGCAGAGGAGGCGGCTCGAGCTGAGTTCCGGCGTGTAGCGCAGACGCTACCTCCCCCCCCGCCTCTCAAGCGCACCATCTTATCCCTGGCCAGCATCCGGGACTCTATGACCTTGCCGATCACGTTCCAGCGGAATCCCGCGACCGGGCGACTGGTGCGGACGGACCGGGAGGGCCCCTCTGCTGGCCGCGCGAGCCATTCGTCGGCAACGGGCGCATCGTTGCTCACCCCCGCCTCGCCTGCGCAGTCTCGTTCTTCCGTCGCTAGGGGGACGCAGCATATGTCCGGGCGTCGGACTCCGGCGCGGGGCCCTGTTCCTGGTTCGGGTCAAGCTCTGTCTGTCACGACGGGTGTCTCTCCTCTGCCCGGTTTGACGTCGAGTATGGCCGCAAGTGGGTCGCGACGGACCGCCACGAGACGGTGGGCAGCCCTGGGAGCCTGCCAAGAGATCGGCAGCAGCTCGCGGCTGCCCGCTGGTGGTGAGGTACTCTCGCCGCGACCGTCGCCACTGTCCCAGACGTGCACTCCTCCGCCGACGCGGGAGCCACCCTCCGACGGCCGCCCAACCAAGAAGCTGCGGCGAGCGGAGGCGTTGCCTTTTCATTTGGGGCGGCTGGCCAAGCGCATCTTGGGGCGGAAGAAGGGGCTTTTTGTGACTGGTGGCGGAGGGGTCGGCAAGACCCGTGTACTGCTCCAGTGCGCAGATGAGTACCGTGAAACTCACGGTGGCAGCCGCGCTGGGCTCCACGTCGTTGCCCCCACTGGCGTTGCGGCAGCTGCCGCCGGAGGCGTCACCATCCACTCGTACCTGCGGCTGGCGGCGGGGTGCTTTGACGAGTCTTTGTCTGAGGAGGACGACGCTGCGCGCCTGTTCAACTGCATGGACGGGATGACCAAGAGACGACTGGCGGACACCTCCCTCATATTGCTTGATGAGGTGTCGATGGTGCCTAGCCGGATGTTCACCACGCTGGTGTACTCCATCGAGATGGCACATGCCAAAGTGCGCAGCGACCTGCCGTGGCGGATTGTGGCTTTTGGTGACTTTTTCCAGCTGCCCCCTGTGCGCGGGGATGAGGACTACTATGACAGCAGCGGCCAGTACGCTCTTAAGTCAGTCTACTGGAGGCGGCTCTTTCAGAACGAGCAGCTGGAGTTGCGCTACGTTTGGCGGCAAGAGGACAAGAAGCTGATTGAGATGCTCTCCCGCTTACGCGTCGGCGACCTCTCGAGCAACTTGGAAAACTTTCTCCAGTCGCGCTCAGCGGTGTACCAGGCACGAGTGGAGGCCGGCGTCGTGATGGACATGGAAGTGACTCGCATCTTCCCGCACCGCCATCGCGTGAGGGCGCACAACCTGGAGTGTTTGACAACGATGGAGAAGCTCAATGGGTGTGCACGGGTGGTGTACATGGCTATTGACTACCCCATCGGCGTCAGCATGACGGAGCAGCAGGTCACTGCGCAGCTTGACGCGTCCGTGATGGCTCCCCAGAAGCTCGAGGTTTGCGTCGGCGCGCGTGTTGCGGCTTGTGCTACGATTGGCGACGGTCAGGTGGAGGTCCCCAACGGGACCGTTGGCACGGTCATGGGCTACCAGAGCTCTACCCCGCGTGGCTTGGCGGACAGCGCTGCCCGGGTTCCAGTGGTCCGTTTTGACACGGTGCGGGGGCCGGTCGTCGTGCCCGTCAAGCGCGTTGACATGAAGCTGCAGTCAGTTTCTCGCGACGGAGCATATGCTAGCCGCTACCAGGTGCCGCTCGTGCTGGCGTGGGCGGTCACCGTTCATCGCTGCCAGGGGCTGTCTATGGACGCGGCTGTTCTTGACTTGGCGTCTTGCTTCTTGGACGGGATGGTGTACGTCGCCCTGTCGCGCGTAAGGTTTACGGAGGGCGTGCACATCCTGTCGCTCGCCCGCAGCAACGTGCGTGCCGACCGCCGCGTGGCGATGTTCTATGACAACCAGCGCGACGTTGAGGACGAGTTTGCTTCTTGTGTGGACACGATGCGCTGATCGTGGGCTAGCATGTCTTGTCGGCGGTATTGCATGTTTATCGTCCTCGCTCCTCTGTGTCAGTCGATAGCTGAGCGCGTAAGATTTTCTTTTTTTGCACAAGCAGTGCGATTGATAATCCTCTGGGATGTTGCTCAGCAACTCTGTCGCTCTGTTTCTCATCGGCCAACTTTAGGAGAACGGCAACACCGTCTGCGCGTAACCCGGTTTCACAAGCACCGGTAGCGATGCCTCTAACGAGTGTGTCCTTCCCTTGTGAGCGCCGTCCAGTACGTTGATGGAGTACGAACAAATCTCATACATGCCAGGCTAGTGCGCGCAGAGTAGTCTCAATGTGCCACCGCAGCCGGAGGGGGTATCTCCCCGTCCAGCCTGCCCGCCGCCTCCCCACGCAAGCCACCAACCCCGCGGCCAGCCACACCCCCGCTGCTATCAACCCTCTCAGGACGAGTCAATTCGCCACCTCCTGTCGCGCCTGGTGCGCCCGCCGTGGTCCCGCTGGCACTCGTGCCCCCGCCGTTTGCCGCGCCCCCACCAGGAGCAGTGCGCGTCAAAGCACCCGCATCCCCACCACCAGGTGTGCCCCCAACACCCAGCGCGCCCGCGCTGCCACCTGAGACCCCACTGCCAGTCGCACCCGTACTCCCAGGCGTGCCCCCGCCCCCAGACGCCCGCCACGCGCCAGCCTCATCCTCACGTCGACCCTGGCGCGCACTTGCGCCAGCCTTCGACCTCTTGGCTGCTTGCGCACTTGGGCCGCCCGGAGAAGTGCGGCGCTTGCGACCGCCAGCAGGTGGGCGGGCGCCCGTCGTAGCAGCGCTCCCCACGTCACGCGCGATGGAGTTCTGCCTGCGGACGGCGCGCCGCACAGCAAGCCGACTGGCTCGCTTGTCTGCCGCGGCGCGGATAGCGCGCATAATGTACGCCGCTTGCACAGAGACGTTGGCATTCTCCTGGATGCCGTCGCCGTCGCCACCAGCTCCGCTGCCGACGCCTGTGCCCGCACCGCCAGCGCTCGCCGCACCACCGCCTGCGCCCGCTTGGTTAGCTTGCTTGCTACCTCCACCATCGCCGAGGGAATGGTTAGGGGGTGTAGCGCCACTTGGAGGTCCCGCGCTGTTGACAACGCCAGCATCTTGCGGCGCCACCGCGCCGTCACCGGGCGCGCCATTTTCACGACCCTCGTTGTCATTGTTGGCAGGAGGCAAGGTGTCTGTCGCAGTCGCCGTCTCCGCGGCCGCCGTCGCAGGGCCTTCGCCGCCGCCGACATCCTGACGCCGGACGCTACCGGCAGTACCAACTTCGGGCTGAACGTCAAGCCCGGATAGCACGAGGGACGAGTGGCGGGCCGGACGAGCCTCAAAAGACGCCTCAAGCGTCTCCGCGATAATCCTCGGCATTTCCTCCACAACAGAGCAGAGCAGCAGGAGTACCGCAATGATGTCAGCAATACCCTTGTTCTTAAAGACTGTGATGGCGGTGATGACGACGACGTCGTCGACACTGCCCAGCTTCAGCCGCCGGGACGCCAGCGCCGGCACGTCAAAAGCCGGCTTGATGCCCGTCATTCGAACTCGGGGGCACCACAGCGAGCGGTTCTTCTCAACCGACAGGGTGCCCATGGGGCTCGCCATCGTGCCTGACGGTGCCGGCGCCTTCCCCGGTCTGGCGCTCCTCCACGTAGGTAGCGCAGTGCTCCGCAAGTACGCAACTAGATAGCCGAGCACGAGGGTTGACCGGCTCATACTCGCGCCCGGCGCTGAATCTGCGGGGGTGTCCTCCACCTCTCCAGCGTCCTTAGCGTTGCTGCTGTTGCTAGTGGCAGCTCCGTCGACAGCGTGGGGCGCGGAGGCCGCCGCCGCGTCTGCAGCGTCATCTTGCACCGCCGGGGCCGACGAGCCGGCGTTCTTGTCGGCGACACTGCCGCCGCCCCCAGGTGGCACGCCAACTGTACCGGCGTCCGTCACCACATCCAATGCGGTCGTCGCACCAGTTGCGGCATCGCCGCCGGCGCCGTCGCCGGTCCCGCCGGCTGCCTTGGCACGTGCCCGGCCAGGCGCCTGGGCAGATGGTCCACAAGCCGCCGCGCCGACGGCATCGCTCGCCACCTGCCCATCCGTTCCGACGACCGTCTCGCCGCCCCCCTCGCCCGCCGCCCCACCGGCCGCCGCGGCTGTCGCCGGACTGGCCACCGTGCCGACAGCACTTCCACCCGCCTTGCCGTCCGCCCCACCGTCCGACTCGCCACCCGCCCCGCCGCACGCATCGCCTCCCGACTGGCCGCCAGCTTCGCCGCCGGCATCGCTGCGCCCCCCGCCGCCGGCATCGCCGCCCGACAGGCCGACAGCCTCACCGCCCGCGTTGCCGCCCGACTGGCCGCCAGCCTCGCTGCCCGCGTTGCCGCCCGACTGGCCGCAAGCCTCGCCACCGGCGTTGCCGCCCGACAGACCGATAGCGTCGCCACCGGCGTTGCCGCCCGACTGGCCGCCAGCCTCGCCGCCGGCGTTGCCGCCCGACAGGCCGATAGCCTCGCCGCCGGCGTTGCCGCCCGACTGGCCGACAGACTCGCCGCCGGCGTTCGCCGAGCCGCGGACGTCCCCGCCTACATCGCCGCCAGCCGCGCCGCCCGCATCGCCACCCGCCGCGGAACTCGCATGGCGGCCCGGTTGGCGGCCCGCGTGGCTTCCCGCCTCGCCTACCGCCTCGCCGCCCGACTCGCCACCCGAATCGCCGACTGCATCGCGGCCCGCCACACCGGCCGTGCCATCGGCTGCGCCCTCGGTGTCAACGCCCGCCGCATCACCCGCCGCGCCGCCGGCCATCGTGTGACCCGCATCGCCGGCCGCACCGTCCCCCGCGCCGCTACCCGACGCGTTGACCCCCCGGACGGCAAGAGTGCCGGCCGCACCGCCGACTGGGTTGACGGCCACAACCTCTACATTGCCCCCGTCACCAGTGGCTAAGGCGGCCTCCCCCGCCAGTGTGGCCTCTGTGAGGCCAGCTCGAGCAATCAAAAAGGTCTGAAGAGCCGTGCAAGCGCGGAAGGCAATGACACGGCACAGGGAAGCAGGATTGGGTGACGCGGCTACGGCGGCAATCACGGCCTTAGCAGAGGACAGCGCAGACGAGTTGGGAGTACAGATCGGGGGGCGCACTGCAGAGAATGCAAAGCGAGCGCGCAAAGCAGGCAGCGTCATCAACTGCGATCCAGGGAGCCCCGCATCCCCAGGCGTCCGAGCGACATCAACTGTGTCACCTTCCGGTTCGACAACGCCCTCCTGCAAGCGTCGCGAGCGGGCCATGATGCGGTCCCCCTCCCAACCAACCGCAGCAATAAGAGCGTCTGCCGCCTCTTTCCGCCACACGTACCGCAGCGCCGCATCAACCAGACGGGCAACGTTGGAGTCGTCGACGTCAAACAGCCCAACACGGTCATATACTGATATCCAGTGAACGCTCGTCACAGGGCTGCCCCTCTTCGTGTTGGCACGGCTCAACGCCCCATGCACGCTCGCGTCTAGCGGCGTCAACACGCGTTGGAGGCGTTGAGCTGCCGCCAAGTAGTCGTTCAGGAAGGGGGCGATCTTCTCCCTCGTTCGCAAGTCCGTGATGGCCAGGCCCTTGAGCGCCTCCTCAAAGCGCTCCATGACCGGAGACAGCCCGAATCCACTCCGTCCGGAGAAACCCTAAAGAGAAGGGACAGGCGGTGGCAAAAGGTGGACAGGGGTGCCGGCCGTGCGGGCGGAAGGCGCGCGGCCACACCAGCCAGACGAAGGACCCTGCCCAGTGAAGCGGGGACCGGCCAGGGACTCCGGCACAGCGGAGGGGGAGCGGGTGGGAGGTGGCGGGTGGCGGCATCGGCTGCCCGGTAGCACCAAGTAGCTCGAGCGACCGGTCTCGGGCAAGGTGGCGGCCGTGGTCACCACCCGATCTAGGCTGCCGGACGACAGGGGGTGGGAGGGGGATGCCACCGACTGCGAGGGAAAGGGCGAGAGGGGATGAGAGGGGGGGGGCACCCGCCGTGCGGGAGAGCGCCACAGGGGTGGGCCGAGGGCTCGGCGGGCGAGGGAGGAGGTGAGGGCACCCGCTGTGCGGCGGAGGGCCACAGGGGTGGGCAGAGGGCGCGGTGGGCGACGGGTAAGGGAGGGGCGGGGCCCCCGCCGTGCGGGAGAGCGCCACAGGGGTGGGCCGCGGGCGCGGTGGACGAGGGAGGAGGTGAGGGCACCCGCTGTGCGGGGGAAGGCCACAGGGGTGGGCAGAGGGCGCTGTGGGCGAGGGGTAAGGGAGGGGTGGGGCCCCCGCCGTGCGGGAGAGCGCCACAGGGGTGGGCCGCGGGCGCGGTGGACGAGGGGGAAGGAAGGGGCACCCGCAGTGCGGGGTAGTGCAAGTGGGTAGGCGAGGTTGGTGGGACAAGGCACCATCGCTGCGGCGGAGGTACATGTTGCGGACGCGAGGCGGCAAGACGTGGAGTCCGCCTAAGGGTGCGCTGGCCGAGGGCCGAGTCAAGCCCACGCTACCTGAAGGCGGGCAACTGGCTCTTGTGCATCCGCTGACCCGCCGTGTGGCTGCACAACCCTTCTGGTCATGCGCCGTGGTGGACGGTCGCGAGTAACTAGACCACACCCAATACCCAATTCCACCCCGATCCCCCCCCCCAATACCCTCAACCCCCCCTCCCACGTGGCGCGCACAGAGCGCGCGCCCCTCCCCCCCCCCCCCACGACCACCCACTGCGTTTCGTTTGCAGTGTGTTTGAGATTTGCAAATACTGCCTCAGTGTGTTTGAGATTTGCAAATACTGCCTCTGACGGCGCGGCTCCGCACGGCCGCGGACGGCGCGGCTCTGCACGGCCGCGGACGGCGCGGCTCTGCACGGCCGCGGACGGCGCGGCTCTGCACGGCCGCGGACGGCGCGGCTCTGCACGGCCGCGGACGGCGGTGCGTTCGCTTCCGCCCCCGTACGGGGCCTGCACCGCCGCCACCATCGAGCGCGGCATTGTCGTCCGCCCCGGAGGCGGCACCGGCGACGTCTGCCCCGTGCAGCCCGCGCGCCCGCGCGCCCTGTGCACCGCCGCTGGCGGCAACGTCCGTGCACGGAGCTGGCGTGGACGAGCACATGGAAGCGGATAAGGGCCCAGTCGGAGGAGCGGCTGCTTCGGCTGCTGGTATGTCCTTGAGGGTTGCTGCTTGTCGTTGGATGCATGCTCTTCTTTTGGTACTGTTCCTCCTTTGCTGTGGGAGGCGTTGAAGACGTCCTTGCAGCTGCCGAGCGAGTGTCGCCACCACACTGCGCGATTGTGTGGGTGCGGTGCCGCTTCTTCGCGCCTGGGCGTGCCTTCTCGCATGCAGTACTCTCGGACACGAACGCTGACTGTGGTCTCTGAGCTTGAGCCGCACCCGTAGTCGCTCCTTCGCCATGGTTTTGCTCGTATATGTATTCTTTTTTCTGCTTTGACACACGCGCCTTAGATGGCGGAGCTGGCTCAGCCCGCGGGGCCCATGACGATGTGTCATCTGGTGCAAAGCGCCCCCACATGCCGACGCCGATCGCAGCTGTTGAAGGTGGTGCACCGTCGTCGCCGCGAAAGAGGCGTGTCACGTCCACCCTCCCTGCGGCCGCATCATCGGGAGGGGGCGCTGCGGGGCCGGCGGCTGGGACGACCGCAGCGCAGCGGACAGTTGACTCCCATCCCGCTGAAGGGGGTCATCTTCCGTACACTGCTTCGGGCAGCAGTCGGCTGCGTGCGCTTCGTGATCGTCGCAAAGAGCTTCGCAACACGCTGGCAGGGGCGGAGCGGGACATCACGAAGAAAGAGACTGTGAAAGAGACGCTGGCGGAGAAGCTGAAACGTCTGGATGAGCAGCTGGATCGGCCTGGCCTGCGCGCGGAGGACGAGCGTGATATTAAGGCCCAGCGGCGGATGCTTTATGGCGAGATCGACGTCGCCAACGCGGCTCTTGTTGGCCTATACGAAGACAAGCGACGCACCAAGGACGACGTTGCGGCGCTTGAGCAGGAGATTGCAGCCGAAGAGGCGACGCGGAGGAAGGCCGACAACGAGGTACGTGTCTCTCGCCTACTGTTTTGTTGCTTTGCGTGGTCTACGACTCTGTTTGGCGGTGTTGTTCGTGTGTCTCGCTCTTGTCCCAGATGGGCGGCATGCTGCACAGCGTCCTCGATAGTTCATTCTGCAACTGTGTGACCATACGATCAGAACTGACGGCACGACTCTCAACTTCTGCGCCTTTGTCTTCCACGGTGTTCTGTTGATTGGTTTTTTGTCTTGTAGTTGTCAAGTGTTGTGCAGCGCTTAGAGACTGCCAGGCTCCCGGACGTGTCGGTCCAATATTCATCGCACCAGCTGAGCGACCGGCAGTTGGAGCTGCGTGGGAGTGGCGACATTGTCCCAGAGCTCCAAAGGTGCGCTCTCGAGAATCTGGCACCCGCCGCAGGACGGCCCAAGATGCTCGTTGTCAGTGGCCCTGCTGGTTCGGGGAAGACACGGGCTGGGTTTGAAGCGCTGTGCCGGTCGTCTGGGCGTTCTGGGGACCTGCTGAGCAAGCTGGGGCAGTCGGCTGGCTGCGACGTGCTGACCATCCCCCTGTTCATCGACTTCAACAACGGCTTCAGCTACCTTGGTGGCGTGGATGGCGACAACATGGACCAGAACCTTGGAGTTCGTCTGGCTGCCCGCGCTTTGCGCGTCTCTGCAGCCAGGGTGAAGAGGTACAACGGTAGGAGCTTGGACGGCTTGGAGACCGCCGAGGTGCTGACGGCGGTCGCCAAGGGCGCCCTCCGTCGAGCGTCTGAGACGGCCGCTTCCCCTCCTGCCGTGATCGTCCTTGCGCTGCATCTCGACGAGTACCAGATCTACATGCAGCGGCTGATAACGGAGAGGGGGTACTCTGAGGAGCGGGCGCTTTTTTGCTTCAAGGACATGCTAAGTGCCGCGAACAACTGGGTGGGCTCGGCAAGTGTTGCTGTCGGTGCCGAGCTGGTCTTCTTCCCGGTTGTTACAGGAACGCCTGTGGCTGGTCTGAAGCTGTTGCTCACTGACAAGCTTTCTCAAGTCGCCGTCACCCCCGACCGCTTGCTATTGGTGGAGTCTGCGGAGCTGCTCGCTGACGTCCTCACTGCTCATCTGGAGCGGTCACCCCTGCGTCCGGGCGTGCTGGAGGCGCTGCTTAGGAGTGACCAGGCCTGCAACGCTTTGGGTGACACGGACTTCCTGCCGCGGCACGTTGTCAACCTCGGCAAGGAAGCACTCAAAGTCTTGCTCCCAGGCGCTGATGGAGCGGCCATGGTGTCTGGCATCGACTGGGCCCTTGCCATGGGTCCGGTAGTCATGACGACGGTGCCGGAGGATGAAGTTCGCAACGCCTCTACGCTTGCTCTCCTAGCTCTTTCCCAAGCCCCGGTGGACCTGGACGGGACTTCCTTGCCCTTCGCGCACGATGTGACCGCAGCGGCAGTGTCTGGAGTGGTCAAGCTGGTACCAGTAGGAGACGACCAACACGTTGTGCGCATCCCTCTCATTCAGCTTCGGCGCTGGGGCTTGGCTTCCATCCTGCCGGCGCACCTGTTGTCCGAGACCACCTGCACGTGGGAGCAGGTGGAGGTGATCGTCGGGTACTGCCTGACAGCGGCGCTACTGCCCGGCTTGCGGTCGTCGCCGCTATTCGTCCAGGACTTGTTTCCTGATGCGCTGGGCTGCGACCACCTACCCCCGTGGGAGCTGATCCTGGATGACCCGCGCTCACTGTATGTGGAGCAGACCCAGTTCATCTCACTCAACAAGCCTGTGCCGCAGAAGCAGATGGCTGTGCGAGCTCGGAAGCAGGTCGGGACCGTGCACAAGGAGGTGATGCTGACCGATGGCGTCTTTTTGGCGTGCCGCGGAAACATGGTGGTCGACATCCGCTTTTCGTGTCCTTTGCGTCGTCGCGGAAAGCGGAGGGGCATGCTGCACGTGTTTTTGCAAACGAAGCACACCACCACGAACCGCAAGCTATCCGACGCTGATGTAGATGCCTGGTACAAGAGCGTCGCGCATTCGACAAAGAAGTGGCGCTCCGGCGGAGATCTAGTGCTGTTCGTGTACTTCTCCAGCCAGCATCTGACCGATGACGGAGCTGGCGCCCTTCACTCCACGCAGTTCTTCGAGTCCCACCCTGGACTCGTGGTGGTGACCAAGGGCGAGCTGTCCCGCGTGCTACCTCCCTTTCTCCTGACTCGCGTCGCAACGGCTCAGGAGCAGGGTTCAGAGATATAAAGGATGGCCTGGCGGCTGTTGTAGCAGACGGCCGCGCGGCGGCTGCCATTGCGGACGTGCGCTTGGCCGTGTCGGCCGCGGAGGCGTTGGTGGTGGTGCTCACGGTGGCGCACAGGCGCCGCGCTCCCCATCGCCGCGCCTCCCCGGGCCGCAGTCCCCGTCGCCGCCGCCGTCGTCGGCGTCCGCGCTACCCGCGGCGGGTCGGGGTGGCGGCGGCGGTGGCGCCCTTCCCCGCGATGGGAGCAGCGACTGGGGGATGGGGCGCCGGGGCGGTGGAGGCGGCGGTGGCGGCGGCGGTCGTGGCGGCGGCGGTGGGGGCGGCGGCGGTGGCGGCGGCGGTGGCGGCGACGGCGACGCGCCCATCCCCGCACGCAAGATACGCGATCCCCTCTCACCGGGTGGTCGTCCGTCTGACGCTGCCACCACAACATTACCCACCAACGTGCACGCGAGCTCACGGACGAGCGCGCGAGTTGTGCGCGACGACGTCAAGCGCGATCGGGGCGAGCAGGAAGTCCGGCACGGCCATCACCCCCACCAGCTCCGCCGCCCGCGGCCGCAGCGACGCGCACAGTTCGTCGACCGCGTCGTGCGCGGCGGCCGCGTCGGCCGGCGACAGGGCGTCCCCCCGCAGCAGCACGCCCCCGCTGGCGTCCACCACCGCCAGCACGTGGAGGGTGCCGAGCGCACCCAGCAGGGGGCCCAGTGACGCGGGCGCCGTCCCGCCCGCCCCCGTGGCCGCCTTGAACGCGTCGAGCAGAAGTAGCTGCGTGTGCACCCGCGCGACCTCGTCAGCCGCGACTGGTGCGCCGTGAAGGTGTCAAAGGGGGTGACGCCGGGCGCCGCTGCCGACGACACAATCGACTGCGCCAAGCGGGGGAGGAGGACCGCCTTTGCGCGGCGCAGCGCATGCTCCGCAAACGCGACAGACGCGACGGGAGGGGGGGGGCCGGGCGGGTGGTTGAGGTGGGCGAGCGCGCCGTCAACACGGCCGCCTGCCTTGGCGCCGCGGGCGTACGCGGCGAGGCACGCCTTGGCATTTTGCTGGAGGAGGACTGCGCGGTGCCAACGGTCAAAGCAGACGGCAGCACAAGGGGGGTTTCACGCGTGGGACGGCAGCAGGCAAACAGCCAAGGCGCGGCAGTCGGTCGGCCTGCACGGCGACACGCCACCAAGGGGACAAAACGGGCAGACAGCCAGGCAAGCAAATGCACCCCGTGCGGCGCCGACGTCTGGTCGCACGACGTGGCACAGGCCCGCCCACAGCTCCCCTGGAGCGCACCTGTATTGTCGCTATCGAACGCTGCCGAGATGTCCTGCGCCGCCCTGCGCAGGAAGCAGGGCAAAGCACGTCACGACAGGTCCGAGCAACCAAGCACAGCCGCGTCCAAAGGGAGGCACCGCACGTCCGCCTGTCGGCGGGCGTCAGCGAAACGCTGAAGCACAGCGGGCCAGTGAAAGAAAGGAGGGGCAGCCAGGGGGGATGCGCCCACGGACGGCAGCCGCCAGAGCACAGCACACGCGGCTGTCCGTCCAGTAGCAGCGTGCGCTCCGCGCATGGCGCTGCCGACGCCCACACGCAAGCATACCGTGACACGCCTATCCTGTTCTCACGCTTGAACCCCTGCCAGCCGCACGCCTCACGCGCCACTTGCGTCGTCTCCCACCCGTGCCACGTCATGACGGCCTGGGGCAGCGGCGGCGGCAGCACACGAAAGGCCGAAAAACAGCGCACGCACAACAGGGGGCGACCAGGGCGACAATGGTCAGCAACCGCCCGCAGCGTGCGCGGAACCAGGATGACAGGCGCACATGCGCGTCCAGGTCGGCACGCGCCCGACCCTTCCCCCCCGTCCCGTCATTGAGCAGCCCTCCATCCCCTCCCAGCCCCCCCCCCCGCAGCCACCACCTACCTCGTACCCACACGACGCAACGTGGCAGTCCTTGGCGCCCAGGCTGCGGCTCCAGCCCGCCTTGAGCGCGTTGAGCGCCACCTGTTGCACAACCGTTATCGCCAGCTGCGGCAGCAGCCGGCGGCGGTGCATCGGGTAGTCAAGCAGCAGCGTCTCTGCGGCGCCCGGCGCGCCCGCAAACGCCCGCCGCCGCAGGCCTTACAGCACCGCGATGGCAAGCGCCACCCGCGCCTGCCCCACCGCCGCGGCGGCAATGCCGACGCGCCCGCCCGACAGCGCGCCCATCATCACCCCAAACAGCGCGTCGGGGGAGGGCTCGTCGCGGGTGTACGCGCCGGCCGCGTCGACGCGCGCGTACCGGCCGAGCAGCTGCGCACGCGACACGGGCGACATTCTCTTTTCGTATCTCTCGGGTCCCGCATCCCCAGCCGCGACGTGGGAGCCCCGCCCTCGCCCGGCCCCAAATCGCCCCGGCCAGTGTCGTCCCCACCCGGTGCGTGACGCCCGCCCCGCCCGCCGCGCCCCACGCGCCGCACCTGCCTCACCATGCACGCGGCTCTGCCACCACCCCGGCGCGTCGATGCTCCTACCAGACGGGACGCGCGGGTGCCTGCTGTGCCCCTCACTCAGCCCCACTCCATCCCCCCCCCCCCCCCTTTCATCCCCGACGCCTCTGCATCCGGTGCGCCGCCGCCTTCCCCCCGCCCCCAAGCGCCACGTCACCATTGGCGACTTCCCCACCCCCTCTGACGCGGACGACGCGTCGGCCGCCTGCACAGCGGCAGTGTCCCCCTACTCTTCCCCCCCCCGCCCCCTCCCCCCCCTCCCCCCCCCTCCCCCACACACGTCCAGGTGCGCGTGCACCGCCGCTGCGCGGGCGTCCACGGCGGTCAGCAGTTGGCGGTTGACAAGGCGGTACGGAAGTTTCAGCTGGAACAACTCGGCGAGACCCTCTGGGACGACAGCGGCGGAGGCGCCTCCAGCGCCGCCTCGTTGGCGGCAACGAGCCCGCCACGGAGGTCGTCCATCTCGGCCGCCGCCACCGCCTCAGCCACCGCCACCGCCTCGCAGGCGGCGGCGGCGGCGGCGGCGGCGGCGCCGTCGCGCAGGGCGTCGAGGATGGCCCGCCCCTCATCCCGCAGGAGGACCCACACTCCCCGTCGAAGACCGCCACGGCCGCGGCCGCCCCCACACCGACTAACCCCCAGCCGCCGCCACCCTCATATTCCTCGGGCGTCCAGCGCTGCCGGCGACTCAAGAGGTGGCCCCGCGGCGCACCGCCAGTGATCCCGGCTCGCTGCTGCGATGTGCCCGCTCTCCCCGCGAGCGTCAGCGCCACCTCCCATGAGCACCTCCGTC
Source organism: Pyropia yezoensis (assembly GCA_009829735.1). Taxonomy (NCBI): domain Eukaryota; phylum Rhodophyta; class Bangiophyceae; order Bangiales; family Bangiaceae; genus Pyropia; species Pyropia yezoensis. Next base: position 27,009,341 of record CM020620.1, read on the forward strand.
CGGTTCTCGTAGTTGTGCACGACTTTGACTGAGTAGATAATTACATGAGTCAAAACAGTTCCACTTATGAACATGCACGTGGTATTTTGTCAGGAGCAAAATAGGAAAGTGCTGTGCGGAGGCCACGGTGTCCGTGGTCGGGCGGCCGACGGAGAAATCTTCTCGCGCCGGGGTGCACTCGGGCGGGGAAGCTGAGCGCCAGCGGAATCCAGCGCTGTGACGGACAGGCTCTGAATGGATACAGTATCCATCTGCGCAGGACGGGGGCAGGTGGGCCCGACAAGCGCACGGACAGGGCAGTCGCAGTCGGGCCCCACGCGACACACCTGTGGACGGCATACGTGCTGGGTACCTTGTCTCATTGACTCACGAAGAGGACAGTTGGCCTTTCTCGCCAGCCCCTGGACGCTGTGCGCGGCGAGCGCGCTGTCCCTCAACGAGGTGTCGAGCAGCCCAGGCCCGTGCATTTATTTTTTTTCGTGCTGTGGTGACTGCATTCAGCACATCCAGTACACGCCGCAATCATCACCACCCGGTCAGTCAATCGGGATGGAGAAGGGGATGAGTCGCCCACCTCTTGGTGCTGGTGGTGCGATAAGGGGTCTAGGCGGGTACTGCGGCAGCACGACCACAACCCGAGCAGAGAGTGTAGGGTGGCGTGTTCTAGGGCCCCCGTCCCCGCGACCAGCGGGTCGGACCTCCACCTTACCCCGGGCGTGGCCATCCTGCCTGTGGAAACGTTCCACCGGGATTGCGACCCCCATGAGTGGCCAGCCCGGCGCTTCAAAGACCTTCCATCCGACTCGGATGGAGGGCCACGCATCGCCGGACCTGATGGGCCCCGGAGCATCCGCGCCCCCTCAAAATATCTGGGCCCAGCGCCGGGAGGAACCGCCACCCATTTAAATAAAAATCCTGGTGACTCTGCCTCATAATTCGGGGACTTACTTCAGACGCCCCGAGAGTTACGTTCGCAACTAGCGATCGATCATGGGATCGTTGGCGTTTGCGTGGGCTGCCCAATTGGCGTGCCACTTTTCTTTACCTTCCACCCTGATATTGGGGTTGGAGATGCGTGGAAGTTTCTGAGAGCTTCGCTAGGGAGACTCTGCGTGCGTCTGTGGGGTGATTCTGGGGGTGTGGGCGGGTGCTGGGGGGGACCCCGGGTGGGGCTCCCCTGGGGAGAAGAGGGGAGGACAGCGAGGCGTTGGCCCGCCTCCCCGTCTGGACAAAGAAACGTTTGGCCCCCATCTCCTCGTCTTCGTGCCGCTTGGGGGGTGTGGCTCCCACACGTGCGTTGTGTGCTGGGTGGTCAGCTTCTTCTTCCGGGGTTCGGATCCCGGACTCTGGGTGGTGTGCGCATGCCCCCCTGGCTTGACGTGGCGTGGGTATACTGCCACAGGTACCCCTCGTGGTGGTGTCCGCTCCGCGAGAGGCGCCCCAGGCGCCGGCTTTGGCCTTTGAGGGAGTACCTCGTGTGTAGCAGTACTCCCAACCACCAACCCCGAGTCAGGGAAGGAAGGAGAGTATTGCCGATATCCCAACTTGGGACACCGGAAGCAAGCACCTCCACACAGCCGAACACGGAACTTGCGTGTGGTGAGCGGGTCCACTCACCAAGGCACGAACAAGATGTGTCGGAGCCAGATGGCGTGTACTTGCTTGGCCAGCCAAGGTGGGCTCTCCCCGCCTTGCTGTCCCTTCTTATCAACCCTTCTCACACGCTCACGCAACCCTTCAAAACACTCAGAAAATGAACACTCAAACAAACCAATCAAATCATGCCACACGCGAAGTACTCAAAGCGTAGAAATCCGTCTGGCTCCCGTGCAAAAATCCCAAGAAACAAATACTAGCAGCATTACCCTGCACTAGTATGCCGGAAGTCCTAGTCGAATGTCCGTCCAAAAGTCAGAAGATTCACCATCGTGGGTCGGGTGAATTTCGACTTCCGGTCGGGTCTATTTGACCCGAATCTCCAAAGTATTGGTACCCAATTCTGGTCCAATCTCCCACATTTCCCCCTTCTCAAAAGTCCAGCCGTCCCGGTGGACGTCCAATCAGCTGCGAGTCGCACGGACCGGGAGAGGAGGGTGCAATTCCCGATTCAGGGTGCGAAATACGGTGCATCGCTGGCGTCTCGCGTGCACCAGGGTTACGCCGGGGTTGCACTCGCGTCCGGCGGGACCCTCCGGGAGAGGCAGTCCCTCTCCGTGGGGTGTGCTCTCTGCCCTGACACTGGGTAGAGGGGCTCCTATCACGCGAAACGGGTGTGGGGAGAGGTCATCCCCAACCTGGTTAGGGTGCTCCACAGGTGGACTCCCAAGTGGGTGCGCCCCCTAACCTGGGTGTTGGCGTCTCTCAGCCACATACCCCTGCTCCTCAACTGGAGGAGTAGGGCGTCGACGTTCTCACTCGGAGCGTCGACCTGCACTTGCCCCTTTAGTTGGGGTACGGTTGCTCTCGGGGGGTTCGGGTTGTACCCCCCACTTAAGACTCGACCTACCCGCAGCTGGCTCTCTGCGGGGGTGTCTCTCACTCTCCCCCCCCCCTTTTAAGTCAGGGTTGAGGGTTGTACGCACCCCGAGTTGGGGGTGTCGCACTCTGTCGCCGGCGGTGGTGTGTTTCCCGGCCGCCGGTGCGGGGTGGTCCTTTCCCTGTGTGTGTGTGCGGGCGGGTGTGTGTCTCCCCGCCGCTGTTCCCTCGCGTCGGCGGGTCTGTCCCTTCCCGCCGCGCGGTTGGTGTCGTCTCGGGGGGTTTGTCCTTGCCCCCCTCCGCCCCTGTGTCGGGCGCCGTCGTTGTCCTTGGGAGGTGCGGGTCGTGTCCCCCCCCCTGTCTTCTTCCTTGTCGGGGGGTGTGTCTCCCCCGTCTCCGCCCCTGTGTCGGGCGTTGTCGTTGTCCGTAGGGGGTGCGGGTCGTGTCCCCCCCCCTGTGTTCTTTCTTCGCGGTGGTGTGTCTCCCCCGTCTCCGCCCTTGTGTCGGGCGTTGTCGTTGTCGGTGGGGGGTGCGGGTCGTGTCCCCCCCCCTGTGTTCTTTCTTCGCGGTGGTGTGTCTCCCCCGTCTCCGCCCTTGTGTCGGGCGTTGTCGTTGTCGGTGGGGGGTGCGGGTCGTGTCCTCCCCCATGTGTTCTTCCTTCGCGGGGGTGTGTCTCCCCCGTCTCCGCCCTTGTGTCGGGCGTTGTCGTTGTCGGTGGGGGGTGCGGGTCGTGTCCCTCCCCCTCTGTTCTTTCTTCGCGGGGGTGTGCCTCCCCCGTCTCCGCCCCTGTATCGGGCGTTGTCGTTGTCGGTGGGGGGTGTGGGTCGTGTCCCCCCCCCTCCCGGTTGTGAGGCCAAGGTCGGGTTGACCTGGTAATCGTCAAGGAGGGGGAGCGGGTCGTGTCCCCCCCCCGTGCTCAACCTCACCAAGTTGGTAAAGGTCGTCAGACGTGTTAGTCGAGGGGGTTTGGGTCGTGTCCCCCCTATAGAGCTCAACCTCACCGAGTTGGTCAAGGTTGTTTTCGAGATGGCGGGTGAGCCGAGTCGGCCGCTGTCCCCTACGCCTACGTCGCTGTCGGACAAGCGACGGGCGGGTGAAGATGCCCTCGGGACGGAGGAGTCTCTTAGCCGGGGGTCGGTGTGGTATAAAACTCGATCCTCTCAGACACGTGTCAATATCCCTCGGGGGAAAGGGACAGGTAACACAGAAAGGGGAACCACGAGGATGGTATGCCTGTTGCCTCACGTGCCTGTCGGCAGGGCCGACCGATACGCACGGTAGTGCACACGGGGAAGAGGAAAGCAAACGCGCAGTTGTCTTGTTTCCTGAGTGCGCGGGCCAAGGTCGCTTCGCTATCCCTCTTAACGTGCATCTGGGGGAGCCTCGGCAGGTTGGCGAGGTAGCTCCCCCCCCTACCCCGGAGTGGCCCCGACCCGAGTCTAACCTCGTCAGGTTGGGGGCCACTATCACTACTAGTTCTATTCCCACTCACTAATCTCACACTCAAATTCTCTCAAATCAAGTTCCTCACAAATATGCAAAAACCCATCAGAAATCCCTCTCTCACGTGTGAATAGCGTAGTCCACCGCATCCCAGTGCCGGGCACGGGCCACGGCCGCCAACCATCACCACACGGCGGGCGTGTTCTGGCACCTGGTGCCCTCTGGTTGCAGTCCCGGGTCGGCGCCAAGTCGGGGCCAGGGATGCTACATAGCTCCCTACCTAGTCCGGCACGTCCTCGGGCCGAACCAGGTGCCACCGTGCACAGCCTCGAGCACGTCCACACCGGTGCCGAGGTCGAGCGTCTTCACCCCGAGTACGATCACCTGCCCCCCCCCGTTCTTCTTCACCTTGACTTCCTTCGTTCCCCCGGGTTCTGGACGTCATTTCCAGTTCCGAGATCCAAGTTGGGCCCGCGGTTTCGGCGGCGAGTGTTGCAGAGGAGAGCTCGGGTGGCCGTGCCCCTCTCCTGCCTCCGGTTCCTCGGATGTAGGTGCCGGCGTCGGTCGCAGCGGCGGAGGCGGATCGAGCTTCCCCGGCTTCTGCGTCGCACCCGGTCGAGACCCCCCCGGTGGGTCTCCCGGAGATGCTTCTTGGGCAGGATCCTCTGGCGGGCCGGCGCTACTCTACGGTGGTCGGCAACACCAGCGCGGCCCAGTGCCAGCAGGATTGCCTGCCTATCTGGCGCAAGGAACTCCAGCGCGGAGTCTTGACGGAGATGGACAAAACTCGTCTTCATGCGGCGGACCATATGCGCCTGGCACAAGACCGCTCCCAGAGCTTTTCGGGTTCCTCTTGGGTTGCTCGCCTGGAAGACCTCCCCTTCGCGCTGGTGCTGGATCTACCCTTGACCGACCGTCGCGTGTCTACGTCCGTTCTCCGGTGGCCAGAGGAGGAAGGGTACGTCCATCGGGCGCTCAAGGTCTGGGACGAGGCGCGCTCAAGGGGTCGGGGAGCCTGAACTGTGATCCCAGTCCGGGCATGGTCGCTCTGGAGCCGCCTTTCTTGACCCGGAAGTACTCCATGTTGTCGCCGGTGCGGGAGCAAGGCGAGCGGCGCGGGCGCCAGCGGGACTTCATCGTGAGCTGCAACCATCAAGAGTTCTGGAAGCTGGACAAGGCCAACCGGGCAGCGTACTACCCCAAGGTCATCCCGCAGCAGCAGGAAGTCGAGATCCCGGTTGGGTTTGCTCCATCCAGCATCCCCTTCCCCTGGTACTTTCTGGACGCCTTGACCCAGGCGTCGATCAAGGGGTTCTTCCACTTCATCCCGTACATGATGTACACCTCCGAGATGACGGTCTTGGCGGCCAACCACTGGCTCCACGAGGTTTGGTGTCTAACCGGCTCTGGCTCCTCCCCGACCTCTCGATGGTCTGGATCGTGGACAATTTGACCGTCGACTTCCTGTGCAGCCAGGACGAGGAGTAAAAGGAGCTCTTCCAGGCGATGATTGACATCCGGCGTCAGCTACCGGTGCATGACCGGAGCTTCTTGAACGCGATCGCCGACCAGAACAGCCCGCGTCGGGATGGCTCAGGTTGGGTGCAGGTGGTCTACCAGTCTTCTCCGGCCAAAGTGCAGCTGGCGACGCCGATGCCGGCGTGGCCGCAGCTAGGCAGCCTTCCTGCTCCGGTCGCCCTCGATCTCCTGCCAACTGGGCCGCCGGTACAAGAGTCGGGGTGGGCCGCGGCGGTCGGTCGGGCTTCTGCAGCGGCTCCGCTCCCTCCAGTGGCACCTGTCGCCCCGGTGGCCTCCCCTGGACCGTCGCCGGAGCGTTTGCGCCCTGCTCCGCCAGTGCCGGTACTTCAAGCTCCGTCGCCGGACCGTTTGCGCCCTGCTCCGCCAGTGCCGGTACTTCAAGCTCCTCCGGCACCGCGCCTGTCTGCAGCGAGTCGTGGTGTGGCCGTCCGGTCGCCGACTACTCAGGCCGTTCCTCCTCGGGCGCCTTTTTCAACTGTCGGCGGCCCTGTGCCACCTCTTGAGTTGGGGACTCCGGTTTCTGGGGCTATTGCTGACCGTCCGGCGGTGGCAACCTCGGGGCGGTTCGAGACCCCGGCGCGGACTCTACGCCTTTCCCGCTTCCGGGTGCCTGATTGGTACCTGATCCAAGGTAGCCCGACGTGCGACCAGTATGACGTTGGCATGATTGAGGACCAGCTGGGTCGTCTTCCGGTGCAGGTTAAAGGTGTCGGGTCTTCCTTGGTGCTGGGCACTTACGCCAGTGTCTTGAACGATGTGGTCGACCGGGTGTTTGCCTGCGCGGACAGCGGCCAGATGTCGGACAGCCCGGTGGTTGGTGAGCTTCTGGGGACTTTGACGCGGCATGGCTTGGCCCAGCAATGGTCGGAGACCTTCACTGGCTTCCAGGGGCGCCGACAGGTCTACCTAGATTAGCGGGAGCGCCTGGCATCTACCGGTACTGCCCCGGTAGCGTCATACGTGGAAGGGCCTCGCCCACCGCACTAAGTCATCCCGCCTTCGTCCGGGTCCCGTCGTGCCGCGGAGACGGCGCTGGAGAACGCTCCTGCGGCGCAGCGTCCGCGCCGGGAGTAGTTCTTGAAGGCAAGGAGGATGAGAGTCTAAAGAGAAGTGGGGAGGGAAGAGGCGGAGAGAAGGGGTTGCTCAAGCGGGTGCTTGCTTTTCTTGATAGTTCCATGCTTGCATTGCGTGTTTTCCTTGATACACCCGTTCCCTTTTTCTCAATCTTCTTGTTCCGCGTCTGTTGCGGGTGAGCTCGGCTCGTCCCGCAGGTCTTGATTAACTCCTTCCTCCTGATCATCCTCCGAGTCCGATTCCAGGATCTTGCCGGCTCTGGCCACCGCAATACCCTCAATCCCGTTCCGTCGCGTGTAGGCGCAGACGTCCGCGATGGGTAGCTGATCTGAGGGTTCCCAGGTATCATCCGCCGGATCGAAACCGAACCAGCGTACTCGCAGGTACAAGCGCCCGTCCCTCCAGGCGTGGTCGACAAACTTGACGTAGACATATTCTCGGCCTTCTTCTTGGGATAACCAGGGTACTGCGGCCCGCTTGCGCCGGGTCAAGTCCCGTTTGCTTGGCGGTGGAGCTCGGGTTACATGGTCGCTGCTCACCCGGTACGGGGAGCCATCCACGTCCAGAAGGAAGGTCCAGCCGTCCGTATTCAGGATCTCATAAGGTCCGTCCGTCTTAGAGTCCAGCTTCCCCCGGGTCTTGCTATGATTGTCCACAAAAACCCAGTCGCCACCACCCAGTTCCTTGTTCTTTTCCCGGACACCCTTGTCATAGTCCCGCTTGTATCGCTCCTGGGTCTTTGAGATTGACTCCTTGACTCTTGGGAGCAGGAGCTTCAGTTGTTCCAGGAACTCATCCTTTCCCTTGGGACCTGACTTCAGTGCCGGCTGGAGACCGTCTGGTATTCTTTCCAGGGAGAAGTTGGTCAGCCGCCTTGGGGTGACAAAGTCGAGTGGAGCGACCCCCGTCGTCTGGTGAACTCGGGAGTTGTAGGCTAGCGTGAGGACAGCCAGGAGCTCGTCCCAGTCTTCTTGATGCTCCTCAACGTAGTGCCGTAGCATGTCCACCAGGGTGCGGTTGAATCGTTCCACCTGGCCGTTTGTTTGAGGGTGGTACGTCGTGGTGATCAAGTTCTTGATACCCATCAGGTCACAGACTCATTGGAAGAACAGGGATGCAAACTGGGGGCCATTGTCGGTTAACACGGAGTCTGGAGGGCCGTAGGCAGCTATCCAGTACTCGCAGAAGGCTGACGTGACATCCAGGGCCGTAATGGTCATCAGCGGGATCGCTCGAGTGAACTTGGAGACCGGTCACAAATGATGAGCAGGTATATGTTGCCACTGGATGTTTCAGGTAGGGGCCCCAGGATGTCCATGCTTAAGCTTGCAAAGGGCTCCGCCGCAGGGAATAGGCGTAGCTTAGAAGTCTTCTTCCTCTGGGACAAGCGGTTCCTTGCACAGGAGACACAAGCCTCAAGGTGTTAATGGACGTCACTGGCCATGGTTTCCCAGTAGTAGTGTCGTCGCATCGAGGTATACATCCGGTTGATCCCACGATGTCCGGCCTGATGAGACGAGTGCTCCAGGCGGAGGATGTCAGCTCGTAGGTTTCGGGGTACGTAGACTTGAGTTGCCCCATCGAAGGTTGACACCCGTACCAGGAGTCCATCTGTAGACTCGGAGAAGCGACTATTCCGGTTCAGGTCCATTTGGTGGCGAAGCTCCAAGGATTGAGGATCCGTCAGCTGTGCCTCCAGCATGCGGTGAATGGTTACCGGTTGATGAGCTTCAGGCGTCTCATACAGGGGAGCATGCTAGCCACGTCCGACATTCGGGAGGATGAAACAAGGTATTTCCTCCGGGATAGGGCCGGTGTCGGCTGCAGGAGTCTCCAGCCGGGACATAGTGTCGGCGCAGTAGTGCTCCCTCCCTGCTCTGGTGCATACCTTGTACTTGAATTCTGAAAGGCGTAGGCGCCACCGGGCGACTCTTCCTTGGCTGCTGTCAATGCATAGCAGCCACCTTAGGCTGGCGTGGTCCGTCCGGATGAGGACCTCTTGTCCTTCAAGATATGGGCGTAACAGGAAGCAAGCCCAGACGACCGCCAAGCATTCGCGCTCCGTCGTGGAATAGTTCTTCTCGGCTGGAGTGAGGACGCGGCTGTAGTAGCCTATCGGGAGGAAGTGCCCATCAGGTTGCTGCTGGAGTAGTGAACACCCCACCTGGATGCCACAGACAATAGTCTCCAGGACAAACTGGCCCTCCCGCTTGGGTAACGCCAGTACCGGAGCTGTGGTCAGGCGCTTCTTGAGCACCTTGAAGGCAACGGTCTGCTTCTCATCGAACACCAGGAGTTGTGCGGGGAGCTTCTTGCTGGTGAGCTTGGTCAATGGCCGGGCAATCAGGGCGTAGTCCCGTACGAACCGGCGGTAGACGTTGCACATACCTAGAAAGCTCTTGAGTTCCGTCTGAGTCTTAGGTTGCCGTGCATGCCGAAGGGCCTTGATGTTTTTCTCGTTGACCCGGAGCTCCCCCGGACTCAGCAAGTGCCCCAAGTACTCCACTTCAGTCTCAAACAGGTGACACTTCTCGGCCTTCAGGGTAACTCCAGCCTTGGACAAGGGAGCCAACACCTCTCGAAGGTGCTCCACGTATTCCGCCGGAGTCTTGGAGAAAACTATAATGTCGTCCAGGTAGACCGAACATGTTCTCCACCTTAGCCCCGATAGGATGATGTCGATGGCTCTCTGGAAAGTCGCCGGAGCATTGGTGAGACCAAAAGGGAGACGCTTGCACCGGAATAGTCCCAGGTGGCACGTGAAGGTGGTCTTGTCCTTATCCTCGTCAGCCAGAGGGATCTGCCAGTAACCGGCATTACAATCCAGCGTTGACAAGAGGGTGGCATCACCAAAAAAGTCGATGCAATCGTCCATCCGGGGTATCGGGTGTACCTCATTGACTGTCATCTCGTTCAGGCGCCTGTAGTCAACGCAGAAACGGAAGTGACCTCCACGTTTTGGGACGACTACCACCGGGAAGGCCCACTTGCCATCAGACGGCTCGATACATCCATCTTGAGCATCTTGTTAACCTGCTTCTCAATCTCATCCCGGCGATGAGGTCCAGCCCGAGATGGTTGCAGGTGCACTGGCTTAGCTTCCGGCTTGAGTTGAATCCGGTGTAGAGTGGCGTCCATCTTGCCCAGCTCTCCGACCACAGGTGCCGATATTCCTGGAGAAGCTTCTCCAGTGCCTCCTTCAAGTGGGGAGGAACATTTTCTTGGTTGACCTTCGGCATCCCGGGTGGTGCTTGATCGGGCTTCGGGGTGACGCTGCCAGCTTGCTCTGGTCTCGGAGGTACGTCAAAGGCCGTTAGGTTGGATGCCAGTTCTTGTTGGAGGTTCAAGAGGTCCTCCGTGCTCATGGCACGGGCAGACCCCCGGTAAGGCTCTGCTGTTCCAACTCGAGTGCCCTTGGCGAGGGTTATCGGCTTCCGGCTCACGTTGACGATCAGCACCGAGAAGGGGGTGTGCCTCTCCACCTTCTTGTGGTGTCCGTGGGCCAAGTATAACCGTTGCCTCGCCAGAAATTCCTTACGTCCGTAGATCAGGCATTGACCCGTATTCCGGGTGGTTCCTTGAACCTTGGTCTCCGAGCGAGGAAGTAGGAGCACCGGTTTAAAGAGAGTCAAGGTAGAGGGTGGGATGCGTTCCTTGTTGTTCTTGACTACACGAACCTTGGCGTCCAAATGCTCCAGCACCGGTGATACGAACCCATGGTTGAACTGCACCTTTCCTTCTCCGGGCAGGATGCTCTTGACATGCTGCTTCTGGAAGTCCCAGCCTAGGATGAGGGGGACGGATAGAGTCTTGACTACTAGAAAGGGAAAAAGCATTGGTTCATTGTTGACATAGATGGCGACAGGAAGACGGCCAAGCCGTCGTAGGGTTTGACCCGAAGCGTCTACGATACAGGTCTTGGTCGGCGCTCTCCAGGCATGCCGACGCCAGCCCGGAGGTAGCAGGTTTTCAGTGTTTACGCTTGGTACGGCTCCCGTATCAACCACCGGAGTAACAGCTTGGGGGAAGTTATCCCCCACACGCATACGAGCATTAATCTTAAGGTTTTCCTTACGCAGGACAAGCAAGGTCCCCTTGAACAAACAGGGTGTCCAGGCGGCTACCAGTTGAGCAGGTAACTGCCGTCGTTTCTCCCGGCACGCAAGGAGAGAACGGGTAGAAGTACCCTGCCGTCGGAGGTTCGGGAAGACACTTGGGGAGAGCGCCTGCCCTACTCCTTTCCCGGGTCCGAGGATTCCTTAGAGGTTTCGGTCTCCTGGTCAATGTCCGTAGGAGCTTCCCTTGCCAGGGCTTCCGTGATGCTCTGCAAGGTTGCCACCCGGATTGCGTGTACCTGTGCCTTGTCCATCTTGGAGGGTGCTCGCCGGTCAGCCCAATTGACTGCCTTTGCAAACACCAGTCCTTGATGCTTGAGTTTCTCCTGGAGATCCTTGGGAAGGGTCGGGCACTGGTAGGACATGTGGTCCTCTTTCTGGCACAGCCAACAAGACCGGAACCGCTGGTTCTTGACCTGCTTGGGGGCGACTAGGGAAGGTTGTTCCTTAGAAACGAAGCCGCCCCACTTGTCCCCTGACCCCACGGGTGAGGCCTCGCCAACTGCGAGTACCGGTACAGGGCTATCACCTCCCTTATATTTGTCGGGTCCGGGACGAACTCGCGACAACGGCTTGGGAGTTGATACCATAAGAGCTTGCAAGGCCTTGACTTGCCGATACTTGCCCTGGGTGTAGGCCATCAACTGCTGGAAGGTATGTTCTTGATGTTCCTGGTTGTAGTTCTCCGCATCCACTTGAAGGTATTCAGGAAGCCCTTCCGAGAAGATCATCTTGAGCCTGTCCTCAGGGTAAACGTTGCCACAAGCCTCACTCATATCCCGCACACGGCGGGCGAAGGCCTCTGGAGTCTCTTTTCGTTCCATGGTTGCCCGGTTCAACCTGCCCACTGCCTTGCGCAGGGAGTCCGCGTCAGCGTAAGTGGACAGGAGCAAGTTGACCGCTTCCGGGTAACTCCCAACGGTACGCCCAACAATGTATCCGGCAGAGTCTGGTAGAACCTGGGCGAACCGCTGTTCCGCTTCTCAGGTCATGAAGTTAACCAGGAGATAGAGTGCCTCGCCCTCGGACACATCGTTGTCGCTGCCTGCCTTGACAAACCAGCGCAGGAAGGCAAAGATAAGCGCCAGTTTCTTCCCGGAAAACTTAGGATGTCCTCCGAAGCTCGGCTGCATTCGCCGGTTCAGGGATGCCATCTTCTTGGCCATCTTCCGAGTGTAACCTTGGTCTTGGTTCTCCAGCCGGTAGTTACCCCAATACGTGACCTTGTTCAGGGTGGCATCCCCCACTTGGTGGGCAGGGAAGTCAAATTCGACTAGCCTGCGCCGGGTGGCATCAGGGGATGCGTCCCAGTCGTGTCCCTCATCAGAGCTGTAGGAACTAGTCTCGCTGGTGTTAGAGCGACGACGACGACGCCGACGCCTCCGGCTGCTCCGGTTACCGGTCTTGGAGCTCCCCGCCCCATACGATGCAAGGGGAGGAAAAGCTTGGCCGGTCCCAGGAGTCGAGGTGTCAGGGAGACCCGTGGAACCAGTCACAGCGGTGCCTCTGGCACTGCTAGTGCCCACAGGAAGAGGTGTATACACCCAGCTGCCATGTGTGGGTCCAGGAGTAAACACACTAGGGGCTATCCCTGGAGGTTGAGGAGTAGAACCGACAGGAGGGAGACGTCTGCTGCGAGCGGACTCAAACGCCGTTGACCCCGGGGTGGCTCCCACAGGAGGAACAGCCGGAGGAACGGGAACAAGAGGTGCTTGGCCGCCTGTAGACTCCAGTCCGCTACCGGATGTCACACCCAGGTCTGCTTCACCCGTAGGGGGAACGCCGGGTTGGCCACCGTCCCCCGCGGTGACCAGGGATGCGTCAAGGGACGCGGGGTCTACCCCTTCGGGCACCGTCGTGCCAGGGAGGGTAGCCATGTTGATCTCTTGACAGCCACGGTCCAGTTGCCTGCGTGTCCAAAGACCGCAAGACCACAAGAGAGGGGTTCGAGAGCCAGGAATGGGATTCCCGTGAACGGGTGCAAATAATTCCCAAACCACAGAAAAAGACAGAACAGGACCAACCCAACCGCTGCTCCCAAATGTCTCTTCTCAAACACTCCAATCCCTTGCTGCTCCACCAAATAAATGGTATAAAACTCGATCCTCTCAGACACGTGTCAATATCCCTCGGGGGAAGGGGACAGGTAACACAGATAGGGGAACTACGAGAGTGGTATGCCTGATGCCTCACGTGCCTGCTCGCAGAGCAAACAGATACGCACGGTAGTGCACACGGGGAAGAGGAAAGCAAACGCGCAGTTGTCTTTTTCCTGAGGGCGCGGGCCAAGGGCACCTCGCTGTCCCTCTTAACGTGCATCTGGGGGAGTCTCGGCACGTTGGCCAGGTAGCCCCCCCATACCCCCGAGTGGCCCCGACCCGAGTCTAACCTCGTCAGGTTGGGGGCCACTATCACTACTAATTCTATTCCCACTCACTAATCTCACACTCAAATTCTCTCAAATCAAGTCCCTCACAAATATGCAAAAACCCATCAGAAATCCCTCTCTCACGTGTGGATAGCGTAGTCCACCGCATCCCAGAGCCGGGCACGGGCCACGGCCGCCAACCATCACCACACGGCGGGCGTGTTCTGGCACCTGGTGCCCTCTGGTTGCAGTCCCGGGTCGGCGCCAAGTCGGGGCCAGGGTTGCTACAGTCGGCCATGGAGACGACTCGTCCCGGGCGAGGGTCGGAGGCGGCCGCCTCGGCCGTCCCTGCCCCATCACCCTCTACCGTTCCTTCGGCTGTGGTCCCACCGGGGATGGGTCTTCCAACCCAGTGGCGGAAAGGGATGTGGCTCCCATTCCCCGCCTACCGGAGTCGCGGTTGCTACTCCCGCCGCGGCCCCGTCCTCCTGTGGGGCCTCGAGCCTGGGCGCCTCCCAAGTCAGTCGGGGAGCCTTCTGACTGCAAGCTCAACGAGACCTACTTGGTCATTCCTGAGCCACGGCGGACCGACGTGTGGTACCGCCTGACTCGTCGGTACCCCAACCAGGTGTCTCTACCTGAGGGGGTGGTCTGCGACCTACCGGCACTACTCTGCCTGGCGGACGCGCCTGAAGTCCAGGCGTTGTCAACCTCCCTCGCCATGGGGTCAGGCGACGTGAAGATCGACGACACCTGTGCGGTGGTGGCTACCGAGTGGTGTGCCCTCCCTCGTCCCTACTTGGGAGGATAGGACGCCCACGCCCATCACGGCGTGGTGCGAGTGGAGTTCCGACTCCGGGGCTCCTCTGGATTCCTCATCCACGGGTCGCGGGTGGAGTTCACCCACGTACCTCTGGAGGAGCGTGAGCACCAGTACCCGTTACTCCCGGGGTGGTGAGAGAGGGTGGAGGTACCTTGTGGGTTTCAGGCTCGGATCCCACTCCTCGTAGCCTACTTTGGCTCTGTGTTACGCTCCAGCTCGGGGGGTAACCGGGTCTTCGCCTACCGCGCCACGCACTGGGTGGTCGTGGTGGCGAGGGGCTGGTATTCCGACGTAGTCCATCGGGGTTACCGATGGCTTCTCCCACCGACTCTGGTGGAAGGTATGGAAACTGTTGACTTGCACTGGTTAGCCTTGGGTGCGGGGGATCTGGCTCCGTACCACCCCAAGGGGATGGTCACCCTTCACAATCGACTCGATCGGGAGCAGTTGGACCCCTTCCTCCGCCGCAACAAGCGTTCGGAGCCGGGGTTGGAGAGTGAACCACCCCGGGACTTTGTCCATGTCACCCAAACTCTGGTGCAGGGGCATCTACTCCTGCGTGAGGGGTTGGGGGACCCTTTTCTTCCTTACGCGGAGGGGGTCACTCCCTGTACGTCGCCCCCTAGCTCTGGGTGGGCGACGTCATCGGCGACGACTCGTCGTGGTGCTCGTCGGGGCCTCCCTCGGAGCCGCGGGCGAGCCGCGCCTACGTCTTCTCGCGGGTCGCGACTCCGACCTCGGGGGGAGTGGAGCCAGCTTCAGCTCCCCCCTTTCACTTCCATGAGCCCTTCCCTGACGTGGGATTGTGTTCGCTACGGGTCCGAACTCCGGTACCCATGCCGATCGCGCGTGGCGTCGGCGAGATGCTTCCCAACCTGGGAGCCATTATGTATGACGCCACAGTGGAGGCCTCACTCGTGGCCTCCCTTGACACGCTGGCTTGGGTCACCCGGCGTGTAAGTCACTTCCATGCGTCGGGCGACTCAGCCTCGGCGCGCCAGACGTTGGCAGCCGAGGTAACTTGCCTCGCTGTTGGACATGAGTTTGTCCAACGGCTGCTGTCGACTCAGCAGCAGCTTCCGCGTCATGGAGGGAGTACCTCCGGACATTTTCTTACGATGGGGATGGGTCCGCGAGTCGGCGGGCCTCTCCCAGTGCTACCACTCCTGGGCCTTCTCGAATGGGATACGCCCCTCCGTTTCCGTCCTACGACCCTGGTGCCTCATGGTCGGGCGGTCCCTATAGTAGTGGGGGAGGGCGCATGGAGCGCTAGAGTCAGCGGTGAACGACTTGTTCTTTTGTGAGAAGAGTGGTGTGTGTCTTTCTCGTTTTGTGTTGTGCCATGGTCGGCTTTGTTAGTAGAGAGTCTTTTGAAGAACCATGTTATGTGTACACTCATGGTTGACTTGCCGCTCTGCTCTGACCTGGAGCATGGACTTCATCCCTCGACGTACGAGTGGTACGTCGGCGTATAGATATGCCTGTAGCCTGGCAATATCTGCGGACCTTCTCTACTCGTAGGTCCTCTATAAACTCCCATGTGTCGGAAGTTGGCTCATACCCAAACCACCTGACTCGGAGCAAAAGTAGCCCCGACTCATCGTATCCGTGTCCGACAAACTTTTCGAACACCGCCTCCAACGGTTTATTGGAGGATGTCGGCAAGGATGGGACTTTCCATACTTGCAAGGCCCTTTCCCAAGCGGGATCTCCCTCTGCGGGTTCGGGTGCGCGAAGCGCGTGATTCCAATTTATCGTCCGGATATCATCATCACTTTCGATGGTTAACCGGCGTCCATCCGTTTTCAGGATGTGATATGGTCCCAGAGTTTTGAAGACCAATTTCCCTCCCTTACTGTCATGGGAGTTAACATAAACCCATTCTCCAACTCGGAATGGATCGCGACGATGTCTGACTCGAACATCGAAGTGCCTCTTGTAACGGGCTTGGGCCTTCTCCATAGTAGCCCGGACAAGGGGTATCATCTCCTCCAGTCTCTGGAGTAGAGAGGCTTTCGCCTGACTCGGTGTTTGAGTCGAAGTCTCACCCTCGGTCTGGGTGAGGCGTTCCACCGCTATTGACGGAAGTCGTCGGGGACAGACGAAGGCAAACGGTGCCTCTCCCGTACTACTGTGTACCTGGGAGTTATATGCTGTCACGAGTAGTGACGCATAACGAGCCCATGTGACTGCATGGTCATGGACATAGTGACGCAACTGGTGCACTAAAGTACCATTGAATCGTTCCACCTTCCCAATAGCCTGGGGGTGGTAAGGGGTGGCGAAGTTCGTCTGCACCCCCAACTTCTTCATGACTCCCTGATGCAGGACGGACGCAAACTGTGATCCGTTATCCGAAAGGATAGAGTCAGGGATGCCATAACTGGCAATCCAGACGTCGAGCAACGCGCTCAGGACGTCCACGGCGGTGATATCCTTTAGTGGGGATACCCGTGTGAGCTTAGTAAAGCGATCACATGTCACCAGAAGGTACTCATATCCTTCTGGAGTTCGTGGTAGTGGACCGAGTAAGTCCACTGCTATCGCTGCAAACGGCTCGGTTGCAGGAAAGAGTCTCATGGCAGAAGTCTGCCGGGACTCCATGAGTCTATTCTTTGCACAAGTCGCGCATACGGCGACATACCCGTACATAGCAGCCACGAGTGATGGCCAATAGTACTTCTTGCGTAGAGTCTGATACATCCTCGTAGTGCTTCGGGCCTGGCCGATACTCAACGTCCTAATCGACCTCAGCGAGGCAGAGTCGCCATCGATTGAGTTGGTTATTCGTACAGGCTGTAGTGGTGAGTATCCACTTCAAAGCCTTGTGGTCGCATCGAATGAGGAACTTCCTTCCTTCGATGTATGGCCGTAGCATGGAAACTGCCCATACTACACCAAGGCCCCCTACCTCTGTCGCAGAATAGTTCTTCTGCGCAGGTGAGAGTCACTTGCTAAAGTAGCAAACGGGTAGATACTCCCCCGAAGGCTGTTCTTGGAGTAAGCAACAACCGAGTTGGTCGTGACTTGCCGTAGCATTATGGATGACCGTATTGCGACCCTAATTTAGGGCGTCTACTTCTATCCCGCAACTTTCAATTTTGGGAGTCCGCACTGGTCACGGTATCTGCGAGTTACGTATGACCAGAGGGACTTGCATCTTGGGGTAGAGGGTAGTTAGTGGTATCTCCGAGGGTTTATAACGAAGGGGCCGGCGGCGAGTCCACCGCCGGCCATGGTAGAACAACAAACCCCTCCCATGTGGGCTCTCATCTTGGTCCCGTGGCTTGCGCTCCAAGGACAGCAACATTGGCCTCCCGGTGACGTTGGTGCCGATCCCCCCTGGTGAGTGTTCCCTGAGAGTGGACATGTTACGGATTCCTATTGTGCTACATTGGTCGAGCAGCAGGGGACGGGTTTCCGTCGCCTTTTGGGTGACGCTGTCTTCGGCCCTGGCACACGGATAGGGATCCGGTCCTTTTCTTGTACTCGTGGTGTTGTGATCTGGTCGATTGTGTTGAGAAGGTACGTTTGACTGCGATCTACTGTTGCTCTCCCCAACCTACCCCCTCGCTCTCTTTTTCGTGGTGACAGTTACGTCGGTTGACTGAGTGTGACGATGTCCACCCACGAGACGGGGAACGTTCAAGATGACGGATCGGCGTCGATGCCGACCCCGGAGGTGATTACGGGAACCGGGATCGGGAACCCGATCGACAACATTGAGACGCCGATGCTCTCCGGTGCCGGATCGACGATTGGTACGGTTCGGACGGCTGGGGGCGGTGGCCCGCCTCAACTGTCGTCGGCTGATCTCACTCCGCCGCCTCCTTCACCGGGGGATTCCCTGATGGCATCATTGGCTCTCATCGAAGCCCGGTTCTTCGGACTCGATGCACGCCAAGAGCGTACGGAGGACGCAATGGCAGTGTTGATGTCAACACGCCACACGACGGTACCCCGTCAGGTTCCTCCCACACCGGTACGATTTGAACCGCCCGGACTACTTTAGGAGTCTACCGGGGTCGACCCCGATGCAGCTACTCCGGGACCACCCCCGGATACGGCGGGTTATGGATCCGACTCTTCAGCCGAGCTGGAACGGAGTCACACGGAGCGCTACGCTCGGAGCATCCGAAGCGGACTCCGCGGACACGCACCGGTGGAAGATTACGCCGGAGCGGAATCGGCTATTGGGCGGGGCGGTACCCTATCCCAATATCCCTACGCCGGACGAAGCCAGGCAACTCGGGAACCTGAGTTGCCGACGCCGGAAGTACCAGCGTCAGTGGTGGAAGCTATGACAGCGCAGGTAACTGCGAGTTTACTCAAGCGCATGGAGTCGGATGAGTTTGCTCACCAACTGGCCAAGCGACTGGATACCCAGGACGCGGACACGGAGATCATCAACGAAGTCTTCCGGTCGGTACTGACTCCCGAACGTTATCGTTTGGAGGACCGTTCCGTTACCGTATCGGAGTCGATGCGTAATACTTCGCATCGAGCGATCCGCTCTATGCAGACCCTTATGAAGGGAATCCCTATGTTCGGGGGCCCGAACGGACGCCCGTTGGCAGTCATCGGCTTCTCGACCAGCTTCAAGGCAGCCGCGGATAAGGCACTCGTTAACAAGGGGCTAGCCCTGGAAATCCTCCAGTTCTTTGTTGATGAACGGGTACGAGGCATCCTGCGCCAGGCATCTCCGATGCCGGGAATGAGGTTTGCAGCAACCCCCATGGATTACCGTGGGACTCTTAAGGAGCTGTTAAGCAGCAACCTCAGTGAGGACAAGTGCGAGGACCACTACCGGGCCCTTCGCACTGCCACCGCTCAGAGCTGGGAGGATGAGGAGATGTTCGGACGCCGGATCCAAGAGCTCGATTACGAGCTGGGGAAGCTCCTCGGAGAAGGGGAGCTACGAGCTATCCTGTTCGCGGGAGTACCCAACTACGTGCGGATATCCGCACGGGGAGTCAACACGGCTCGGACGAACTTCAGTCGACTGATGCACATGTGCAAGTCGCTGGGGTACGCCTATCGGGTTCTTCACCCGGAGTGTGCCGTAGCCCCGAAGCCGAAGGGTGAGGGAAGCAAGCTCCATCTTACCCCGGTATCGAGGCAGGAGAAGGGGGATTGTACGGCCGCACCAGTACTCGTGGCGACTGAGTACGCCCCCACGGGGGAGAAAGAACCCCTGGTCGATCAACAGGGCCACCTGTTGCAACCAGCTACGCCGGTGATCGATGAACAAGGTACGATAGCGTACATCGCCCCAGCTGGAGCCCAGTTCCAGGTCAGCGAGGGTACGGGACGGCGCATCCCGCATGTACGGACGACGGGGTATACCCCGATGACGGGGAACCCCCATCAACCCATGCCAACATGGGCGGTGCGTACGGAGGCACCTCCGCAGGTCGCGGGCCGACCCAACCGGTTGGGGGAATTCATGTTCCGCTTGACCCAAGGACCCAAGGCCGACCAAGGGGCAGGCACTCGGGCGCCAGAGGCGGGCACCCGAACCTATGGGGCCACCCCGGCAAGGACCCAAGGGGGGACCGGAACTTCCGGGTGTATGTTGTGCGGGGATCCCCAGCACTGGGTGTCTTCCTGCCCTCTCATCCCCGAGGAGTCCCGGCGAGCAGCGGCACAACGTAAAGGTGCGGTCCATTTGTTATCAGCTGCTTTAGAAACTCCAGTTACTGCTACCTTCCCGCCTCTGTTCGGGTGCGTGCTGCACAGAGCTGTGATGTCCCCATGAAGGAGACCTCATTTCCGTTGCCAGTTGCCTGTTTCACCCGCGGACACTCTCGGAATGGCGTGCTTGCTCTTCTCCCTACACCCCCCCAAGAGCCCCTTGTAGCGCATGTCTCTTCCGAGCGAAATCCGTACGAGGGTGCAATTTCGGTGATAATTGTGCTTCTGTGTCACGACTGCTCCAGATCCTCCAGAGAACTCAAGCTGTCGACCGACAGGCAGTCGTCCAACGATCGTAGGGATCGAAGTAGACAGTATCACATGTACAATAGTGCTAGTAACTGCCGGCAGTTACTAAATGCAAGTAAATGTGCGGTCCCTTTGTTATCAGCTGCTTTAGTAACTCCAGTTACTGCTACCTTCCCGCCTTTGTTCGGGTGCGTGCTGCACAGAGCTGTGATGCCCCCATGAAAGAGACCTCATTTCCGTTGCCAGTTGCCTGTTTCACCCGCGCACACTCTCGGCATGGCGTGCTTGCTCTTCTCCCTACACCCCCCCCAGAGCCCCTTTTAGCGCATGTCTCTTCCGGGCGAAATCCGTACGTGGGTATAATTTGGGTGACAATTGTGCTTCTGTGTCATGACTGCTCCAGATCCTCCAGAGGACTCAATCTGTCGACCGACTAGCAGCCGCCAAACCACACACCCCCACCAGCTGAGCCACCAGCAGCCACCGCGGTAGGACGACCAGCCGCAGAAGGTCGCCCCCCCCGCTTTGCCTTCCTCTGAGGGGCACCTCCCGCGAGGCGCCGCGGGCGCCCCCCACCGCGAGTGCCACCGCCCACACAACGGCGGTGAGAGCAGCGGCGGTGGCGGCCCGGAGGGTGGACCGCAGGGCGGCGCCAGATAGCGCTTCCAGGCGCGTCCCCGCGGGGGGGCCCCCCACAGGCCGCATCGCCCCGTCGTCGTCGCCGCGTAGGCGCATGCCGCCGCGCGCCGGCCCCGCTGCGGCCGCGCCGTCGGCGCCGGCGTCGGCAGCGGCAACGGCGGCGGCCGCCGCGTGCCACACCGCGGCGGTGGAGTCCGCGACAGCGTCTGCGGGTGGGCGGGGCGTGTCGCCGCCGCAGCCCCAGGCCCTGCTGCCACTGTCGTCCAAGCCACCCCCACCGCCCCCACAGGCCCTGCCACCGGCACTGCCACCGTCACTGCCACCGCTACCGCCACCGCCACCGCCACCGCCATCGCCGTCAACACCCCTGTCATCGTGGCGGCATGAATGACTAGTCGACGGCTGCGGGCCATCAAATACGGTGGTGTCCACAAGGACAACCGGTGCCACGCGGCGGGTGGTGCCCCCGCGACCGCGACCGCCACCGCCGCCACCACCCCACGCGGGCGGCGGCGGCGCCACTGGCACCGGCACCGCCGCCCGGCCCACCGCCTCGGAGCACGTCGCCACAGCCGTGTAGCACAATAGGGATCCGTCGCACGTCCACTCTCAGGGAACACTCACCAAGGGGGATCGGCACCAACGTCACCGGGAGGCCAAGGTTGCTGTCCTTGGAGCGCAAGACACGGGACCAAGATGGGAGCCCAAATGGGAGGGGTTTGTTGTTCTACCTTGGCCGGCGGTGGATTCGCCACCGGCCCCCACGTTATAAACCCTCGGGGACACTACTAACTACCCTCCACCCCAAGATGCAAGTCCCTCTGGTCATACGTAACTTATAGATACCGTGACCAGTACGAACTATCAAATTGAAAGTTAAGGGTTAGAAGTAGCCCCCCTAATATTAGGGTTACAATACGGCCAACCATATTGCTACATATCCCCCCCTTAGATTCGGCCCGTGCTCGGGTCGAGTTGCATTCGGGTTACCGAATGTAAGTGGGTCGCGTGACCGTTTACCAGTCGGGTGGGGCTTTGCGCCCCGTCGCGACAGACACCCCTTTTCGAGGTTGTCTGAGGGGGGTGCCCCCCTTTGTGTGGTACACACACGATCCGTTTTCCGGACCGTTAAATTCCCGATGCGGGTTCTGTTCACGACCCCCCTTTCCGAGGGGTGCTGCAAGCGGATCCGCCACCAGGTGTCTGGTGGTAGGGGAGCCCCTCTCGTGTTACCGAGTGAATGGTGGCGGCCGCTCCCGCTTTTCGCGGGGGCGGTTTCGGGGTGAACCCCTCTTGGTTGCCCCGTACGGGGGTGTGGCCCCGGCCCGCCCAGGTGCCTGGGTGGAGCCCGTTCGTAGCCTCGTGGGGCGCGGGTTGACCCGCGCGCCTGAGGCGCTTCTCGTGGCCGTTTGTGGTCATAAGCGCGGGCGCCCGCGCTTCCCTGGCTCGTCCGCGCGAGCGTTCCTCGTACCGGGTCGAGCCGGCCTCGGCTTTTCTGCAAGGGGCGCCCCTGCCACCCCGGTTGCCCCATGTCGGACCCCCAGGTACCCGGGGGCGAGGACGACCTCCTGCCTGAAGAGGGGGAAGAGGTGATGGTGGACGACGTTCCCGTCTCCGCCACCGCCGCCGAGTGCTTCCTAGCGAGCTCGTCGGAGGACGAGGACGACCGGGTGACCCTTCGTGTGGCCCCGGACGGCGCGCCGGGCGGGTTGTCGTCCGTGTGTAGCGGCACGACGGCTCCGTCGGGTGGCGGACAACCGCGTGCAGCGGTGGCTTCTACCGCTTCTCCTCCGGCGGCCCGGATGGCTTCTGTCGCCGGTACCGGCGTGGCCCTACCTCAAGACGGTGTCGCCGGCGTGGCGGATGGTGGTGTTGGCACCCCGTCCAGTCCGGCGGGTCAAGACGGCGCGGGTGCCCGCCCGGTTGGTGTGTCCGCTGCGGCGGGTAGCGGGTCTACCCGTGCTGCCCCCGTGGCACCCACGTCGGGTCCGGGTGGCGGCGATGCTCTGCCCGCGGTGCCGCGGGCGTCTGGTGGTCAAGGTGGGTCTACACCGATGGCTGTGGACTCCGGTAGTTACTCCGGGCGGGCGCCCGTCCTTCTGCTTCCTCCTCGGCCGCGTGCGACTCCGGCGCCGGCCCCTCTTCCGGTGGGGCATCCCCCGGCGCCCCCGATTCTTCCTGGTCCTGCCCGGGTTGCCCCGTTGGGTGGCGGCGTCGCCGTGGCGGCGGGTCAACCCGCCATGTCGATGTTCGACTTGGTGGCTCGGGTTCGAGGCCTGACTGTGCAAGAGTCAATGGAGTCCGATGGGCGGATGCGGGTGGACTTCCACCTGCCCCATCCCCGTGGAGAGTCCTCCCGGCGCGTCAAGGTGGACCCGAGTTGGGAGCGGGAGTTGGTGCGGCTGGTCAACCAGCCGAACGCGGTGCGAGTGGAACACCATTGGATCCTGAGTCAGCCGGACGACCGGCATGCGCAGCTCTGGCGTACTCGGGTGGGACGGGGTGAGGTCTACCTCGACCCCGCCTTCGGGGTATGCGACCTGATTGCTCCCGCGTTGCCGCGGGAGATTGACTACCCGGCTAGTGCTCGGGGGATTGCGGCGGCGGCGGAGCCGGTTGCGTTTGGGGAGACGGTGGGCAGTACCGGTCGGTATCCCGACTTTGATTACTACCCGGGGGTATCCCCGTATCTGTCGTTGACGGCTCCCTACCCGCCTATGGCGGGGTTGAAGTCGGCGTCGAGCTGGCGACGTAACCATGGTGTCATGGCGGATGCGTTTCGCACGGATATAACGTGTGCGTTGCAGACCGGCAACGGTCGTGCGCCGGTATACACTCCCGTGCGCCCGCCGCTATGGCAGGAGGGGTGGGAACCCGCCCCTGCTTTCCGGTTTGACACCGGCTCCTGTCTCCGATACTTCGGGAGTGTGTTGGCCTCCCGGCCGGTCCACCCGTTGCAGGGTACCTTCACCCTTGAGGTTACCCTCGGGCAGGCGTCCTCCTTCTTGCTGTCCGTCCGCCGGCAGGGGCGCCTGTTTCAACTTCCGACGGGTGTCCGTCGGCACATCGCGCAGTTGGGCGTGGACATGATAGCCGCCAAGACCGGGTTGGCCCGGGAGTTCGAGGCCCTGCTGGCTGTTCACGATGCCGTGAACTGGGCTGGGGTGTTGGCCCTTCCCCCGTACCGGGACCCGCAGGCTGGGGCTACCCCCTTGCCTCGTCACTCGTTGCGTATCCGGCGTACTCAGCCGGGTGAGCCTAGTTGCCATGGGTGGGCGTCCACCGAGGCTGTTGCTGACTTGGGTATTCCCATGGTTATCCATGACCCTCTTCAGGTCCTTGCCCCGTGGTTCGGTAACCCGATACCGGCGGCGGTTGGCCGTCGTCCCCGAGAGTGGGGCTCTGCGGGTGGGGAGCGTGAGGTGTCCCGTCGTCGGGCGGAGCCCCGCCGGGGTTACGGTGGAGCCCCTTCGGTAGGGTCCTACCGAGCCTCGTATCAGGTGCCACCGGCTCCGGTGGTAGCCGTGTCGGCTCCTTTGGCTCCTCTGGCTGCGCCAGTGTCCGCTCCCGCCCCTGTCATACAAGACGGGGGTCCCCGTCTCTGGTATGAGGGCGTTGACGCCCTTGTTGCCCGCGCAATGCGGGAGGGTCTCTCTGATAGCTGGGGGGATATCCCCCCAGGTGCTGCGCTAGTTGGGTCAGCGCGTTGCTTCGGTGGCGTGCTGGACCGCCTCCAGAAATCTCTGGAGGATGTGGAGGCTGGCCGCAGCACCCTCGTCCAGCTATGCACCGAGGTAACTCGGGTGATTGACCGTCGTGAGATTGCCGACCGGTGGAGCACGGAGGTATACGCGCTTACGAGTGAGTGGCCTCCCTCGGGCAGTGGGTCTACCCACTGAGGAGTGCTATTGGTTGTGAGGGAGAGGGCCCCGGTGACCCTTATGGTAGCCGGGTAGTAGTGCGTATAAACTCATCCCCTTTGGGGGCATTGCTTGCCTCTGTTTGCTGCCCTGGGGAGTACCCCTTCTGGCTCAGTGGTGCCTTGCCTCCCGCCCAACTTCTTCCGGTTGGTTCATGCTTGGGGAGGTCATCCTCCCTCACTTTGTGTCTTGGCTTGGGGAGGTCATCCTCCCGTGTAAGCCCCCTAGTTACTTCGATATTATCGAAGTTAGCCTTTACCTTTAAGTTAACTTATTAAGGTTCAGGTTTTGCTTAGTTACCTAAGCTTGACTCTACTTAGTTGCCTAAGCTTGGTTCGACTTAGAAACCTAAGTCTGATTTGACTTAGAAACCTAAGTCTGCCGTAACCATGTCACACCCTACTTAGTAGGTATAAGCCTCACCCCCCAACAGCCGAAGTCGGTGTCGGTTGGGTTGTTACAGGAGGCGTCGTCGCCTCATGTAAGGCATGAGGAGTTGGCGGGGTATATTTGCCGCCTGTTCCCAGGTGGGTGAGTCGTATCCGACCCACATAACCTTCACGTACCAGGGTCCTGGTAGGTTCGGGTCGGTGTGTCCGACCACGCTCTCAACTTGGTATGGAATCCCATCCGGTCCCACCGGGTCATCTGACCGGTGGGTTGTCAGAGCTTCATGTAGCAACCCAGCCGGTACCGGCTGAGGCTGTTCCGGCTTCGGAGCAGGTGTGACACCATTCACACTGATGCGTTGGATCTCCGTATCGGAGTGTAAGATAACAGAGTGGTCATCTCTTTGGAGAATCTGGTACGGTCCCTTGACCGGTTGCATGAGCTTGTTTCCCCGGAACTTCTGGTGTCTGATGTAGACCCAGTCACCTGTCATCAGGGTTGCGTTGTGCACCCGTAACCGGGTGTCAAAGTTCTTCTTGTATCGAAGTTGTGTTCTGTCAAGGGCACCCTTGAGCTTAGGAATCATCCAGGATAGCTTGGCCAACCAAGCTAGGTGGATACGTTCGGCCGGTCGGCCTTTCGGTGTATCATACCGAGTGCACCTGCCTGGTGGCAGCGTCGGGTTACCGACGCCTAGTGGCATGACCCACTCCAGTGGGGCGATGTTGGTACTCCGATGTGGCCTGGCATTGTATGCCAGGGTGAGTACGGACAGAAGCCTGTCCCAAGTGTTCGTGTGCTCGGCCACGTAGCACTGTAGCATCTTAACGATGGTGCGGTTGAACCGCTCCACCTGCCCGTTGGTTTGCGGGTGGTAGTCGGATGCCCGACGTGGTTCGATACCGAACATACCCAGGACCTTAGTGCAGAATGCTGACGTAAGGTTTGCTCCGTTGTCGGAGAGGAGTTGCTTCATGACTCCGTATGCACTGATCCAGTGGTCAACCACTGCGTTCATGATGGTGTATGCCGTATCATTCGGGATGGCTGCCGCGCGTGACAGCTTAGTGAAGCGGTCAGACATGACCAGGATGTACCTGTTCCCTTCTTCCGTTACCGGAAGTGGCCCGAGTATGTCGATAGCGACTTGCTCGTTGGGCCCTTCGGGTGGGAATAGCTTCATGGCAGACGCCTGCCTATGTAGACTCATGCGGTTACGCGCACAGGGTTGGCATCCCCTTACGTGGTCGACCACGTCGACGGCCATTGCTGGCCAGTAGAAGAACCTTCGCATTGCTGCGAACATACGTGAACCCCCCGGGTGTCCGGCTGTGGGGTTCTCGTGTTCTCGTTCCATGACGGCTTGCCGTAAGGACACGGGAACCACGACTTGATGTCGTCCATCGGCGGGTGCCCGCCGGTATATGAGTCCGTCTTCGTTCTCGGAGAAGATGCCGGCCGTACCGGCCAGGAAGTTAGCGCGATGACGTCTACAGTCGTCGTCATTGGCTTGTGCCTCGCGGAAGTCCGCGAGGGTTAGTGGGCATGCTCGGTGTGCCATGGTATGGTCAACCATACCTTGGGTAGCGTTACCCACCATGCAGACCGGTACCACCGGGATGTCCTCGTCCACCGGGCGGGTATCCCCGCTCGGGGTGTCGAGTCGGGACAGCGCGTCTCCGAGATGGTGGGTTGACCCAGCCTTATACACGGTACGGTAGTCGTGCTCGGCCATTTTTAGCCTCCATCGGGCTAGCCTCCCATGGCTATCGGAATCCTTGTCACCAAGGTTGAGGAGCCATCGTAGAGGTTCGTGGTCGGACCTCACGATGAACCTGGAGCCCTCCAGGTATGGACGGAGCAGTTGCACTGCCCATATAACTCCGAGGCACTCACGCTCGGTGGCACTATAGTTACGCTCAGCCGGGTTGAGTGTCCGGCTGAAGTATCTTACCGGACGTAGGTCCGGGATAACGTTATGGGTACCG
Organism: Pyropia yezoensis; assembly: GCA_009829735.1. Taxonomy (NCBI): domain Eukaryota; phylum Rhodophyta; class Bangiophyceae; order Bangiales; family Bangiaceae; genus Pyropia; species Pyropia yezoensis. The sequence goes on from CM020620.1 coordinate 27,036,058, forward strand.
ATCAACGTCTTCCCCTGTAGCAGGGTGCATCCTACTTGGGTGTCGCACGCATCGACATCGATGACGAAGGTCCCCCGTCTATGCGGTAACGCAAGGACGGGAGGGGACAGTAGGGCTCGCTTTAGCGACTCGAATGCCTCCTCTTCGCTAGTCGAAGGGGCTTGGAGTACCTTGGGTAAGGCACTGCTCGTAAGAACCGTCAACGGTTTAGCTATCCGTGCGAAGTCCTTGACGAACCGTCGGTATACGTTGCACATTCCCAGGAAGCTCTTGAGCTGCGTCTGGGTGTTAGGGAACCGGGCATCCCGGAGTGCCCGGGTATTGGCTTCGAGTACCCCTAGTTTACCAGGGGTTATCTGGTGGCCCAGATACTCGACCGTCTGTTGGAAGAAGGCGCACTTCTTCAGACGCAGGGTTACCCCGGCGTTCCTCAAGAGGGTGAGTACCTCGTCAACATGTTGCACATGGTCATCCATGTTACGCGAGAAGACGATGACGTCATCGAGGTACACTAGGCAGTTACGCCACTTCACCCCCGACAGTATAATGTCGATAGCCCGCTGGAATGTAGAGGGGGCGTTGGACAATCCGAAGGGCATCGTTAGGAACTCGTACACTCCACTGTGACAGGCGAATGCCGTCTTGGGGGTATCCTCGTCCGCCACCGGGATCTGCCAGTATCCGGCATTGCAGTCGATGGTGGTAAACACCGTAGCTTCCCCCAGGGAGTCGATGCATTCATCCATCCTTGGTAAAGGGTAGGAGTCCTTCTTGGTAACCAAGTTGAGGCGTCGATAATCGATGCAAAACCGAGGGGTTTGATCCTTCTTCGGTACGATAACGACTGGGGCACCCCACTCCGACATCGAAGGTCGTATCACCTTCGCTTCACTCATCCTCTTCACTTCTCCATCAACGATCTCTCGTTGCATAGGTCCCGCTCGGTGCGGTTGTGACCGGGCGGGGCGTGCGCCTGGTACCAGGTCAATACGATGTTGGGTTGCCCCAATGGTACCCAGGGCTCCGCCTGTCCACATGACGTCATGCTTTCTTAAGATCCGTCGTACCCCTTCGGCTACGGAAGGGGGAAGGTGGTCGAGGTCAGCCTCGGCCAGTGCCTTCAATGCTTCTTGGTCCTTCTGCGGAATATCCGCCGGTAATGATGGTCGACTAGGCTTCCCGTCATCGGGTTGCTGTCGCTCGGTGGTCTCGGCGACCGCCAGCACCTCAAGTGGGTCCACTTGACCTTCCTTCTCAGAGGTAAGGATATCTTCTTCGTAGAGCTCGGCAATCCCGAGGATAGTTCCCTTCAAGAGGGTGACTGCCTTACGGCGATAGTTCGCCATCACTAGGAGGGACGACCCTCCTGATGGGAGGTCTATGAGACCGTTGGCCATGGTCAACCCATGGCGCTTGTAGGTTCGTAGGTTGGACCGGACTCTGCAGATGCCTGCAAGCTCACAGTTAACCGGGAGGACGGTCTCCGATAGCGGCTGAAAGCGAGTCCGCTTGGCCAGCCGGAGTGTCTTCGGTTCTACGCTTGCGTATACCTCAGCCACGTTAACGTGGCTCCCTTGTAGCGTCAGGTCCCTGACGATCGCTGTCTGTCCTCTCTTCGTCCCGTCGGCCTCTTGCAGCTCGACGGTCCTCTGGCCCGGCGGGATTGCATCAACGTGAACGTTGATGAAGGTGCACCCCAGTATGCAGGGCACAGATAGCGTCTCACATACCAGGAAGTCAACTTCCGTAGTAAGCTCCCCGATGGTGACCTGCAGCGACATCGCTGCGGTCGTACGAATGAGACGACCATTCCCATCCTTGATCGTGGGTCCCCGAGTCACCCTGACTCGCGGAAGCCACTTCTCCGGGAGGGTATCCTTCCGGACCAAGTGAGGCCCAGCCCCTGTATCCAGTACAGGGTAGTACGATCGTGTCGACTGGGGGTCAACCCCCAGTGTGGCTGATACCTTGAAGTTCTCCAAGGTAAACAGCACGTGGCCTACACCGATATCCGGTGTAGCTCGGGCATCCTGAACAGGGCCCTTGTCTGGTTCCATGTGACGGGGCTTCCCGTCCTCTCCTCCCAACCTTGGTGGTTGGTCATCAATCCCCTGACGCCGTGTCGTCGGGGCCGGAAGGTGTACCCGGGGGTTGATGCGGCGTCGGCTCAACCGCGCTCTCCGTGGGGCTTTCCCCGCGGTACTCCGGGGTGGCATGCTTGGGTTACCCCAGCGCCCCCCGGTCATCCTTCCTCTTACTCGTTTCCCGCCCTTAGTAGGGTGCTGTCCGCCGGGACATCCGGCTGCGGAGGTGCCTCCTCGACGGCCAGTACTCCACCTGGAGCTGGCTGCCTACCCGGTGCGGGTCCGGGTGCTCTGGCGGGATACCCCCCGGTGGATGCCTTGCGTTGCGCCGCTGCCCGCCGAGACTCCTCGGGGATGAGTGGGCAGGAAGACACCCAGTGCTGGGGATCCCCACACAACATACATCCGGACGTGCCGGTCCCTCCTTGAGTTCGCATCGGGGTAGCCCCGTAGCTGCGGTTGCCTCCCTCGGGCGCCCGAGTGCCTGCTCCCTGGTAGGCCTTGGGTCCTTGGGTCAACCGGAACATGGACTCCCCCAACCGGTTGGGTCGGCCCGCAATCTGCGGAGGTGCCTCCGTACGTACTGCCCATGTAGGCAGGGGCTGGTGGGGGTTACCCGTAACCGGGGCATACCCCGTCGTCCGCACATACGGGACGCGCCGTCCCGCTCCCTCGTTGACCTGGAACTGGGTCCCAGCCGGGGCGATGTACGCTACCGTTCCGTGCTCATCAATCACCGGCGTAGCCGGTAGCAACAGGTGGCCCTGTTGGTCAACTAGAGGTTCATCCTCGCCCGTAGGGGTATGTTCGGTCGCCACCAGTCCTGGTGCGGCCTTACGTTCCACCTTCTCTTGCCTCGGTACCGGGGTAAGACTGGGCTTGCCTCCCTCACCCTTGGGCTTCGGGGCCAAGGCACACTCCGGGTGTAGAACCCGGTAGGCGTCCCCTAGGGACTTAAACATATGCATCAGTCGACTGAAGTTCGTCCGGGCCGTATTGGCTCCCCGAGCGGATATCCGCACGTAGTGGGGTACTCCTGCGAACAGGATGGCCCGTAGCTCCCCTTCTCCGAGGAGCTTCCCCAGCTCGTAGTCGAGCTCTTGGATCCGGCGTCCAAACATCTCCTCATCCTCCCAGTTCTGGGCGGTGGCAGTGCGCAGGGCCCGGTAGTGGTCCTCGCACTTGTCCTCGCTGAGGTAACTGCTCAGCAGCTCCTTGAGAATCCCACGGTAATCCATGGGGGTGGCCGCGACCCTCATTCCCGGCATCGGGGATGCCTGGCGAAGAATGCCTCGCACCCGTTCATCAACAAAGAAAGGGAGGATCTCCAGGGCCAGCCCCTCGTTGACGAGCGCCTTGTCTGCGGCTGCCTTGAAGCTATTCAAGAAGCCGATGACTGCCAACGGACGTCCGTTCGGGCCCTCCGAACATAGGGACTCCCTTCATAAGGGTCTGCATAGAGCGGATCGCTCGGTGCGACGTATTACGCATCGATTCCGATACGGTGGTAGATCGGTCTTCCAAACGATAACGTTCGGGAGTCAGTACCGACCTGAAGACTTCGTTGACGATCTCCGCGTCAGCGTCCTGGATATCCAGTCGCTTAGCCAGTTGATGAGCAAACTCATCGGACTCCATCCGCTTCAGTAGGCTCGCAGTTACCTGCGCGGTCATAGCTTCCACCACTGAAGATGGTACTTCAGGCGTCGGCACTTCGGGAACCCGAGTTGCCTGGTCTCCTTCGTCGTGGGGATACTGTGAGAGGGTACCCCCTCCGCCAATATCCGACTCTCCACCGGCGTAAGTATCCGCCGGGTCGTGTCCGCGGAGTCCGCTTCGGGTGCTCCGAGCGTATCGCTCCGTGTGGCTCCGTTCCAACTCTGCCGACGAGTCGGATCCATACCCCATTGTGTCCGGGGGTTGTCCAGGAGTAGCAACACCGGGGTTGACCCTGGTGGACTCCGAAAGTAGTCCGGCCGGTTCGAACCGTACTGGTGTGGGAGGAACACGACGGGGTCCCGTCGTGTGGCGTGTTGACATCAACACTGCCATCGCGTCCTCCGTCCGCTCCTGGCGAGCGTCGAGTCCGGAAAACCGGGCCTCGATGCGGGCCAATGATGCCATCAGGGAATCCCCTGGTGAAGGAGGCGGCGGAGTGAGGTCGGTCGACGACAGTTGAGGCGGGCCCCCGCCTCCTGCCGTCCGAGCCGTGCCAAACGTCGATCCGGCACCTGAGAGCATTGGCGTCTCAATGTTGTCGATCGGGTTCCCGATCTCGGTTCCCGTAGTCACCTCCGGGGTCGGCGTCGACGCCGATCCGTCATCTTGAACGTTCCCCGTCTCTTGGGTAGACATAGTCACAATCAGTCAACCGACGTAACAATCACCACGAATAAGAGAGCGAGGGGGTAGATTGGGGAGAGTACAGTAGATCACAGGCAGAGGTAAAAACTCAACACAATCGATCAGGTCGCAACACCACGAGTACAAGAAAAGGACCGGATCCCTATCCGTGTGCCAGGGCCGAAGACGGCGTCACCACAAGGGTGACGGAAACCCGTCCCCTGCTGCTCCACCAATGTAGCACAATAGGGATCCGTCGCACGTCCACTCTCAGGGAACACTCACCAAGGGGGATCGGCACCAACGTCACCGGGAGGCCAAGGTTGCTGTCCTTGGAGCGCAAGCCACGGGACCAAGATGGGAGCCCAAATGGGAGGGGTTTGTTGTTCTACCATGGCCGGCGGTGGATTCGCCGCCGGCCCCCACGTTATAAACCCTCGGAGACACTACTAACTACCCTCCACCCCAAGATGCAAGTCCCTCTGGTCATACGTAACTTACAGATACCGTGACCAGTACGAACTATCAAATTGAAAGTTAAGGGTTAGAAGTAGCCCCCCCTAATATTAGGGTTACAATACGGCCAACCATATTGCTACACCTCGGCAGTGGAACAACTTCGAGTTTCTCGGCGTCACCATCGCCTCCACCCGTGGCCCTGATTGGTGCATCGAGCTGACGCAGACGAGCTACATCGCCGCCCTGAACCCCATGAATCTGTCAGCGACGTACGAGGAGTTTGCGTCCGTGCGTGCCGCTGTCGCTTGGCTCTCGCGCACCCGGCCGGACTTGTGCTGCGCGATCAACCGCGCGGCCCAGGCTACCCCCAAGTCGTACTGTAAGCGGCATATCCGAGATCTCAATAAGGCCATCAAGCGAGCTAAGAGTACCAGCGATTGGGCGCTGATTTACCGCCCCCTCCGACGTAGATCGCTGCGGCTCAAGGTGTACGCCGATGCGTCATTTGCGTCCAACTATGACGGGTCTTCCCAGCTGGGCTACATTATCTTGCTGTGCGACGACCGCGGCGCCTGTCACGTGCTGTCCTACTCGAGCAAGAAGTCACGCCGAGTGGTGCGCTCCATCATGGCCGGCGAGGTGTACGCGTTTGCCAACGCATTTGACGAGGCGTTCATCATCAAGCACGACTTGGAGCGTATCTACCACCAGCATGTCCCGCTCATAATGCTGACGGACTCCAAGCAGCTGTTTGACGTCATCACGCGCGCGTCGCATCCGACGGAGAAGCGACTTATGATTGATGTGGCGGCGGCTCGAGAGGCGTACAACAACCAAGAGATTTCCAACGTCGGCCTGCTCAAGTCCGAGCACAACGCCGCGGACGGGCTGACGAAACCACACCACCGCACTGCGCTCGAGCGCATCATGAGTACTGGCGAGGACAACAACCCGGTGGAGCAGTGGATCATCCGTGCTGCCGCGGCCCTCAAGCCCTCTGAGTAGGAAAGGGGGGAGTGTGGCTGATTCCAACATAGCTGCAGTGTGCTTACGGCCGCGGCTATGCGCTGTCCGATGATGGCCAATGGTTGGCCGAGATTGCACGACGTCGGTGATTGCATATCCTGCGGGGATGGCTGATTGGCGCATCCGGGGCGAGATTCCTTGCGTCGACGGTGCGCTGGCCGTGCCCCTGCTGGCCTGTCGTCGACGTGTGTGGAGGGTGTCGCCCGTGCGTATCCCAGGCCCGTTGCGTGCGCGCACCTGCGTTTTTTGTGCGTGCACGAGGGGGGGGCTTGGCCCGTGAGTGTGTGTGCGCGCCCGCATGCCTGAAGGGGCCATGCGTGGGGGGGGGGTGCCCGTGCGGGCCCATGTGCGTGCCCTGGCGTGGGGGGCTGCGCCGGCTCTACATGAGGGCGGGCACAGCGCGCCGAGGGACGATTGCGAGGGGGGAGACATCGAACGACGAAGAAGAAGGACTCTTGGATTGCTGTGTCTGGGGCGTGCACGGACGTCGGCTGCCCCATCTACACAGATCCGCGGTCGGTAGCAGGCCGTGAGTCTGATACGATTTTCTGCCAATACTGCCACAGTGGCGGCTTACTTTAGAAACCTCATTGTTTTTGACCCGGAACTTTTTGAGCTGGCACCACCACCAGATCCGCCTCATCGAGAGCTGTCGAATGCACACGCTTTCGTCTCCAATTGTCAAAAATTGACAGAGATAGAGCGGGATTAGTGTAATTTGCAAATGTTGCCTACTTTAGCCGTGATGAGAAAAAGTGCGGTTACTTTAGAGGAGTGGTAGCTCACATAGATGGGCTACATCTTAAGTGGCCAATCAAATGGTCCATCCAGGGGCGCATCAGCAACGCCTGCCAGGCTACGGCACGCCCTCCTCCTCACCCACTTTAAAAGAGCGAATAAAGTGCTTCACAGGGATAGCCAACCGCGTCGCTGCGGACACTGTGGACGCCTCCATGCAGTGGACCGCGCTACATAGCCTGTCCGCCACATGCTCTGCTGCCACCTCTCTTGCAGTTGATGCGCCTTAGCGTCGATCACCTGGCCATCGACAGCTCCACCAGTTCACTCCACGCGCCCCATGAGTGCGATAGAAGGGGCTGTCATGCCAGTTTTACAGTATCGGGCAGGGGCCGATCCGGGCGACTTTCGAGCGCACAATCTTTGAACGGGGCTATCTCCGTTCGGCCCATCTCAATTAGAATGAGGATTCTAAAGTAAGCCGCCACATATCACTCTGTTTGTAGCCGGACAGCGGTGTGACTCTTTCGTAAAAATCGGCAACTCCTCCGTTTTTCTTCACTTTTGAGCTTCTTCTACGCAGTGCATTGTGCTTTAGTACACTAGAGGTCCAGGACGAGCTTTTTTCTCCCCTATTCCACGCTATATTGCTTCCCTCGCCGTGACAGAGAAGAACAGAGGTTGTTGTTCCTGACTGCCGATCAGACGTAAGAATCGGATACGGGGGCTACCTTAGAAGTACAATTACATAAAAACAAGTAACTTGGACTGAACAATGTCAGGCTGAAGCGCCGCCAGACATGCCTCTTCCCTTCACCCCAACCCGTCCTGTTTGCACCGCCGTTGCACCTGCACTCTCCCCTACCACCTCCCTCCCCCCAACGCCCGTGCGTGCTCAGGCTCGGCTTGCCACTATGTCGCCCTCGCGCCAGATTGCTTCTGGTGGTGGCCCCTCGCGTCGGCGTCGCGCTTTCTACAGACTGACGAAGGAGACGGCTGTTCCTGGTGGACAACGTGAGTCGATTTCTTGAGGGGGAGCGCGCGGCCGGCCGGACGCACTCGTATCGGCGTCTCGGGGAGATTAGCGACCAAGTGGCAGCTGCTTTTGATGCAGAGCAGCTGGAGGTTGAGGGGGGGATAGAGACGGAGGAGAAGCAGGCGCCGACGACGGAGTCGGTGAGGAGGAGGAGGAGGGTGAGGGAAGCGAGGAGTACGAGGGGGGCGAGAGCGAGGTGGAGGGAGAGAGTGCAGGGAGTGCGTTGGACGAGAGCGGGCAGGGGAGGGGAGCGACTCGCGTAGTATGGAGATGTAACCTGGGTACTGAGTGTGCGCGTTTTTTGTTTTTTTTTATGAGGAGCAGGCGACCGCCTTCATCCGGAGGAGCTGTCGGTGGACGTAAAATTGGTCCCCGGAAGGTCTCCGTACGAGGCGGGGGGGCTGTTGTCTTGCGGCCAAGGCATGGCGACACGCACTGCAATCGCCTACGCCTTGGCCGCGACGACGGGATTATGATCGGCTGCGACTGTGTCCTCAGATGCGGCGGGATTACGAAGTTGGCGCAGCGCGCACTGTGTCAATCCTACTACGGTGAGGAATGGGTCGGCATGTAACCCCCGTTCGTGCACACACAAAACCCGCCATTTTGATCTCGATCGGCATTCGGGCAAGACGGGCATGTCCGGTCCGCCCACATGGACGGGAGGACCCTCCGTGCTTTTTTGAGCCGTAGCCGACCAGAAGCGCATGAATGAAAACTCTTTTCTCAGTGACTAGCTATATGAAATAGACCTTTAGCTACATGGAATAGACCTTTAGTGACCGCTGCTGGGGGGGGGGGGCGTTGTCGGCTATGGATTGGGGGCAGGTGGTGCCTGAGGCGGGGCGAAGGCTGCGGTCGGCTGGGAGCGTCTGGTTGCCGGCTCTGCCGGGGAAGGGGTGGCTGTGGCGACGGACCGAGGCGGCCGCTGGGTGGTCGGGAGCGGGGGGGGTTTGCGGCCGCTGTCTGGGAGGGGGTCGGTTGCCGCCAGGGGGATTTTTGTGGGCGGCGGGGGCGGGAGGTCGCTGCTGAAGGGGGCGGCTGCGGTCGTGGAGGGGGGTCAACATCTGCCGGGCGGCAAGCGGCCACCGGTTTGCGGCTGTCCGCCCTGACCGCCGCATGGAGATCCGGTGGTGGGGGTGCGGGTGGCGGCGGGCGAGCTGCCGTCTGCAGTGCCGCCGCGGCGGCCGCCCTTCCCGCCCACCAGGCGCCCGACCCCGTGTCGAACCTGACCTTCGAGGCGGCACCGTGGTGGTTGCGACGCTTGAGCGGCCAGAAACACAATCAGATGGTCGTCGATCGTAACGCCCAGGTGGCGGTCACTTCCTTTAGGAGACAACAAACAGAAAGGGAGGCTCGGTAGGGCTCCCCGCCGCGCGACGAGGTATGTACGGTGGGCAGCCGCTCCCCCCCCCCTCCGAGGGGCAGGAGCGCCCCCTGCCGCCAGCTGCCGCTTTACCCCTGACAGCGGCCACTCGCCTCCGCTCTGCGAGGCGCAGGCGCGGCTTGCCGAGGGAAGGGCGGCCGCGCTCGGCATCCATGTCCCCACCTCCGCCACCGGGGTCTAGGGCGGCCGCGGCGACCGTGGTGGCGGCGGGTGATGGTGTGGCGGCGGTGGCGGCAGGAGGTGGCGGCGCGGCCGCTACCTGTGCCAGCGGGCGCGAGTGTAGTGCCATTCCCCAAAATCTCTCAGTCCCTGGACTTGCGGAGAGCTTCGCTATTAGCCCCCCTTGAGACCGGGGGGGGGCTCCCATTGATCATACACTTCATTCCAGATGGACCTATCAATGTCTGGTTCCTCGGCGCCGACCGCGCACAATGGCGACGTTCTCCGCAAAATGCAGGGGACAATCGAGCAGCTTCCCGGCCCTCTCACACGCACGGCACCGCGAGCGACGCGCGCGTCGCCCCTCCTCCTCCCCCCGCCACCACCCCCCCCCCTCTTGCCAAGGACCCCTTCCCACCACTATTGTGCATCATGCTCCCCCCCAACTCATCCGAGCGCCTCACTGCGAGTGGAGGTGCGGGTAATGAGGTTGAGTCACCCCCTTTAACGTCGTCCCGGAAGCCCAGCTGGCACCTTCGCCATTGTGGATGTTGGAACAACGGGTGAGCCCTGGAGCCTGCTGCTGCCGGTGGCCTGGCTGCCGATCCAGCGCTTGCGCTCCCTCCTCTTCCGGCTGTTACCCTTCGCAGGGCTGGTATCGCTCCTGCCAGCCGCCGCTTAGCTCCTCGTAGCCGCCCGCACGGCCCCGCCTCAGTCAAGTACACTACCGCACCCGGAAGGTCACATGCGCTGAAGAACTTACGCAGCGCCGACATCACGCGAGTGGGGCTTACAATCAGTCCTGGTGGGACCACGTGTAAGTGGCTACACCTGCATCTGGTTTAATTAATTCATGAGGCACAAAGGGCAGATGAATAAATCAATAGAACAATTTATCGTTTAATTAATTAATCTAATATATATTTTATGCATTTTATTGCTGCCATCCATGCTTCGCACGTTACATAATCGAACTACAGTACTTTGGCAAGACCCACAGAGATTCAGTCACTTCCCGTACGATTTCTGAGTCTGTTCCTGAAGAACACGTTGCAGCCATGAGTTGGAACACGAGTGTGAGGTGAGCATCAAACGGCCGACCTGCCCCATCGCAAGCCGCGGAGATGATCCATGAATCGAACGGGGGTTTTCGAGGAGGCAGCAAGACCGTGCATTTGTCAGCATTGACGCTGGTATCGCCACGCGGCTCACCGTGGGGGTGAGCGTGTGCTGCCGTCGCCTCGGATCCTTGCCTGGCATGCCTGAGAGTCGGGAGGGCGAGCGGGGGAGGTCACCACCAGGACGGCCGCACTAGTATTGCGTATGCGGGAGCGTGTCTTGCCGTTTGATGCTGGTGCTGGCGCCTGCGGGGTCCCTGTCGCCACCGCAGCGGTGCTGAACTCCCCGTTCTGTCAGCCGTCGGCCGCACGGGCTCTCCACCACTGCCCGTCCGTATTGCACCTTATTGCACGCGATGCAGCGGGCTGCTGGGCGTGGCGGATGTGGGTGCTGCACGTGGGCACCGGAGTTGCTGGTGGCTCCTTGAGGAGGGCGACGGCAGCGCCCGCGTCCGCTAGATATGAACTGGTCGCGTGGTGGCGTGTGTTCACAGTCCGGCCGCGTCACTACTGTGCTTCGTCGGCGTCACGTCGCTGACCAGGCGCTGCGGTACGGGTGGTCGTGCGACGGTTGGGTGACGCGTGCCGTGGCCGTCGAGAGTCGCAGCCGCTGGGGGTTCTTGCCCGTTGCGGACGCAGCTGCCGCACGCGTTGTGCTGCGCCTGAGGCGCCATGACTCGTAGTCAGGAGCGCGACACGTCTCCGGGCAAGGCTTTGCGCGGCCGGTCGGGGGCAAGCCACCTGACCTCTGCTCTAACTGCTGGTCACTTTGTGTCCGCCGGTCGCGCTGATTCTGCGGCCTCGTCCATGGCGGCTGCGGGGCCGGCGGTATCGTTTGCCCCCTCGAGTGGCGGTGGTGGTGCGGGCGACCCGGCCGGTGACTCTTCCCGCGGCCGCGGCCGCTCCCGAGTGCCGTCACGCGGCACGGTTGGACGCGGCAAGTCGTGTGTCCGAGGCACGTCGGTCGAGTCGGAGGCACAAACCGAAGGGAGCGTCTACTTTGAGGAGCTGTCAGTGGAGGCTGAGCTAATGCAGACAGCCAGCGGCCTGGCCCGGCCTGGGACTGGTATCCTGGCGGCCGACGAGACGGTAGCGGTGCTGGGCAAGCGCTTTGCAGGGGTGGGTTTGGAAAACACCGTCGAGATGCGCCGCGCCTACCGGGAAATGCTCTACTCGGCACCCGACCTTGAGAAGTACGCGTCGGGCATTGTCATGTTCAGTGAAACAGTGCATCAGGCTACGGCGTCGGATGTTGGTTTCGTAGAGATGCTCACCGCCCGGGGCATCCTTGTGGGCGTCAAGCTGGACCGTGGGCTCCATCCCTATGGGGATGGGGAAATGATGACTGAAGGCCTGGATGGTATCGACGCTCGAGCGGCAGCGGCTTACGCGGCGGGGATCCGATTTGCCAAGTGGCGCTCCCTGCTGGTCATTGACTTTGACCTCGGCACCCCGTCGTCGCTGGTGGTGGAGGAGAACGCCAACACGCTGGCCAAGTTTGCAGTCGCCTGCCAGCAGCGGCGGCTGGTTCCGGTCATTGAGCCGGAAGTGTACATTGCGGGCACGCACGGCCTGGAACAGTCG
>CM020620.1:27048491-27250556 GCA_009829735.1 Pyropia yezoensis
TCGAGCTGGCGACGTAACCATGGTGTCATGGCGGATGCGTTTCGCACGGATATAACGTGTGCGTTGCAGACCGGCAACGGTCGTGCGCCGGTATACACTCCCGTGCGCCCGCCGCTATGGCAGGAGGGGTGGGAACCCGCCCCTGCTTTCCGGTTTGACACCGGCTCCTGTCTCCGATACTTCGGGAGTGTGTTGGCCTCCCGGCCGGTCCACCCGTTGCAGGGTACCTTCACCCTTGAGGTTACCCTCGGGCAGGCGTCCTCCTTCTTGCTGTCCGTCCGCCGGCAGGGGCGCCTGTTTCAACTTCCGACGGGTGTCCGTCGGCACATCGCGCAGTTGGGCGTGGACATGATAGCCGCCCAAGACCGGGTTGGCCCGGGAGTTCGAGGCCCTGCTGGCTGTTCACGATGCCGTGAACTGGGCTGGGGTGTTGGCCCTTCCCCGTACCGGGACCCGCAGGCTGGGGCTACCCCCTTGCCTCGTCACTCGTTGCGTATCCGGCGTACTCAGCCGGGTGAGCCTAGTTGCCATGGGTGGGCGTCCACCGAGGCTGTTGCTGACTTGGGTATTCCATGGTTATCCATGACCCTCTTAGGTCCTTGCCCGTGGTTCGGTAACCCGATACCGGCGGCGGTTGGCCGTCGTCCCCGAGAGTGGGGCTCTGCGGGTGGGGAGCGTGAGGTGTCCCGTCGTCGGGCGGAGCCCGCCGGGGTTACGGTGGAGCCCCTTCGGTAGGGTCTACCGAGCCTCGTATCAGGTGCCACCGCTCCGGTGGTAGCCGTGTCGGCTCCTTTGGCTCCTCTGGCTGCGCCAGTGTCCGCTCCCGCCCCTGTCATACAAGACGGGGGTCCCCGTCTCTGGTATGAGGGCGTTGACGCCTTGTTGCCCGCGCAATGCGGGAGGGTCTCTCTGATAGCTGGGGGATATCCCCCCAGGTGCTGCGCTAGTTGGGTCAGCGCGTTGCTTCGGTGGCGTGCTGGACCGCCTCCAGAAATCTCTGGAGGATGTGGAGGCTGGCCGCAGCACCCTCGTCCAGCTATGCACCGAGGTAACTCGGGTGATTGACCGTCGTGAGATTGCCGACCGGTGGAGCACGGAGGTATACGCGCTTACGAGTGAGTGGCCTCCTCGGGCAGTGGGTCTACCCACTGAGGAGTGCTATTGGTTGTGAGGGAGAGGGCCCCGGTGACCCTTATGGTAGCCGGGGTAGTAGTGCGTATAAACTCATCCCCTTTGGGGGCATTGCTTGCCTCTGTTTGCTGCCCTGGGGAGTACCCCTTCTGGCTCAGTGGTGCCTTGCCTCCCGCCCAACTTCTTCCGGTTGGTTCATGCTTGGGGAGGTCATCCTCCCTCACTTTGTGTCTTGGCTTGGGGAGGTCATCCTCCGTGTAAGCCCCTAGTTACTTCGATATTATCGAAGTTAGCCTTTACCTTTAAGTTAACTTATTAAGGTTCAGGTTTTGCTTAGTTACCTAAGCTTGACTCTACTTAGTTGCCTAAGCTTGGTTCGACTTAGAAACCTAAGTCTGATTTGACTTAGAAACCTAAGTCTGCCGTAACCATGTCACACCCTACTTAGTAGGTATAAGCCTCACCCCCCAACAGCCGAAGTCGGTGTCGGTTGGGTTGTTACAGGAGGCGTCGTCGCCTCATGTAAGGCATGAGGAGTTGGCGGGGTATATTTGCCGCCTGTTCCCAGGTGGGTGAGTCGTATCCGACCCACATAACCTTCACGTACCAGGGTCCTGGTAGGTTCGGGTCGGTGTGTCCGACCACGCTCTCAACTTGGTATGGAATCCCATCCGGTCCCACCGGGTCATCTGACCGGTGGGTTGTCAGAGCTTCATGTAGCAACCCAGCCGGTACCGGCTGAGGCTGTTCCGGCTTCGGAGCAGGTGTGACACCATTCACACTGATGCGTTGGATCTCCGTATCGGAGTGTAAGATAACAGAGTGGTCATCTCTTTGGAGAATCTGGTACGGTCCCTTGACCGGTTGCATGAGCTTGTTTCCCCGGAACTTCTGGTGTCTGATGTAGACCCAGTCACCTGTCATCAGGGTTGCGTTGTGCACCGTAACCGGGTGTCAAAGTTCTTCTTGTATCGAAGTTGTGTTCTGTCAAGGGCACCCTTGAGCTTAGGAATCATCCAGGATAGCTTGGCCAACCAAGCTAGGTGGATACGTTCGGCCGGTCGGCCTTTCGGTGTATCATACCGAGTGCACCTGCCTGGTGGCAGCGTCGGGTTACCGACGCCTAGTGGCATGACCCACTCCAGTGGGGCGATGTTGGTACTCCGATGTGGCCTGGCATTGTATGCCAGGGTGAGTACGGACAGAAGCCTGTCCAAGTGTTCGTGTGCTCGGCCACGTAGCACTGTAGCATCTTAACGATGGTGCGGTTGAACCGCTCCACCTGCCCGTTGGTTTGCGGGTGGTAGTCGGATGCCCGACGTGGTTCGATACCGAACATACCCAGGACCTTAGTGCAGAATGCTGACGTAAGGTTTGCTCCGTTGTCGGAGAGGAGTTGCTTCATGACTCCGTATGCACTGATCCAGTGGTCAACCACTGCGTTCATGATGGTGTATGCCGTATCATTCGGGATGGCTGCCGCGCGTGACAGCTTAGTGAAGCGGTCAGACATGACCAGGATGTACCTGTTCCCTTCTTCCGTTACCGGAAGTGGCCCGAGTATGTCGATAGCGACTTGCTCGTTGGGCCCTTCGGGTGGGAATAGCTTCATGGCAGACGCCTGCCTATGTAGACTCATGCGGTTACGCGCACAGGGTTGGCATCCCCTTACGTGGTCGACCACGTCGACGGCCATTGCTGGCCAGTAGAAGAACCTTCGCATTGCTGCGAACATACGTGAACCCCCCGGGTGTCCGGCTGTGGGGTTCTCGTGTTCTCGTTCCATGACGGCTTGCCGTAAGGACACGGGAACCACGACTTGATGTCGTCCATCGGCGGGTGCCCGCCGGTATATGAGTCCGTCTTCGTTCTCGGAGAAGATGCCGGCCGTACCGGCCAGGAAGTTAGCGCGATGACGTCTACAGTCGTCGTCATTGGCTTGTGCCTCGCGGAAGTCCGCGAGGGTTAGTGGGCATGCTCGGTGTGCCATGGTATGGTCAACCATACCTTGGGTAGCGTTACCCACCATGCAGACCGGTACCACCGGGATGTCCTCGTCCACCGGGCGGGTATCCCCGCTCGGGGTGTCGAGTCGGGACAGCGCGTCTCCGAGATGGTGGGTTGACCCAGCCTTATACACGGTACGGTAGTCGTGCTCGGCCATTTTTAGCCTCCATCGGGCTAGCCTCCCATGGCTATCGGAATCCTTGTCACCAAGGTTGAGGAGCCATCGTAGAGGTTCGTGGTCGGACCTCACGATGAACCTGGAGCCCTCCAGGTATGGACGGAGCAGTTGCACTGCCCATATAACTCCGAGGCACTCACGCTCGGTGGCACTATAGTTACGCTCAGCCGGGTTGAGTGTCCGGCTGAAGTATCTTACCGGACGTAGGTCCGGGATAACGTTATGGGTACCGATCAACGTCTTCCCCTGTAGCAGGGTGCATCCTACTTGGGTGTCGCACGCATCGACATCGATGACGAAGGTCCCCCGTCTATGCGGTAACGCAAGGACGGGAGGGGACAGTAGGGCTCGCTTTAGCGACTCGAATGCCTCCTCTTCGCTAGTCGAAGGGGCTTGGAGTACCTTGGGTAAGGCACTGCTCGTAAGAACCGTCAACGGTTTAGCTATCCGTGCGAAGTCCTTGACGAACCGTCGGTATACGTTGCACATTCCCAGGAAGCTCTTGAGCTGCGTCTGGGTGTTAGGGAACCGGGCATCCCGGAGTGCCCGGGTATTGGCTTCGAGTACCCCTAGTTTACCAGGGGTTATCTGGTGGCCCAGATACTCGACCGTCTGTTGGAAGAAGGCGCACTTCTTCAGACGCAGGGTTACCCCGGCGTTCCTCAAGAGGGTGAGTACCTCGTCAACATGTTGCACATGGTCATCCATGTTACGCGAGAAGACGATGACGTCATCGAGGTACACTAGGCAGTTACGCCACTTCACCCCCGACAGTATAATGTCGATAGCCCGCTGGAATGTAGAGGGGGCGTTGGACAATCCGAAGGGCATCGTTAGGAACTCGTACACTCCACTGTGACAGGCGAATGCCGTCTTGGGGGTATCCTCGTCCGCCACCGGGATCTGCCAGTATCCGGCATTGCAGTCGATGGTGGTAAACACCGTAGCTTCCCCCAGGGAGTCGATGCATTCATCCATCCTTGGTAAAGGGTAGGAGTCCTTCTTGGTAACCAAGTTGAGGCGTCGATAATCGATGCAAAACCGAGGGGTTTGATCCTTCTTCGGTACGATAACGACTGGGGCACCCCACTCCGACATCGAAGGTCGTATCACCTTCGCTTCACTCATCCTCTTCACTTCTCCATCAACGATCTCTCGTTGCATAGGTCCCGCTCGGTGCGGTTGTGACCGGGCGGGGCGTGCGCCTGGTACCAGGTCAATACGATGTTGGGTTGCCCCAATGGTACCCAGGGCTCCGCCTGTCCACATGACGTCATGCTTTCTTAAGATCCGTCGTACCCCTTCGGCTACGGAAGGGGGAAGGTGGTCGAGGTCAGCCTCGGCCAGTGCCTTCAATGCTTCTTGGTCCTTCTGCGGAATATCCGCCGGTAATGATGGTCGACTAGGCTTCCCGTCATCGGGTTGCTGTCGCTCGGTGGTCTCGGCGACCGCCAGCACCTCAAGTGGGTCCACTTGACCTTCCTTCTCAGAGGTAAGGATATCTTCTTCGTAGAGCTCGGCAATCCCGAGGATAGTTCCCTTCAAGAGGGTGACTGCCTTACGGCGATAGTTCGCCATCACTAGGAGGGACGACCCTCCTGATGGGAGGTCTATGAGACCGTTGGCCATGGTCAACCCATGGCGCTTGTAGGTTCGTAGGTTGGACCGGACTCTGCAGATGCCTGCAAGCTCACAGTTAACCGGGAGGACGGTCTCCGATAGCGGCTGAAAGCGAGTCCGCTTGGCCAGCCGGAGTGTCTTCGGTTCTACGCTTGCGTATACCTCAGCCACGTTAACGTGGCTCCCTTGTAGCGTCAGGTCCCTGACGATCGCTGTCTGTCCTCTCTTCGTCCCGTCGGCCTCTTGCAGCTCGACGGTCCTCTGGCCCGGCGGGATTGCATCAACGTGAACGTTGATGAAGGTGCACCCCAGTATGCAGGGCACAGATAGCGTCTCACATACCAGGAAGTCAACTTCCGTAGTAAGCTCCCCGATGGTGACCTGCAGCGACATCGCTGCGGTCGTACGAATGAGACGACCATTCCCATCCTTGATCGTGGGTCCCCGAGTCACCCTGACTCGCGGAAGCCACTTCTCCGGGAGGGTATCCTTCCGGACCAAGTGAGGCCCAGCCCCTGTATCCAGTACAGGGTAGTACGATCGTGTCGACTGGGGGTCAACCCCCAGTGTGGCTGATACCTTGAAGTTCTCCAAGGTAAACAGCACGTGGCCTACACCGATATCCGGTGTAGCTCGGGCATCCTGAACAGGGCCCTTGTCTGGTTCCATGTGACGGGGCTTCCCGTCCTCTCCTCCCAACCTTGGTGGTTGGTCATCAATCCCCTGACGCCGTGTCGTCGGGGCCGGAAGGTGTACCCGGGGGTTGATGCGGCGTCGGCTCAACCGCGCTCTCCGTGGGGCTTTCCCCGCGGTACTCCGGGGTGGCATGCTTGGGTTACCCCAGCGCCCCCCGGTCATCCTTCCTCTTACTCGTTTCCCGCCCTTAGTAGGGTGCTGTC
Organism: Pyropia yezoensis; assembly: GCA_009829735.1. Lineage (NCBI taxonomy): Eukaryota > Rhodophyta > Bangiophyceae > Bangiales > Bangiaceae > Pyropia > Pyropia yezoensis. The sequence goes on from CM020620.1 coordinate 27,054,327, forward strand.
CGCCGGGACATCCGGCTGCGGAGGTGCCTCCTCGACGGCCAGTACTCCACCTGGAGCTGGCTGCCTACCCGGTGCGGGTCCGGGTGCTCTGGCGGGATACCCCCCGGTGGATGCCTTGCGTTGCGCCGCTGCCCGCCGAGACTCCTCGGGGATGAGTGGGCAGGAAGACACCCAGTGCTGGGGATCCCCACACAACATACATCCGGACGTGCCGGTCCCTCCTTGAGTTCGCATCGGGGTAGCCCCGTAGCTGCGGTTGCCTCCCTCGGGCGCCCGAGTGCCTGCTCCCTGGTAGGCCTTGGGTCCTTGGGTCAACCGGAACATGGACTCCCCCAACCGGTTGGGTCGGCCCGCAATCTGCGGAGGTGCCTCCGTACGTACTGCCCATGTAGGCAGGGGCTGGTGGGGGTTACCCGTAACCGGGGCATACCCCGTCGTCCGCACATACGGGACGCGCCGTCCCGCTCCCTCGTTGACCTGGAACTGGGTCCCAGCCGGGGCGATGTACGCTACCGTTCCGTGCTCATCAATCACCGGCGTAGCCGGTAGCAACAGGTGGCCCTGTTGGTCAACTAGAGGTTCATCCTCGCCCGTAGGGGTATGTTCGGTCGCCACCAGTCCTGGTGCGGCCTTACGTTCCACCTTCTCTTGCCTCGGTACCGGGGTAAGACTGGGCTTGCCTCCCTCACCCTTGGGCTTCGGGGCCAAGGCACACTCCGGGTGTAGAACCCGGTAGGCGTCCCCTAGGGACTTAAACATATGCATCAGTCGACTAAAGTTCGTCCGGGCCGTATTGGCTCCCCGAGCGGATATCCGCACGTAGTTGGGTACTCCTGCGAACAGGATGGCCCGTAGCTCCCCTTCTCCGAGGAGCTTCCCCAGCTCGTAGTCGAGCTCTTGGATCCGGCGTCCAAACATCTCCTCATCCTCCCAGTTCTGGGCGGTGGCAGTGCGCAGGGCCCGGTAGTGGTCCTCGCACTTGTCCTCGCTGAGGTAACTGCTCAGCAGCTCCTTGAGAATCCCACGGTAATCCATGGGGGTGGCCGCGACCCTCATTCCCGGCATCGGGGATGCCTGGCGAAGAATGCCTCGCACCCGTTCATCAACAAAGAAAGGGAGGATCTCCAGGGCCAGCCCCTCGTTGACGAGCGCCTTGTCTGCGGCTGCCTTGAAGCTATTCAAGAAGCCGATGACTGCCAACGGACGTCCGTTGGGGCCCCCGAACATAGGGACTCCCTTCATAAGGGTCTGCATAGAGCGGATCGCTCGGTGCGACGTATTACGCATCGATTCCGATGCGGTGGTAGATCGGTCTTCCAAACGATAACGTTCGGGAGTCAGTACCGACCTGAAGACTTCGTTGACGATCTCCGTGTCAGCGTCCAGGATATCCAGTCGCTTAGCCAGTTGATCAGCAAACTCATCGGACTCCATCCGCTTCAGTAGGCTCGCAGTTACCTGCGCGGTCATAGCTTCCACCTCTGAAGATGGTACTTCAGGCATCGGCACTTCGGGAACCCGAGTTGCCTGGCCTCCTTCGTCGTTGGGATACTGTGAGAGGGTACCCCCTCCGCCAATAACCGAATCTCCACCGGCGTAAGTATCCGCCGGGTCGTGTCCGCGGAGTCCGCTTCGGGTGCTCCGAGCGTAGCGCTCCGTGTGACTCCGTTCCAACTCTGCCGACGAGTCGGATCCATACCCCATTGTGTCCGGGGGTTGTCCAGGAGTAGCAACACCGGGGTTGACCCTGGTGGACTCCGAAAGTAGTCCGGCCGGTTCGAACCGTACTGGTGTGGGAGGAACACGACGGGGTCCCGTCGTGTGGCGTGCTGACATCAACACTGCCATCGCATTCTCCGTCCGCTCCTGGCGAGCGTCGAGTCCGGAAAACCGGGCCTCGATGCGGGCCAATGATGCCATCAGGGAATCCCCTGGTGAAGGAGGCGGCGGAGTGAGGTCGGTCGACGACAGTTGAGGCGGGCCCCCGCCTCCTGCCGTCCGAGCTGTGCCAAACGTCGATCCGGCACCTGAGAGCATTGGCGTCTCAATGTTGTCGATCGGGTTCCCGATCTCGGTTCCCGTAGTCACCTCCGGGGTCGGCGTCGACGCCGATCCGTCATCTTGAACGTTCCCCGTCTCTTGGGTAGACATAGTCACAATCAGTCAACCGACGTAACAATCACCACGAATAAGAGAGCGAGGGGGTAGATTGGGGAGAGTACAGTAGATCACAGTCAAAGGTAAAAACTCAACACAATCGATCAGGTCGCAACACCACGAGTACAAGAAAAGGACCGGATCCCTATCCGTGTGCCAGGGCCGAAGACGGCGTCACCACAAGGGTGACGGAAACCCGTCCCCTGCTGCTCCACCAATGTAGCACAATAGGGATCCGTCGCACGTCCACTCTCAGGGAACACTCACCAAGGGGGATCGGCACCAACGTCACCGGGAGGCCAAGGTTGCTGTCCTTGGAGCGCAAGCCACGGGACCAAGATGGGAGCCCAAATGGGAGGGGTTTGTTGTTCTACCTTGGCCGGCGGTGGATTTGCCGCCGGCCCCCCCGTTATAAGCCCTCGGAGACACTACTAACTACCCTCCACCCCAAGATGCAAGTCCCTCTGGTCATACGTAACTTATAGATACCGTGACCAGTACGAACTATCAAATTGAAAGTTAAGGGTTAGAAGTAGCCCCCCTAATATTAGGGTTACAATACGGCCAACCATATTGCTACAAGCCGCCGCCGCGGTGGCATCGGGGCGGTCCATGCGCCGTCGCCCACCCCCAACCCGCGCCACGCAACGGTACGCGCCACGCAGTAACGCGCATTTGCCGCTTTGCACCGGCGCCGGCGCGTGTCAGCCGGGAAGCCGGGGGAGAAGGGGGAAGCGGAGGGGGGATGGGGGCAGGGAGAAGGCGACGGACAGGCCCGTAGGAGGGCAGTGACGACAGCTAACAAAGGGGTGAGGTAGGGGCGGGAAGGGGGGGCCCGGCAGGGAGTCGGGTGGGGGGCGGGGGACCGCCACCACCCCGGCCGCCGCCGGCGCGTCAGCCTTGGCGGTAGCGGCGGCCGAGGCGACGACGCGCAGTCGGGGGCGCCGCGCCGACTACGGGCAGACGGCGAGGCCGGGGAAGGGGGGACGGCGGCCGCCGGCAGCCCGACCGCTGCCGCTGCGCCCTGCATGGGGGGGTGTGTAGAACGAACGCTCCATGGCCCATCCGCGCAAGTGTGCTCGTTGCGGAGAGAGGAGGGGGCGGCGAGTCGAACGCAGGAGCAGGGTCAAGGCCCTTTTCTCCTTTTTCTCGAGACGAACCGATGCTGAAAAGGGATCGTCGGGAAAACGTACCTGTGGTATAAAACTCGATCCTCTCAGACACGTGTCAATATCCCTCGGGGGAAAGGGACAGGTAACACAGAAAGGGGAACTACGAGAATGGTATGCCTGTTGCCTCACGTGCCTGCTCGCAGAGCAAACAGATACGCACGGTAGTGCACACGGGGAAGAGGAAAGCAAACGCGCAGTTGTCTTTTTCCTGAGGGTGCGGGCCAAGGGCGCCTCGCTATCCCTCTTAACGTGCATCTGGGGGAGTCTCGGCACGCTGGCCAGGTAGCCCCCCCATAACCCCGAGTGGCCCAGACCCGAGTCTAACCTCGTCAGGTCGGGGGCCACTATCACTACTAATTCTATTCCCACTCACTAATCTCACACTCAAATTCTCTCAAATCAAGTCCCTCACAAGTATGCAAAAACCCATCAGAAATCCCTCTCTCACGTGTGGATAGCGTAGTCCACCGCATCCCAGTGCCGGGCACGGGCCACGGCCGCCAACCATCACCACACGGCGGGCGTGTTCTGGCACCTGGTGCCCTCTGGTTGTAGTCCCGGGTCGGCGCCAAGTCGGGGCCAGGGATGCTACAGTACCACCCGTACTAAACTTTAGTCAAGGAGGCTTTTTCGGATTGAAGAGTGACTTAACTCCTCTCCTCAATGACACCACGCTATATAAATACTCCATTCTGACACTGTCGGAGGACACGCTGACGAAAAGCGTCGGCTCGCAAGCGCACATTTGATCCGCGAACTTGAGGGCCGCTCATCAACCGGGAGAAGGGGGAGGAGAGGGGTAGCCAAGAAACGTTGACTGTTTAATTGAGCATGAGAGAAGCAATTACAACAAGACAAACCGTGGGAGAGGGCCGCGCTAGTCGCGTGCCTCCTCCCTCCAAGAAAAAGGTAGGGCGGTAGCCCCTCGCTCCCCCGGCAGCAGCGCGAGAAAACACGCTGGGGAGGCCAGGGGCGCGGCAAGAGAGAGGACGTTGCCGGCCCACCGCCGGCCAGGAGAGGGTGGTCGGCCCGGCCGCCTTGTAGCCGCCGCCCGGTGGCCGGCCGGCGTACGATGGGCGCCCTTGGTGGGTGGCCGCTAGCGGGGCCGCCCGTGCGCCCGCCCGCCCGCGTCGCGTGCGCTGCCGCGCCGGTAGCCGTGCTGCCGCCGCCTTGGCGCCGCCCCGCCGCTCTGGTCCCGTTCCCCCCCCCCGGTGGGGTGCCCGTGTACCCCCCCTCGCGGCGGCAGTGGTGCCAAGCGGCTGCCGGACGCCAGCCGCACGGCGGCGTCGAAACGGCCAGCCGCGGTCGGGGTCGGTACGAACCTCGTCCGTCCGCTGCTCGCGCCAACGCTCGCGTTCAAACGGGTGCAGCCGCTAGCGCTTACAGCCCCCGTCGCCGACCGGGCCGCCCACGGGACTGTCCAGTTGGCAGTCTTGTCCCAGGAGAGGGGGAAAGTGGGCGGACATTGTCTTGTGGAGCTTTTGTATTATTTGAATACACGTGTGAGAAACTCTTTGAATGCGCCTGGGAAAGCGTTCGAGCCACGTTTCAACAGGATCAGCAGTTTTATAATATAAGTCTGATGCTTCAGAAAATAAACAACGACAAAGACATTCGTCGCAGCCGCTTCGCTGCGCTTCAATCACTCCGTGGTCCGGTCTGAAGTTGCTTAGGACGAGAAGGAGTGCAGTGTGCCCGCTCGACCTCTTCTGATGAGGCAGTATCAGGATATGAATCTGTCGCTCAGCGCGACTCGGCGCCCTACGCAGTGGACGGCTCGCCACACAGCGGCTCGCGGCTGCGGCGGCGCCACGGCGGGGGCGGCAGCTAAGGCGGCGGGGCAGGCGGCCTCGGTCGGGGTCTGGCCGCGCAAAGGAGAAAGAAGGGGGTGTTGCCGCCGCGGCGGTTTGCGGCGGCCGCGGCGTTGCAGCAGCGGGCGGCCACGCCGGCCGCGCCGGCCGCGCCCGACGGGCGAGGGCGTCGACGCGCGGCGGCGGCTTCAACGGCGGCGGTTTCGTTGGCGTCTGCGGCGGCAGCGGCGGAGGCGGCGCCCACGGCGGCGGTCGCGCCCGCTTGGGCACCCTGGCCACGCATGCGCAGCACTGCTTATCCCCTGTCAAGATACAATGTTGCGTGAGACAGACTCGGGCGTGGTCGCTACCACGCCCGCCTGCGCGTCGGTTGAGGGCGCACAATAAACGGTCTGTCTTCCTTGTGGCGCGCGGCTACCCCGCTCGCCCTCTCCATATACTAGAAGGCACCGCTCGCTACTTGAGCCCTTCCGTGCCCGCCGCGCCTCGGCAGTCGCCCTCCCGCGCGCTGCCCAGCGCGGCCACACGGGCGCTTGCCGGTACTGCTCGGCCACTCGGCCCCTCTCCTGTCTAGCTCGCCTCTCCTGTCCTGCTCTCCTCTCCTGTCTTGCTCTCCTCTCCTGTCTCGCTCCCTCCCCTCTCAATCAGTATCCGGCTCCCACTGGATGAGGGGAACAGTCCTCCCGATGGCGGGGCCGGTGCTCATCAGTGCCGACGCCCGTCCGTCCCCATCGGGCTCCCCTGCCAACATACAAGCCCGATTTTCGCCAGATCTCTTGCTTCGTTGCAGGGTTGATACATTTTGCGAAAGCATCCATCGTTAGTAAAAAACATGCAATAATTATTGAAAACGTTTCTGATAGTTATCGCCCAGGAGCCACGTGTTAGGATGACAGCAATGATTTAACCACGTCGTGCCCAACACGAGCCGCCTGACGAGCTGCGGACACGGCTTTCGGAAAGGGCGTAGAGCCTAAATTGGGCCGCATAGTACGCAGGCGGCGGAGAACGTGCTGCGTGGGGCGGCCGCACCCGCCGTGTACAGTACGCCGCGGAGGATGTGAAGTCCTAGTCGGCGTGCGTAGCTCCTATCGTCCTCGTGGTGTGGGTCTTGGTCTTGGCTGGGAACGCTGCCGTACTGTATCGCGGCTACGTACACAGTTCCGAAGACGACGACAGGGTGCGGCACTGCCGCGTGATCAGGCGGTCCGGTCTGGTCTGATGGGCCTCCGAGCCGACACGTGGTGGAACACGTGGACGTCTGATAATCATTATCGTTCCGGTTCTCCTGAACGTTCTTCTTTTCTGATAATTTACTCGATATTTTTGACTCAATAATTATCGCCTCTCAACCCTGCTTCGTTGTGCAAATTCTTGCCCTGCTCGAGCACGAAAATAAACGGCTCGAGCAGAATCTTGCTGTTCTGATCAAGGGGCTGGGCTGAGGACAAAGAATCTCCCCGGAGATGACCGACACGACGGCATCTGTCGGTGTTCTGTCAACCAATGACAAGAGCGGTGGCGCTGCTGTTTGCTGGATGGAGCGTTCCATTGGTCATAGTTCACGCCGTAGATGTCGAGCGAGTCGGAGAGATTTTTCTGTGCAGACCCTCGAAAGCTGTCGTCGCGTAGGTTTTGCTTAACCAGTGCGAGGAATTGCGCGGTTTTTAAACGCGTTTGTATGAACATTGCTCCGAAGCGCAGCGATGGTCGGTCGCTTCTTTGCGCTTCACGAGAGTGCTCTCCTGCCCCGCACGCTTCCGTTCATACGATGGGAGGTGGCGACCACCAATCGCCCGAGCTGTTATAGGCAGAAAGCAAGAAATGGGGGGAAAAGCGGTGTCTATGATGCCTTGAGGGGGGGTCGATGCAGGCTTCATGCAGGTTTTTGCTCGAGAATTTCCCAAAAAAGCAAGAAAAGTTTGACAGGCGATAAGAAGTGCTGCGCTGGGGAGACGTCCCTCTGTTCTCGAGCAGTCTCCCAACTGCTTGGACACAAAGAAGTTGATGATCACACGTGTTTCTTGGTGTCAGCTGGCCACGCTCGCATCGAGCTGCTTCTCTAAGCGCAGCGAAGGACCAATGGTACCTCATGGAGTGACGATCTCTGAGCGCTGGTTGGCCTGAGATAGAAGATCATAGAGATGTAAGATGCAGTCTCATTGGACGTAGGGAATTTCACCGGCCCAAGGCATGGAGCGCTGGCCGGCCGACGCTTGACCTTCGGCCATGGGTGGAAGAGGCGCCCCCTCCCCGTCGCTGCCCACCTCCCCTCCCCGACCCCCCCCCTCCTTCCCTCACCCCCCTCCCCCCCCCCTGCTCCCCCCCCTCTCTTTCACCTTGCTGGTGTCCTCCTCCCACCCCCATCGCTGCCGCCTTTCCATCCTCCTTCCCCCTCGGGGGCGATGGCCACCGCCCACCCCGTCGTCATTGACGTCTGTGGGCGGTCGGCGTCCATTGCGCTCGCCCTCCGGGTCGCCGCGCGGCAGCAGGCGCGGCGGCGCTCGGCGGCGGCGGTGGCAGCGGAGGCGGGCTCCACTGTTGGCACTAGCGGTTCCAGAGGGGCGGCACCAGCTGCGGCGGCCGCGGCGGCAACCTCGGGGGGTGGTGTGGGGGGGCCGGCGGGGGGGGCGGCACCCCCCGCCGCCCCGCCCCCCCCCGTGGCCATCCTCACCCCGTCTGCAGGCCCCGCCGCCGCCGCCGCCACCGCCCGCCTCGCCGCGGCGCTCCACGCGGCGGGCCTTGCCACCCACACGGTCCCGCCGCCCCCCCCCGTCCCCGCCCCCTCCCCCCCCACCGGCGGCGGCGGCGACGGCGGCAGCATCGGCAGCAGCGGCGGCGGTGGCGGCAGTGGTGGCCTCGGTGGCAGCAGCAGCAGCAGCAGCAGTGGTGGTGGCGGCGGCGGCGGCGGGGACGGCAATGGTGGTGATGTCGGCGGTGGCGAGGCGGCCCGCCGGCGGCTGCTGACGGCCGCGGCGCTCCGCCTGCGGGCGCGCACCCTCCTCACCGCCGACGTGGCAGAGGACGCGGCGGCGGCGGTGCTCGCCGCCCTCCCCGCGGGGGAGCTCCTCACCGCCCACGCGGCGGGGGGGGGGCTCCCCGCCGCCGCCGGCTGGGTGCCGGGCGCAGAGTTTTTGCCCCGCGGCCTCCTTGACGTGCGAAGGCCGTTTGTGCACCTCTGTGAGGCAGATGTGGTGGGGGCGGGGGGCGGGGAGGGGCAGGGGGGGAGGGGGGGAGGGGGTGGGGCGGTCGGCGGGGGGCTAGCCCAGCTCCTCGCCGCCGACGCGGACGTTGCGGCGCTCGTTGTCGCCCGCGATGCGGTGTGGGGGGCGGAGATGCGGGCGCCCCTGCGAGGGCTCGCCGCCGCCGCTGCCGCCGCTGCCGCCGCCGACGCGACGGCGGCGACAGCGACGGCGGCGGCAGTGACCACCGCTCCCCCCACCAGTGGTGCTCAGCCCCCCACTTCCCACCTCCTCCCCCCCGCCCCCCCGCCGAGCGTGGCGGCACTCGCCGCCGCCGGCCGCCGTCTCGGTGACGTGTGGGCGTCGCTGACCGCCTCGTCCGACGCCATCCTCAGCTCCGCCATCGTGCAGTCGTCGGCGCGGGGCTTCGTGGTCCTCCGCCGCGACGCGCTCGCCGCCGCGGCGGGCCACCCGGCGACGCACACCCCCGCCGTGGTGGCGCTGTGGCGGGTGGGCATGACGCTGTCGGGGGGGCGCCGGCGGGTGCCCCTGGACGGTAAGATGGACCGCCAGCTGGCGGACCTTGTGGGGGGGGGGGGCGGGGGCGCCCCGCCGGCGGCCACTGGCCCCCGCCGTGGGCGGGGGGGGGGGGCTGCGTCACGCAAGGCCGCCGTCACCGGGGGGGCGGGGGGGGGGCTCGCCGTTGGGGGGAAGGCGCCGGGGGGGGGGGAGGAGTTGGGGCAAGGGCGGCGGTGGTGGAGGTGGTGGTGGTGGTGGTGGCGGTGGTGGTGGTGGTGGTGGCGGCGGCGGCGGTGGCGGGGGGGGTGTTGGCCCGCGCTGGGCGGAGCTACCCCCGCTGACGGCCGCCACCCGTGGCGGGTGTGTGGTGCGGCCGCTCGGCCCTGGCCACGCGCGGCGGCTGTGGGAGCGGCTGGCCGTGAGTGGCGGCGTGACGGGTGGGAGGGGGGGGGAGGGTGGCGGTGATGGGGGTGGCCTGCCCTGGTTGGACAGCTGGGGGTTGGCTGGCGGTGGCGGTGGCGGTGGCGGTGGCGGCGGCGGCGGCGGCGGCGGCGGTGGTGGTAGTGACAGCGGCGGCAGCGGTGGCGGCGGCGGGTGGCGGGGCGGGCGGCCGTCGATGTCGTTGTGGCGGCGGCGCCCCTCCCCCCCCCCGCTGGACCGAGTGTTTGTCATGGTCGCCCGCGAGTCTGACTCGGCCAGCTCGGCCGCCGCGACGCGGATGGGCGGCAACGCGCGGGTGCGGCCGCTGGGCGTTGGCGCGGCGGGGGGGGTCTACTGGGACAACCGGTACGTGGTGATGGCCAACGTTGCCGGGGGGGGGGCGTCTCCCAGCAGGGGCGGCGGCGGCCGCGGCGGTGGCGTCGCGGGGTGGGAGGCGGCCGGCGCCGCCGACGCCGCCCCGCCGGTCGTGTGGTCTGCCGACGCGGCCGCCGCGACGACGCCCGCCGCCCGCGGCGACGCCCCAGACGGTGGGTGGGAGGCGGCGGCGGCGGCCGTGGCGGTGCCGCCGCCGCCGCTGACGCTCGGCGGTCACGTCCTTGCCGCGGCGGTGCGCGACGCCGACGCCCCCCCCCCCAGCACCGCTGCCGCGGGCGGCGGGCGCCCGCGGCACGCTGCCGCCGCGGGCGCCGCCGCCGCCGCCGCCGCCGCCGCCCGCCCTGCTGCGCCTGCCCCCTACACCGTCCGGCAGCTGCGGACGCGCGACTGGCAGCGCCTCCTGGAGCGCGTCCCGTCGGTGCGCTACCGGTCGCCGCCGCTCGACACCCTGCCTGGAGTGCCCGTCGTGTGGGGTGCCATCCCGGGGGTGGCGCCGCCACCCGCCGCGGCGGCGGCGGCGGCGGCGGCGGCGGCGGCGGCGGCGGCGGCGGCCCCGGAGGGGCGAGCAGTGGAGCGTGAGGGCAAGGGTGGCGGCGACGGCGACAGCAGCAGCTGCAGCGACAGCGGCAGCGCGCGGCGTTTGGCGGCGGCGTCGGCGGCGGCGGCAGGGGGCGGGGAGCCCCACGTCACGGATATCGTGGCGGCGCCGCACCTGGGCGTCAACAGCGTGCGGGGTGTGACCTTCCTGGCGGTGCTGCTGCCGCGGTGGCGGCTGCTGCCGGCAGAGCTGGACCGCGGCTTTTCCGTCGCTGACGCGATGGGGGGGGGCGGGGGGGACCCCGCGGGCGGCGTGTGAACCCGGCACCCCGGCGGGCGGTAGGTGGGCGCACCAGCGGGCGGGTAGGTGGGCGGGAGGGCGGGCGGGTGGGTGGGTCGGCGGGGGGGCGGGCGGGGAAGGGCGCCCCCGCCGGTGTGGAAAATGTTTTTTTGGGGGACGGGGGGGAGGGGGGGAGAGCTGTGTGCGTCTATGGAAGCGACGAAGGGGGGGGGGGGGGGGGGGCGGTCGCGCCGTGGCACACCCGCGGCGGCGCCTCTTCCTCATACGCACAGCTGCGTCATCCCGTACCAGGCGGGAGCCGAGGACAAAAGAAAATAAAAGGAAAGAACTGGAACAGCAGCGACAGCGACGCAGTGGGAAAAAAAAAAAAAACAAGCGCGGAGCAGACGGGCGCCGTCCCCTACTCTTCCCTCCCCTACCCACCGCCCCCTACTAGCCACCCACCCCTCCCCTCCCACCGCCACCCCTAACCGCCGCCCCACCCGCCCTCATTGCTCCCCATGAGAGCCCCCTCCCCCCGCATGCCCGCCCGTTGCAAACCCCCCTTGGATCCCCCACCTCCCCCCACCCGCGCCAACCCCGTGCCCACCGCAGCAGCCACCCCCAACCCTCACCGGTGGTGACGTGACGACGACGGCGACGACGACGACGACAAGACGCCGACAACCAGCTGGAGCCCCCCCGCCAGCACCGCCACGGTGGCGGCGCCCAGCCCAAACGCCACGGGCGGCGTCAGCGCCACGGGCGCCGCCCCCTTGCCCATCTCCCCCCCCTCCCCGTCGCCACCGCTCCCCCCATTCGTCACCCCCGCCACCGCGTCAGTCACTGCCGTCGCGGCGCCGACGGCGGCGGCGCCCACCGCCCCCGCGGCGGCGCCCACCGCGGCGGCCCCCCCGCCCGCGGCAGATCGGAGGCCCCGCCCCGCCGCGCCCGCCGCCGCTTCCGCCGCCGCCACCGCCGCGGCCGCGTCGCGGCGCGCGGCGGTCAGCGCGGCTGCGGCTGCCAACTGTTGGGACGCGGCGGCCGCCTCGGCGGCCGCCCGTGCGGCGACCGCGTCGGCCAGCGCGGCGCGCAGCTCCTCAACCGCCGCCGCGTCGGCGGCGGGATTGCCAGACGCGGCCACCGCAGAGGTGGCCTGTGCCGCCGATGCGGCACCGTCACGGGCGGCGGCCAGCTCGGCGGCGGCCGCGGCAGCGTCGCGGCGGGCAGTCGCCTCGGCCTCCCGCGCGGCGGTGAGCGACGCCTGCAGTTCGGCCACCTGCGCCGACGCCGCCGCCTCGGCCGCCGACCGCGCGGCGGCCAGCTCCTCTACCCGTGCCGACGCGTCACGGGTGGCGGCGGTGGACTTGGCGTCGGCCGCCGCGGTGGCGGCGGCCGCCGCCTCTTGGGCGGTCGACGCGGCCGCCTTGGCGTCGTCGAGGGCGGTGGTCAGCTCTGCTACCCGCGCCGCCGCGTCGGCCTGCACCGCGTCGGCGCGCTCGCGGGCGCCGGCCGCGTCGGCTACCGCCGTCGCCGCCCGCTCTTCCGCGGCGGCCGTCGCGGCGGCCGCCTCCTCCTTTGCAGCCACCGCTGCCGCCGCCCGCTCTTCCGCGGTGGCCGTCGCGGCGGCCGCCTTCTCCTCTGCTGCCACTGCTGCGGCCGCCCGCTCTTCCGCGGCGGCCGTCGCGGCGGCCGCCTCCTCGGTTGCCGCCACCGCCGCCGCCAGCTCTTCTGCCCGCGCCGCCGAGTCGGCATTGGCCACGTCGGCGCGCTCCGTGGCCGCGGCCGCGGCGGCGGTGGCGGCCTCAGCCTCTGCCTTCGCCGCCGCCTGGCCCGCCTGCGCCTCGTCGATCGCCGCGGTGAGCCGCTCCACGCGCGCCGCCGCGTCGGCCGCCGCCGACTCGTTGACCGCCGCCGCGTCGGCGGCGGCCTGGACGTTGGCGAGCGCCGCCTTGGCCTCCGCAAGCTCCTCGTCCCGCGACTCGAGCGCCGCCACCGCCTCGGCGCGGGCCGCCTCGGCCGCGGCAATGCCGTCCTGAGCCGCCGCAGCCACGGCTTCCGCCTCGGCAGTTTCCTCCCGGGCCGCCTCGACGGCGGCACGCAGGCTGGCCAATTCCGCCTCGCGGGCCTCGGCGGCGGCGGCGGCGGCGGCCTCGGCCTCGGCGGCGTTGGCCTGCGACGCGGCCAGCGCCGGCTTGAGCACCTCTAGCGCCTGGGCCCGCGACGCAGCCTCCGCCTCTGCCTCTTCCGCGGCAGTCTCGGCTGCCGCCACCGCCTCATCGGCGTGGGCAGCGTTGGCCTGCGACGCGGCGAGCGCCGGCTTGAGCACCTCGAGCTGCTTGGCCCGCGTCTCGGCCGCCGCAGACGCCTCGGCCGCTGACTCTTGCGACGCCGCCAGCGCGGGCTTGAGCACCTCCAGCTGCTTGGCGCGGTGCTCCGCCGCCGCCTCGAGCGACGACACCCGCTCCGTGGCCGCCGCGAGCGCGGCAGTGAGGCGGGCCACCTCGGCCGCCGCGTCGCCGTCGCCATCGCCACCGGCATTCGCATCGGTGCCGCCGTCAGAGTCGTGGGCGCTGGCATTGGCGACGGCAGTGTCGGTTGCGTCAGGGACAGCCGCCCTCACAGAGGTGCTCCCAGCAGAGTCCCCGCTGGGCGACGTGGCCATGTCCACGGCGGCCGCGTCTGCGGGGTCGGCGGCGTCGGCCACCGCCGCCGCCGCGGCCTTCATCGCCTTGGCACGTTGGGCGGCAGCGGCCTTGGCCTTCTTCTTCTTGCTGTCACCGGCGGCGCCCATCGTGACGAGGGGAAACGAGGAAAGAAAAAAAAAAGGCTGCAGTACCGGTGAACGCAAGGGGGGGGTTGGGGCAAGTCGAGGGGGTTGAAAAAAAAGTCTTCGGGGGATAGGGGTCAATCAGGGGAGGCGGGGGGGGAAGGACACAGGGGGGGGGGGGGGGTCACGCGGGGAGTGCCAGGCGGTGGAGGAGGACCACGGGGAGAGAGATGCCGGTCCGGCGGCGGCTGTAAGACCCACGCAGGGGGCAACCAACACGGGTGGGCCGGGTAGGGCGGCACCGTCGGCGACGCGTCAGATGGATGGGGGCGGGAGTGGGGCGGGAGGGGGGCGGCCACGTGCGACGGGCGGTGGCGAGCGGGCCGAGGGGGTCCAACGCCGCAGGCCGTCGCGCCCACCGAGGGCACCCCCCCCCGCAAAACCCCCCTTCGCTGGCCGGCAGCAGCAGCGACCGAGCGGGACGGCGCCACGTTGCAATCTGCCCCCCCCCTCCACGGATCACGTATGCGGCACGGCGACAGCGGCGCGGGGGGCGCGACGCGGCGAGAGTGTGGAGGGGAATGGCCAACGTTGCTGTGGGAGACTGCCCCTACCCTGGACTGCCGCGGCAGCTGCTGCGCTGCAGCCCGCGGGGGGTCTTTGGTGGCCCTGGCGCCGCCCGGCTGCGCCCGCAACACCAAGCATCGGCCACTCTCAGATGCGATGGGAGAGACCAAATGTGGATGGCCTGCGGCCGGCCCAGACAGCAGACGTGCAGGAAGAGGGGGAGAGGAGGGTGGGGGCAGGCCGCGCACGGGCCTCCCCACTGGGATACACCAGCTGGCTACAGCCTGGACACGAAACTCCGGCCAAGGCGAGCGAGCGCTCCCCGTTGGGGCGTCGGGAGCGTCGGCGGGGGGGCCCCCATTCAAACGCGGCGGTCCCCTACCCACCCCCCCCCTCCGACAGCACCCCCATTCAAAGCAGGCGAGAGACTGTGGGGGGGGTGGGGAGGGCCCAGAAAATAATCCTCTCGCGTATATCTCGGTTGTGCACACGACCACGCGAGGGGGTCAGCCGTGAGTGCCGCCGCCAAAGTAGGGAGGCGACGAGGAGAGGGACCTGACCGGGACGGCCCGCCCCCCGTCCCCCCCACAAGGCGGGGTCGCCGAGGAGGTTGCTGCATCTCGTGTGGGAGCCGTGCGAGATCTGCCCCCCGCTGGGAACCCTTTTTGCAAGCGCGCTGGGAAACCTTGTTTCAAGCGCGCCACATACGGACGATGTCGGGGGGGGGGCCCCGGCCGGGCGGGGGTGGGTGATGCGCAATTTTTGCACCAGCAAGAGAGAAGAGCGAAAGCGCGTCGGGGGCGGACACTGCTTGCAAAGCAGGACTTTTGGGCACAGCACGTGCGGCCGTGCGGTAACGAGTTTTGGCCTCTGCGCGGAGCGTCGCGTCCCCCCCTTCTCCCCACCCATATCCCATGCCCACCAATGTCCCCGTCCTCGGCCGCTACGTTGTCGCACGCTCCCGCCGGGGCCTCGCCGCTGGCGCGACCAAAGCATTGGGGGGCAGCGGCGTTAGGCGAGGCGTCCTCGTCGTGCCCTCTACAGCTTGCTGCCTACGAGTGGACGGGCCACGGTTGGTCATGCCGGCGCCTCTGGTGTGGCAGTGCGAGACGGTGGGGCGGCTGCAGCGGCGCGGTGTCGGAGCGTCGTCCATCGTCAATGGGGGACGAGGGGCCTGGGGGGCTCCGTGGAGCGGCGACGCCGCCGTGGTGACGAGGAGCTGGTGTCGCAAGCGGTCAGGACTTCTCTGTTTCAAGAACACAATCTGTACCGGCCAACAAGACCGTAGGGCTTGTCCCCCGACACATGCTACGAGTCGCGCAGGCGGCAACAGAGAGCCAAGAAAGACTCAGGTATCCGCCACCTGCCGCTCCTTTTAACGCCTGGCTTCTCGCTGTACCCCCTTCCTCCAAAAAAAAAAACAGAACCCACGCTTCCCACCCCCCCCTGCCCCCACCAACCCCCTCGCCTCATTCTGCCATGGCGGGCACATCCCGGAGCCCCACCTTTTGCACGGTCACCCCCCCTACCACAGCCCCCCAGTTTGGCCCGCACGCCCCCGCGCCCACCCCCACACACGCCCTCCGCAGCGCGGCGCGCGTCCGGTACGACCGCCCACACGCGCCGCACACGTGCACCGACACGGCCGAAAGGTCGAGGGTGGCAGCCGGCGCCAGCGCCGCCGCCGCCGCCGCCGGCGATGTGGCGGCGGCGGCCAGGTGGATGGCCACCGCCACCCGCGCGTCTTCGGCCGCGTACGCCAGCTGTGCCGCCGACAGGGGGCGCGCCGCCCAGTTGCTCCGGGCCGTGGCCTTGCGCAGGTCCACCGCAAGGTACTTGGACGCGAGCGCGCGGAGGGAGGTGCGAGGGAGGGGGGGGGGTGGGGGGGTTTTCCCGGCCTTGACGCTGGCGCCGCCGCCGCCGCCGCCGCCGCCGCCGCCCCCACCGCCACGCGAGGCGTCACCATTGGCGGGGCCCTTGCGACGCTTCCCCTGTGCTCTTCCAGGCTTGCCGCCGCCCTCGGTGGGAGGCACGCCGACAGCAGCAGACCCCCCCGCCCCCGCGGGGGCCGCATCGACCGCCCCCGCCCCCCCGGCCCCGCCCACCCCCCCGGGGGCATCCCCCTCCTCCTCCCCCAACCGGCCGAGCGGCGCCAGGTCCACCACCCCCCGCACGACCCCCCCCAGCGCCGGCACCGCCTTGCCATACCATCGGGCCAGGTGCAAAAGGTCATCCGCCACGCCCACCCCCAGCACCGACACGGCGCCGCTGGACAGGAGCGGCGCCAGCGCCGCCGACAGCGCCGCGGCGGCGGCGGCCGACGCCCGCCCCGCCCCCCCCGGGTCCAGCGCCAGTAGGTCCACCACATAGGCCGTGTCTGGCGGCGGCCCGCCGGCAGTAGCCCCCGCCAGCTGCAGCGTCGCGGGCGGCTGCGGGCGGGCGCCCCGCACAAAGGACGGCTTCGTTTCCGTGTCGAGGCCGAGGAGGGTGGACCGCGCCAGCGCCGCGCCCGCCGCGGTGACCGCCGCGGGGGTGGCAACGAGGATGGGGCGGAGGGGGGGGGGGGAGTGGGCGCCAGGGGGGCCGGCAACAGCGGCGGCAGGGGGAGGGTGAGGGGGGGCGGGGATGCAGCGACGGCGGCAACGGCGGCGGCGGCAGCCGCGGGCAGGTGGACCGCCTCGCCGACTGCCACCGCCCCGTCCGCGGCGATGGCGGGGGCGGCGGCGGGGGAGGCGGCGGGGGAGGCGGCAGCGGCGGTGGCGGCGGCGGCAGCGTTGGCGGGCTGGGCGGGGGCGCCCGCCGCGTTGGCCGCCCGCTGCCGCTGCCGGCGGCGGCGGCGGCGGGCCGTCTTCATGGCGGGGGCGACCGTTTGGGGCATGGCGCAGCGGAGGAGGGGGTGGCCACGCTGCGGGAAGGGCGCGACGAGCGCCGCCGCGGCGCCAAGGGTGGGGAAGGGGGCAAAAGAGAGGGGGGGCCGCATGATCCACGCTGCACGGAGGGGTGGTGGGTTGGGGGGCGGGGCTGCCGCCCGGACGACGAGGGAGCTTTCAACGAGAGGGGCGGGGTAGCTCCAACGACTGGCAGACGAGAACGCCCGCGCCAGGCCCTCTCGGTCAGGCGAGGCTGTTCACGACCATTTTTCCCCTCTCTTTTTCGTCAGCCCAATTACGTATTCGTCAGGAGGACGTCAGTGCACGGAAATCCTCGACGTCCAGCGACGTCATCCCCAGCGGGATCCGCGGCTGCGCGCGATGAGGCCCGTTGTGTTCTCCCCCTTCTTGCCCTCTTGCGATAGTTGCTGTCTTTTTTGGTCAGAGGCGCCCCGGCCCTTCATGGGATGTGGACAGCGGCGGGGGGGCTCACGGCTGTGGGATGGACCCCGGTGACAGGGCGGTGGAGGCCGTCCACAGGCGGAACGGCCGGCTCCCGCTGGCGGTGCACCGGCGCGCGGACTGCGGCCGATCGGCAGGCGAGCTGGTCCCTAGAAGAGCGGCCGAGCGGCCGCGGGGGCGATGCAGCCGTGCACCATGGCGATGCAGCTGCGCAGCAGGGCGGCCGGGCTCCCGGTCGACAGGGTGGCCGGGTGGACACACCGTGCGGGTCTTGGCGGCCGCGTGGGGAGTTCGGTAGCCGGGCAGCTGTATGGGCGTGCGGCCAGGGTGGCAGCGTGGCAAGGCCACCGGGTAATCAATTGCAGGCGGGCCTGTTATGTGGTGCTGCCGCCGCCGGCTCCGCACAGCAGCAGGCGGGCGGCCACCCGGCTGGCCGGCCGGGCGGCGGGTGAGTGGGGGCAAACTGGCAGGGCCATTGTGCGGTGCTGTCGTCGCCGCTGCTGCACACCAGCGGGCGGGTGGGTGGTCGGTCGGCTGGCCGAGTGGCTGGTGGGTGGGCGCACGCTGGCTGGGTGGTTGCGTGGTGTGGCTACCGCCGCTGCTTGCCCATGTCGGGCTGGCGGCGGGCGGGCGCGTAGCGACGCACGGGCTACCTACTGCAGCTGCCGCCGTGGCTGCTCGCGCGCGAAGTGGGCGGCGGGTGGGTGCGTGCTGCCGCCTCTGCTGGTCATTGTTGCTGCCGGTGATCCTGCAGGCCGGCGGGGATCTTGGCCGGGCGGGCGGCAGCATGCTTCCGCGCCTCATCCGCGCTGCCATCACAAGCGCAGGCGCGCGTGAGAGTGGCAGCGCAGGCAGCCGCGCTCTTGTGCCGCTTTTCCTGTGCTGCTCCGCAGTACCCGTCGCTGCTGACGCGCGGGCGTGTGTGCTGGCGGCGGCGCGCTTTTTTAGCTGGGACCGCGCGGGGGTAGGCGAGCGGGTGGACGGACGTCGCGCTGGAGCTCCTGCTGTGCATCTCTGCCGGAGACTACGGGCGCGCGCGGGACCACAGGCCGCGCCGAATGGTCAAGTGCTGAATAGTGGCGGACGCTTGCGCCACATTCTGGGAAGCTGCCATTTCCCCCACGTTTTGCTTGAGGCCGGTCGGCAGTTTTCCCAGGGAGAGGCGAAGAGAAACGTTGGCGCCCGCTTGTCGGGATGGCATCCCCCGGCCGGCGGTGGGGGAGAGGCGTGGACGATGGCAAGTCTCGTTTGTTGGGTGGAGCGGGGCATCCCCCCGCACGGGCTCGGCCCACACCGTGCAATGGCCTCTGGCCGCACGTTACTACATATCTCCAGATATGTGGGCCTGTTCTTTTCACATGTGCGGCCGGTGATCGCCCGTAAAGCGGCGCCTCGGGCTTGAAAGAGGATGGGCGGCTGCCCCAATCGTACGGCCAGCCTGCGGCGGGGATGAGCCGCGGTCGATGGAAGAGTCGTTGGCCTAAAGCTTCTAGTGGCGCAGGGCCCACGCCCCCCCCGGCTCGACCAACACATCCATGGCTGCGGGCCACACCTTGTCATGGGGCGTGACCCGCACGAAAAAAAAAAGACCATGCATGGGCGCGAGCTTTCCCGCATGCCGCCCGAGTAAGTCGAACGGACCATACCGCGACGCGGCACAAGTCAACAGGCCCAGAAGGTACTGTACAGTACGCACACTCCCCGCTCTGCCTCGTCACTCAAAAGTCCCGTGAGTGCGAACCCTTTCAGCCCTCCAACGAGTCTCTCCCTCTTCCCTGTCCCTTCCTCCCCCCTTCGCCATGTGCCATCGAGTCAAGCACACGTTTTTGTGTGGGTGCGAGGAGCTGAGTGATCCCGTCCGGTGCGCGGCTGCGCGCCAGGCCAATACAACATGTCCCAACCCTCGCTGGTTGGCAGGTGCAACCGTCGCGCATAATAAAGTGTGTGAGGAGTGTGCAGCGGAAGCGGCGGCGCCGAGCGCAGAAGGGAACCAAGCGGCAGAGGCGACACAAGAAACCGTGACGGTTGCACATGACAACCAGAACCAAGAGGCCGCAATGTCGTTGCCAGGGTGCGGGGGATGTCCGGCTCTCCGCGGGGCACCTCTCGCGCGTGCTTGCGTGGGAAGAAAAGAGTGCTTGCCTCAACTACCAGTACGCCTGAACTGTGGAACATACAAACAAGAAACACACTGCCAAACCGTGTACGAGGAGAAGTAACAAACTCGTCACGAACATAGCGCAGAAGAGTCCAGCCGACCGTTGACAACTCAGGCACCACCCGCGCGACACCACTGGTCCACCATCAACACCATGCTAGTCATACAGTAAGCGGGGCCACAGGAGGAGCTTCGGAGTCCACCACAACCTCGAGGTTCTCGACAAAGGTAACCAGCCGTGTAAAATCTTGCGTGTCCCGCGCAAGTGTTAGCAAGCAGAGCGTACACCCAACCTAGCGAGGCGCCTCTGCCGAAGTCAACCAGGACGGCTCGGTCGTCGTCTGAGAAAGTCACGACGTTCCACGGTTTGACGTCTCCCCAAATGCGATGAGGACTCAGGCCATGTAGGTAGTCAAGTACGCTCCGGATGTCGATTGTCCACCACGCCTTCTATGCCGTCGTGGCCTTCGTGACTTCACCGAGGTTGGGCCCGTCTACGAACAAAGCCCGACCATGTTGCGGTTTGTTGGCAGAGTAGCAAGCGCGTTGACCTCCCGCACAAAAATAAAAGATCGGCCTTGAAGGGAACGGTAGACCTGCTTCAAGAGGTAAAGGGCACGAGGCTCCTTCTTGACGTACACCTTGACAGGTTGCAAGACGGCGACACGTCCTCCACGATGAAAAGCTCCGTCTGCTGGTGGTATAATCGGATGTCAGGCTGCTCCAGTAGGTCAAGAGGCACAGGTCTTGGTGCATCCGCATAAACATCGGTGCTACGGAGTTGAACCGGTGGTTGTCGACTTTCACCTCCCCGTACTGCGTCTTGAGCTGCTTGCGATACGGCATCAACAACAGCAGAGGCTCAAAACGAGCGTCCGGATTACCGACGATTGGTGCAAGTGCGCACCAACTGGGGTCCAGCCAACAACCGGCGGATTGGATCGTAAATCACGCCTTACAAACCCCGAATCGCGGCGCTCGCACCAGTTTATTCCTTGTTCGGGTCGGTTGCTCTGACCGAATATGAGGCGGTTTACTATAGAAGACTCGTTTTTGACACGACCAAGTTTCTCATTTTCTTCTGCCAGTCGTTGCAGCTCGACGAGCTCTTTCTGCTCATGCTCTTTGTTCTCCACCTCCTCGTCTCGGCTGTCTCTCACTGCCGTTTCTGTGGCAACAATACATGTGACGTACGTTCCATCGGACGTGAGGAAAGCGTCGAGTACAAAAGGGTTCAGGAGGGCTATATTCGTGGGCAATGGTGGAATTCACGGTACAGGCGCGCCAGCCATCCGCATCAGTCTTCAAATTTGTGCGCCAGCTGGGGCCACGGGGCTCTTGATTAGACGACTTGCATGGTGACGTTCCCAGTACATACTGGAATTTTCTGTTGAGCGAGGGTGTCTGACTTCCCCAGAAAGACCAGATCGCATCGCAAGCGGTATTCTTTTCGCTGCTGATGGAGGCTACTCTGGTCCCGAATACTATAAGGCGGACATTCTCCCGGGACCTGTATCTCTGGTCGGGCTTCTGGAGAAGAATGAGTCGTCGAAAGTTAGAGCAAACCCACCCACGTGGACTATCGGGGCGACTGAAACGAGGCCATATATCGGTTTTCGGTATTCAAGTCCTACTTCCCTTTCGTCACAACCAGAAAATCACTTCAGACAATCAGACGAGCATATCACCACGCGCCCGATAGTCAGTTGAGTATCCGTGTGACTAAAACTCGCTGCTTTGGTCACCCCGAGTGTCAACGGACCAACGGAAGTCTCGCTGGGCTTCATCTGATTGGCTCTCGCTTCGTTACCAGAATATGCGATTTCGCTCTGTAATGATACATGATAGTCCATTACCGGATAGTCCCGTTGGTGGGTACGCCCTAAGCCGCCACTATTCCGCTGCGAAGTGTTTCCACAGTGTGCTTTTTGACTGTGGAAATACAAGACGAACCCCAAGAGCATCCCTCGTGCTCACATATTGCAGTTCCGCGAATGTTCTCTCATGGAAACAAGAGCAACAGTGTGACGACAAGGCCATGAGCCAACCGCGTGCTGGGAGCTCGCAGTGGACCAATAGCGTGCTGTGGGGCTTTCCTGTTGATCAGGCGATGATTGGCTGCAGTCGCGGCTGACCTGGTACCGAACGCTGGTTGGTCAGGTAGCTGTTGTTTTCTCTCACGGTCTCGGCGGATTTCCCTCCATCTCGGCTCATTCCACTCAAGAGCACTGGGAGAGGTCGCAGCTGGTTCCAGCGATGCCTGTTCCCTCTTCGATGTGGGCAGAAGTCTCAGATCGTACTGTTTCCACACCAACGCGGAGCACTCCTTGGCCAGTGGTGTGCCATCTGAGGCATGCCATTGACCTGTTGTGGGCCTGTTGTTGTTATTGTCGTCATGCGACAAAATTCGGGGAACTGCAATATCTAAAAAAAAGCTCGTTCGCACCAAAAATGCACTAAGATGACTAATTGTGCAGTGCAGATAGCGAAGGCGAGGGAAAGGTTCCGTGGGGCTAAAACACCAACCCATCCAGCTACTTTTTTTTTGCGATAGCTCAAGGCACGACTATCGGTGCTGAGCCAAATTCTGACCTTCCCCAGACTTGCGTGGGGCATTGCAGTCCACTTATTTCTGAAACGTGGTGAAGACCCCGATTTATCGGGCGCTGAGTGGCCACAGTTGCTTGGGGCTAGTGCACAATCGTGCATGTCTTCCCGCAATTTTGAAGGGAAGTCGTGTCACCCTTGCTCACTTTTCAGATGGAGGCACGTGGTTGGTTTGGCCGCTCCGATGGCAGGATAGCTCTGAGCTATCCTCTCAGCTACATTTGGCTCAGCGGATAGCTCATAGCTATTCTATATGGGTTTTAGGTGCACTGATAGATATTGCTGCTTGCTGAATTTTGTCCTGGTGCCCCGAGACCGATACATATAGTCAACTTCTGAACTGGACATGCACCGCATTAGCTGGAAAGCGCCATCAGCTGCTTGACAACCCAATCATCTGGTCGCATGCCTGGCCAGAAGGGGCTGCACCTGCTTCTTACGCTTTCCTCTCAGAAGATTGTGGTTTTTTACTGTCAGGAACTCTTCGCCGGGAGATCTTGGCAGAACCACTTGTTTCCCCGGAGATATAAAGAAAGTAGAGGCGATTTCATCTTGCGGGGGCGCATCGGCCTGAGAGTCGGTCTCAGAGGCGTGTCTGATTGGCTGAGAGCCCGTCTGAGAGAGTCAGTCTGGGTCCACTAGCACAGATTTCAGAAATCAGCAATGTGCTCCGAGCTAAAAACCCATGTAGTGTATGGGTTTTGGGCCACACCAAAATACACGGTCGAACAAGCTCATAGGGGGCTGATTGGGGTTGCTTGTGGACAACAATCTGTTAGCAGGGCGATTCGGTCCCCAACAGTCCGATAGGGCGCTGATTGGGCATTGCTGTCGGCAACCATCCCGTGTGGGGTACCTTGCAGATTGTTGTCGGCAGCAACCCGTTTGGAAGCTGTATGGGGATTGTTGTCGACAAAATTGCTATTGGTGGCTGTTAAAAAATTGTTCTTGACAACAATCACGTCCGTGACTGAATGGGAATCGCTGATGAAAAAATCCCTGGGCTGAATGGGGATTGTTGACGAAAAAAGCTCCATTGAAGACTGTTGGAGATTGTCGTGGACGACGGTACGTTTTGCTGGGCCGATTGGGAGTTGTCCTCGACAACGATTCTGGGGCGGTGTAGTGGGCATGGAGGGCAAGCAAAGAACATTCAACAGCAGTCGCACAGCAAGAAGTAACGCATCCCTAATCTGCAAGCAGTCTGCCGGCTGCAGTAGAGTGAGCAAGTGTACAGCATGACTTTCGTTGGTGGAAGGGACGCCCAGAGATGATGACGGCAACAGTAGTGGACAATGGAAGAAACAGCGATCTGTCTTTCGACCGTTGCTCAGCTCGCCAAGCTTTCCCCCAATGTCACCAGCACAGAAAGAGGGATCCAGCTCACACAGTAGTGTAGCGCGCTGCCAAAGCATCATTCGAGAAACTTTCTTGAACGCCGGGGGGGGGGGGGGGGGGGGGGGATGGTCGGGGGGGTCGGCGGCCGCTACGGTCGCCAGGCACCGTGGCGGCGAGCGCGTCCAGCAGCGACTTCACGGGGGAGGGGTGTCAGGGAGAGGGGGGGGGCGGGAGGAGGACGTGAGAGGTCAGGCGGGGGGGGTGCGGGGGGAAGGGGGGGGGGGTGTCTGGCGGCAGCCCCCGGCACGGGGGGGCCGCTGGGACATGCGTCAGGATGCGCTTCAAGCGGCTAGCGGCGGCGGCGGTGGCGGTGGCGGCGGTTGCGGTGGCGGTGACGGCGGTGGCGGAGGCTGGGCCTCTGCCTTGCCCTGTTTGGCGGCGGGGGGGGTGGCGGCGCGGCGGGAGGGCCGTGGGGTTGTGATGGGCGCGACTACGGCGCCGCCGCCTCTGCCGCTGCTGTTGCCGCTGCAGCTGTCGCTGCCGCCGCTTGAGGAAAAACGGGAGGGGGTGTAGGCACCCGGCGGGGTGGGGGCGGCGGCAGCGGCTGTGGCGGGAGTGGCGGCGGTGGCGGCCTTGCCATGGGCGGCGGGGGGGAGGCAGACGAGCTGGGGCGGCGGGGCGCCGATACGAGCGCCGGCGGCGGCATCAGAGGCATGGGCGGCTGTATGAGCGGCAGCATCGTATGAGACCGGAACCACTGCAATTCGCTGCATGTTTTTTACGCATTTCAACCCCTTTTGAAATGCAACATATGCAGTACAATGTCTGCATTTTACCTGCACCAAAGAGCCGTCGAAGTTACGCAGGACAGCGATTATGGAGCCGCGCATGCAACGCGATGCAGTGCAAACTGCAAAGAAAACACTCAGTGAGTTGAATAGGCATAGCAAGGAGTATCCGGCAGGAACCGAATGCGGGCCTGTTCGCTTTCGGTCCATGTGGAATTGTCGTTCGATTTTTTAGCACTTTCTTTGATGCTTATTCAAATGGTAGTTGCCAGCACGTCGCACGCCCGCGAGTGCCAATAAGGCATCGAGGCGGGCCACCTCGATCACCGAGATCCTGGGCACAGACACCGACACAGACACGGCCACATGCGGTGTCCGTGTCCGGGCACAGTGCCGGTGTCTGGCGTGCGCCAGACAGAGGGCGCAGACACAGGTATGCCCCAGACAACTGCGACCACGGCCGTCCCCAGCCCCCGTGTGGCGTTCTGAGCCCCTGGGACCGTTGGAACCCGGGAGACTGACTTGGGACCCGGCTAGCAGCGTTACGTGGAACCACGCGCTGGCCGAGGATCCCTGCATCGGTGGCCCGGGGCAGTGGCGACACGCCCGGTGCCCTGATTGGTCACCCGGAGCGGTGGACTTGCCGGGCTGGGGCGTACTGACCTTCGGTTTATTTGTTTGATTTTTCGCATTTGTTTTCCTTGCGTGATTTCGTGTCTTTCCCCTTTTTTCTTACTGGGTTTTTTTCGGGGATTGACATTTGTGTGTGGGGGGATTTCGCTTGCTTTTTGTGTGTTGTCCCGGTGAGCGGCCGGTGCCTTGCTGGCACTTGGCCCGCTGGGGGCGCCCTCTGGGGGCCTCGCTCAGGGCCCCTGGAGGGGCCAGGGGGGGAGGTTCTTGAGGGGTGCTCCGGGGTTCTCCCCGGGGCCATCTTGTAAAATCAACAGTACTTTGGGTTCCTTCTCCCTCGGGCTTTTGTCCTGTTTGCGTTTGCTTCGTATCGTGGCGGGCGAGTGGATCAGCAAGGGCTCTTACCTGTTCCTTCTTGGGCTTCGGACTGTGGTCTCTGTGTGTGTGGTTGTGGTTTTTGGGTCCGGGAATCTGGGTCCCATTGCGCTACATTTATGGTGGAGCAGCAGGGGAGAGCTTTACTCTTCTCCCGTATCGGGACAGCCCTCTTCTTTCTCTGTGGCGTTTGGTTCCTTGGTTCCCGCTTCTGGTAACGAGATCGTTTGGTTCAGGTCGAGTGCCGGACGGCCAACATGACGGACCCTGTCCCTTCGGGCGGTCGGGGCCGTGGTGCGCCGTCGGACGTTTCGATGGTTACTCCCGCTGGCCGTGGCCGTGGCGGTCTCTCGGGTCCGTCGAACCGTGGCAGTGGCGGATCGACAGGGATTCCTCGTCCGGGGACAGCGCCCCCGGGGTGGGATCCGGCCTACTACGGGTCAGGATTTACGTGGGGACGCGGGTTCCGAGTCAGGGACCCGAGTTCCACCTTCGGCTACTGTTACTGGGTCCCCGGATATTGTGTCCACACTGGAAACGTTTCGAGATGAGATTTTGGCTACTGTTTCCCAGGCCCTGAGCCAGAATCCTGCTGGCCAGGGTGGGCCCCGTGATACCAGTCGTTCCGATCGTTCTCGTTCCCACCATCACCGGCGTCGTCATCATTCGAGTGGCTCCTCTTCCTCTTCTTCCTCTGGTACCACATTTTCATCCGTTTTCGACGAGGAGGACCTGGAACCCATTCGGAACCCACGAACCGAGCCCCAGGTAATCAAGTGTTCCGACGATCGTTTTGCTCGGGTCCTGGACTATCGTATGTACCGCCTACGGAACAAGAAATCGACCTATGGAACGCGAGAAGCACGCAAGATGGGACGGGTTGCTCGTAAAATGAAACACTCTTTTGCTGGGTACCCTAGTTTCTCTGGGAAAGAGGCCCTCAAGGTGTTCACGTGGCTCCGCAAACTGGTTAAGGCATGTAACGATACTGGGGTTTCCGAGGGCATGGCCCTGTACGCGATCCCTCATTTCCTGTCTGGGGACACGGAACTGAGGTACACTCGGGCCCTCCCGGACTCCTCAAGCGCGTCAGGTGGCGCTTCGATCACTAGTTACCCCGAGGCTGTTAACTGGTTCCTTGAAGCGTACGCTGCACCCCATGCGTTGGCACTGGCGCAGGATAAATTCAGTCGGGCCGCCAAGGAACCAGATGAGAGTATCGAGGTCTTTGCGGTACGCTTACGGGGTCTGACGGAACTATGCGGAAACATCCACACCGAAGGTACTATGAAACAGCAGCTGCTTCAAGGGCTCCCTGAGTACCTACGTACGGACGCATTTGTCAACAATATCCCTGAACGTACGTACCAGCAGCTGGTAACGTTTACTGCAGGCAAGAACAAGGCGGCTACCGAGGTTATCAAGATGGCCCGAGGGTCCTCTGTGACCAAGGCTGGCCCCTCAGGAACCGTCTGCAGACCCACTGAACCGAGGCCCAATCGTTCGTTGGACTCATCCCCGTTGATGGCTGTTATTCCTATGGGCCCTTCTACGATCCTTAAGGGCCCCCTCGAGAAGGAAACTGAGAAGAACGGGTCGGGTCAAGTGTTTGGGTTCAAGGGACCCACGCCCCAGTTCCTGGGAGTACGTACCATGGACAGTCGACGCCCGTACCGTTGTTACCTTTGTTGGGAACCGGGTCACATGGCCCATCAATGTTTTATGTTGTCTGAGGTCCAACGGAAAGCGGTTATCCAGGCCCGGGACTCGTTCCTTGCGGCCACTCGTGGACGGAGTCAGAGTACCGATGTAAAGCCGAACGCGGACCGCCAGTTCCATCATCAGATCCGGGTTGCTATGGTTCAGGCCCTTTGTGAAGGGATAAACCTCTCGGATGACGAGGCGGACCAAGAGTACCTAGTGAACGTGTAGCACAATAGGGTATCCGCTGCACGTCCACTCTCAGGGAACACTCACCACGGGGGATCGGCACCAACGTCACCGGGAGGCCATGGTTGCTGTCCTTGGAGCGCAAGCCACGGGACCAAGATGGGAGCCCAAATGGGAGGGGTTTGTTGTTCTGCCTTGGCCGGCGGTAGATTCGCCGCCGGCCCCCTCGTTATAAACCCTCGGAGACACTACTAACTACCCTCCACCCCAAGATGCAAGTCCCTCTGGTCATACGTAACTTATAGATACCGTGACCAGTACGGACTCTCAAATTGAAAGCCAAGAATTAGAAGTAGCCCCCCCCTAATATTAGGGTCACAATACGGACAACCATATTGCTACATATCCCCCCCTTAGATTCGGCCCGTCCTCGGGTCGAGTTGCATTCGGGTTACCGAATGTAAGTGGGTCGCGTGACCGTTTTCCAGTCGGGTGGGGCTTTGCGCCCTGTCGCGACAGACACCCCTTTTCGAGGTTGTCTGAGGGGGGTGCCCCCCTTTGTGTGGTACACACACGATCCGTTTTCCGGACCGTTGAATTCCCTATGCGGGTTTCTGTTCACGACCCCCCTTTCCGAGGGGTGGTGCAAGCGGATCCGCCACCAGGCGTCTGGTGGTAGGGGGGCCCCTCTCGTGAGACGATTGAGTGGGTGGCGGGGGTTGCCCGCGTTGCGTGGGGGGCGGTTGGGAGTGACCCCCCTTGGTTACCCCGTGTGGGGGCGCGTGGCCCCGATCCAGGTGCCTGGGTGGAGCGCCCTCGTAGCTCGGCAGGCGCGGGTCGTCCCGCGCTACCGTATCGCTCGTGTCGAGCTGTGTGGTTATAAGCGCGGGTGCCCGCGCTTCCCTGGCTCGTCCGCGCGAGCGTTCCTCGTACCGGGTCGAGCCGGTTGCGGCTTTCTGGCACGGGACGCCCCTGCTACCCCGGTTGCACCATGTCGGACCCCCAGGTACCCGGGGGCGAGGACGACCTCCTGCTTGAGGAGGAGGAAGAGGTGATGGTGGACGACGTTCTCGTCTCTGCCACCGCTGCCGAGTGCTTCTTGGCGAGCTCGTTCGAAGACGAGGGCGACCGGGTAACCGTCCGCGTGGCCCCGGGAGGTGCGCCGGGCGGTTTGTCGTCCGTGTGCAGCGGCACGACGGCTCCGTCGGGTGGCGGGCAACCGCGTGTAGCGGCTGCCTCTACCCCTACTCCTCCGGCGGCCCGGATGGCTTCTGTCGCCGGTGCCGGCGCGGCTCTACCTCAAGATGCCGTCGCCGGCGTGTCGGATGGTCGTGGCGGCACCCCGGCCAGTCCGGCGGGTCAAGACGGCGCGGGTGCCCGCTCGGTTGGTGTATCCGCGTCGGCGGGTAACGGGTCTACCCCCGCCGCCCCCGTGGTGCCCACGTCGGGTCCGGGTGGCGGCGATGCTCTGCCCGCGGTGCCGCGGACGCGTGATGGTCAAGAGGTATCTACCCCGATGGCAGTGGACTCCGGGAGTTACTCCGGGCGGGCGCCCGCCCTTCTTCTTCCTCCTCGGCCCCGTGCACCTCCGGCACCGGCCCATCTGCCGGTGGGGCATCCCCCGGCGCCCCCGATTCTTCCTGGTCCTGCCCGGGTTGCCCCGTTGGGTGGCGGCGTCGCCGTGGCGGCGGGTCAACCCGCCATGTCGATGTCCGATTTGGTGGCTCGGGTTCGAGGCATGACTGTGCACGAGTCGATGGAGTCCGCTGGGCGGATGCGGGTGGACTTCCACCGGCCGCGTCTCCCTGGAGAGACCTCCCGGCGCGTCAAGGTGGACCGGAGTTGGGAGCGGGAGTTGGTGCGGCTGGTCAACCAGCCGAACGCGGTGCGAGTGGAACACCATTGGATCCTGAGTCAGCCGGACGACCGGCATGCGCAGC
Source organism: Pyropia yezoensis (assembly GCA_009829735.1). Lineage (NCBI taxonomy): Eukaryota > Rhodophyta > Bangiophyceae > Bangiales > Bangiaceae > Pyropia > Pyropia yezoensis. The sequence goes on from CM020620.1 coordinate 27,083,196, forward strand.
TCTGGCGCATTCGGGTGGGGCGGGGTGAGGTCTACCTCGACTCCGCCTTCGGGGTATGCGACTTGATTGCCCCCGCGTTGCCGCGGGAGGTTGACTACCCGGCTAGTGCTCGGGGGATTGCGGCGGCGGCGGAGCCGGTTGCGTTTGGGGAGACGGTGGGTGATACCGGCCGGTATCCCGGGTTCGAGTACTTCCCGGGGGTATCCCCGTACCTGACGTTGACGGCTCCGTACCCGCCTATGGCGGGGTTGAAGTCGGCGTCGAGCTGGCGACGTAACCAGGGTGTCATGGCAGATGGCAGATGCGTTCCGCATCGATATAACGTGTGCGTTGCAGACCGGTAACGGTCGCGCGCTGGTGTACACTGGCGTGCGCCCGCCTCTGTGGCAGGAGGGGTGGGAACCCTCCCCTGCTTTCCGGTTTGACACCGGCTCCTGTCTCCGATACTTCGGGAGTGTGTTGGCCTCCCGGCCGGTCCACCCGTTGCAGGGTACCTTCACCCTTGAGGTTACCCTCGGGCAGGCGTCCTCCTTCTTGCTGTCCGTCCGCCGGCAGGGGCGCCTGTTTCATCTTCCGACGGGTGTCCGTCGGCACATCGCGCAGTTGGGCGTGGACCTGATAGCCGCCAAGACCGGGTTGGCCCGAGAGCTCGAGGCCCTGCTGGCTGTTCACGATGCCGTGAACTGGGCTGGGGTGTTGGTCCTTCCCCCGTACCGGGATCCGCAGGCTGGGGCTTCCCCCTTGCCTCGTCACTCGTTGCGTATCCGGCGTACTCAGCCGGGTGAGCCTAGTTGCCATGGGTGGGCGTCCACCGAGGCTGTTGCTGACTTGGGTATTCCCATGGTTATCCATGACCCTCTTCAGGTCCTTGCCCCGTGGTTCGGTAACCCGATACCGGCGGCGGTTGGCCGTCGTTCCCGAGAGTGGGGCTCTGCGGGTGGGGAGCGTGAGGTGTCCCGTCGTCGGGCGGAGTCCCGCCGGGGTTACGGTGGAGCCCCTTCGGTGGGGTCCTACCGGGCCTCATATCAGGCGCCACCGGCTCCGGTGGTGGCCGTGTCGGCTCCTCTGGCTCCTCTGGCTGCGCCAGTGTCCGCTCCCGCCCCTGTCATACAAGACGGGAGCCCCCGTCTCTGGTATGGGGGCGTTGACGCCCTTGTTGCCCGCGCAATGCGGGCGGGTCTCTCTGTTAGCTGGGGGGATATCCCCCCAGGTGCTGCGCTGGTTGGGTCAGCGCGTTGCTTCGGTGGCGTGCTTGACCGCCTCCAGAAAGCTCTGGAGGATGTGGAGGCTGGCCGCAGCACCCTCGTCCAGCTATGCACCGAGGTAACTCGGGTGATTGACCGTCGTGAGATTGCCGACCGGTGGAGCACGGAGGTATACGCGCTTACGCGTGAGGGGCCTCCCTCGGGCAGTGGGTCTACCCACTGAGGAGTGCTATTGGTTGTGAGGGAGAGGGCCCCGGTGACCCATATGGTGGCCAGGTATTAGTGAGTATAAACTCATCCCCCGCTGGGGCGTTTGCATGATACCAATGCCTGCCATTGGGGAGTGCCCCGTCTGACTTAGTCGTGGCTTGCCTCGGTTCTTTCCCGCATCCCCCAACCCATCCTGGTTGGTTAATACTCATGAAGGTCAACCTTCTTGGTCCGTCACTTGCCTCCTGGCTGAAGGTTTACCTTGGTGTAAGCCTTAGGTTACTTTGAGATTATCGGAGTTAGTCATCTCCTTCAAGTAAACTAGTAAAAGTCAGTAGCTTACTTAGTTTGCCTAAGTCCGCTCCAACTTAGTGAAACTAAGTCTTGACGAGTCCATGTGACACCCTACTTAGTAGGTATAAGCCTCCCCCCCCAACAGCCGAAGTCGGTGTCGGTTGGGTTGTTACAGTAGGCGTCGTCGCCTCATGTAAGGCATGAGGAGTTGGCGGGGTATATTCGCCGCCTGTTCCCAGGTGGGTGAGTCGTATCTGACCCACATAACCTTGACGTACCAGGGTCCTGGTAGGTCCGGGTCGGTGCGTCCGACCACGCTCTCTACTTGGTATGGAATCCCATCCGGTCCCACCGGGTCATCTGACCGGTGGGTTGTAAGAGCTTCATGTAGCAACCCAGCTGGTACCGGCTGAGGCTGTTCCGGCTTCGGAGCAGGGTGACATCATTCACACTGATGCGTTGGATCTCCGTATCGGAGTGTAAGATAACAGAGTGGTCATCTCTGTGGAGAATCTGGTACGGTCCCTTGACCGGTTGCATGAGTTTGTTCCCCCGGAACTTCTGGTGTCTGATGTAGACCCAGTCACCTGTTACCAGGGTTGCGTTGCGTACCCGTAGCCGGGCGTCAAAGTTCTTCTTGTATCGAAGTTGTGTACGGTCAAGGGCACCCTTGAGGTTGGGTATCATCCACGATAGCTTGGCCAACCAAGCTAAGTGGATCCGTTCGGCCGGTCGGCCCTTCGGTATATCATACCGAGTGCATCTGCCCGGTGGCAGCGTCAGGTTACCGACGCCCATCGGCATGACCCATTCCAGGGGGGCAATGGTGGTACTCCGGTGGGGCCTGGCATTGTATGCCAGGGTCAAGCCGGACAGAAGCCTGTCCCATGTCGTGGTGTGTTCCACCACATAGCATTGGAGCATCTTGACGATGGTGCGGTTGAACCGCTCCACCTGCCCGTTGGACTGCGGGTGGTAGTCGGATGCCCGCCGGGGTTCGATACCGAACATGCCTAGGACCTTAGTGCAGAATGCTGACGTAAGGTTTGCTCCGTTATCGGAGAGGAGTTGCTTCATTACTCCGTAAGCACTGATCCAGTGGTCAACCACTGCGTTCATGATGGTGTAGGCCGTTGAAGCACTATAGGTATCCGTCGCACGTCCACTCTCAGGGAACACTCACCACGGGGGATCGGCACCAACGTCACCGGGAGGCCAAGGTTGCTGTCCTTGGAGTGCAAGCCACGGGACAAAGATGGGAGCCCAAATGGGAGGGGTTTGTTGTTCTGCCTTGGCCGGCGGTAGATTCGCCGCCGGCCCCCTCGTTATAAACCCTCGGAGACACTACTAACTACCCTCCACCCCAAGATGCAAGTCCCTCTGGTCATACGTAACTTATAGATACCGTGACCAGTACGGACTCTCAAATTGAAAGCCAAGAATTAGAAGTAGCCCCCCTAATATTAGGGTCACAATACGGACAACCATATTGCTACATATCCCCCCCTTAGATTCGGCCCGTCCTCGGGTCGAGTTGCATTCGGGTTACCGAATGTAAGTGGGTCGCGTGACCGTTTTCCAGTCGGGTGGGGCTTTGCGCCCTGTCGCGACAGACACCCCTTTTCGAGGTTGCCTGAGGGGGGTGCCCCCCTTTGTGTGGTACACACACGATCCGTTTTCCGGACCGTTAATTTCTCGATGCGGGTCTCTGTTCACGACCCCCCTTTCCGAGGGGTGTGCAAGCGGATCCGCCACCAGGTGTCTGGTGGTAGGGGAGCCCCTCGTGAGACGATTGAGTGGGTGGCGGGGTTGCCCGCGTTGCGGGGGGGCGGTTGGGGGTGACCCCCCTTGGTTACCCCGTGTGGAGGGGGCGTGGCTCCGGTCCAGGTGCCTGGGTGGAGCGCCCTCGTAGCTCGGCTGGCGCGGGTCGTCCCGCGCTGCCGTATCGCTCGTGCTGAACTGTGTGGTTATAAGCGCGGGTGTCCGCGCTTCTCTGGCTCGTCCGCACGAGCGTTCCTTGTACCGGGTCGAGCCGGCCTCGACTTTTCTGCAAGGGGCGCCCCTGCCACCCCGGTTGCACCATGTCGGACCCCCAGGTACCCGGGCGCGACGACGACCTCCTGCCTGAGGAGGGGGAAGAGGTGATGGTGGACGACGTTCCCGTCTCCGCCACCGCCGCCGAGTGCTTCCTAGCGAGCTCGTCCGAGGACGAGGACGACCGGGTGACCGTTCGTGTGGCCCCGGAAGACGCGCCGGGCGGGTTGTCGTCCGTGTGTAGCGGTACGACGGCTCCGTCGGGCGGCGGACAACCGCGTGCAGCGATGGGCTCCACCGCTACTCCTCCGGCGGCCCGGATGGCTTCTGTCGCCGGTGCCGGCGTGGCTCTACCTCAAGACGGTGTCGCCGGCGTGGCGGATGGTGGTGGCGGCCGCCCGGCCAGTCCGGCGGGTCAAGACGGCGCGGGTGCCCGCCCGGTTGGTGTGTCCGCTGCGGCGGGTAGCGGGTCTACCCGAGCTGCCCCCGTGGTACCCACGTCGGGTCCGGGTGGCGGCGATGCTCTGCCCGCGGTGCCGCGCGCGTCTGGTGGTCCAGGTGGTTCTACACCGATGGCAGTGGACTCCGGGAGTTACTCCGGGCGGGCGCCCGCCCTTCTTCTTCCTCCTCGGCCCCGTGCACCTCCGGCACCGGTCCATATGCCGGTGGGGCATCCCCCGGCGCCCCCGATTCTTCCTGGTCCTGCCCGGGTTGCCCCGTTGGGTGGCGGCGTCGCCGTGGCGGCGGGTCAACCCGCCATGTCGATGTTCGACTTGGTGGCTCGGGTTCGAGGCCTGACTGTGCAAGAGTCAATGGAGTCCGATGGGCGGATGCGGGTGGACTTCCACCTGCCCCATCCCCGTGGAGAGTCCTCCCGGCGCGTCAAGGTGGACCCGAGTTCGGAGCGGGAGTTGGTGCGGCTGGTCAACCAGCCGAACGCGGTGCGAGTGGAACACCATTGGATCCTGAGTCAGCCGGACGACCGGCATGCGCAGCTCTGGCGCACTCGGGTGGGACGGGGTGAGGTCTACCTCGACTCCGCCTTCGGGGTATGCGACTTGATTGCCCCCGCGTTGCCGCGGGAGGTTGACTACCCGGCTAGTGCTCGGGGGATTGCGGCGGCGGCGGAGCCGGTTGCGATTGGGGAGACGTTGGGCAGTACCGGTCGGTATCCCGAATTTGATTACTACCCGGGGGTATCCCCGTATCTGTCGTTGACGGCCCCCTACCCGCTTATGGCGGGGTTGAAGTCGGCGTCGAGCTGGCGACGTAACCATGGTGTCATGGCAGATGGCAGATGCGTTCCGCACCGATATAACGTGTGCGTTGCAGACCGGTAACGGTCGCGCGCAGGTGTACACTGGCGTGCGCCCGCCTCTGTGGCAGGAGGGGTGGGAACCCGCCCCTGCTTTCCGGTTTGACACCGGCTCCTGTCTCCGATACTTCGGGAGTGTGTTGGCCTCCCGGCCGGTCCACCCGTTGCAGGGTACCTTCACCCTTGAGGTTACCCTCGGGCAGGCGTCCTCCTTCTTGCTGTCCGTCCGCCGGCAGGGGCGCCTGTTTCATCTTCCGACGGGTGTCCGTCGGCACATCGCGCAGTTGGGCGTGGACCTGATAGCCGCCAAGACCGGGTTGGCCCGAGAGCTCGAGGCCCTGCTGGCTGTTCACGATGCCGTGAACTGGGCTGGGGTGTTGGTCCTTCCCCCGTACCGGGATCCGCAGGCTGGGGCTTCCCCCTTGCCTCGTCACTCGTTGCGTATCCGGCGTACTCAGCCGGGTGAGCCTAGTTGCCATGGGTGGGCGTCCACCGAGGCTGTTGCTGACTTGGGTATTCCCATGGTTATCCATGACCCTCTTCAGGTCCTTGCCCCGTGGTTCGGTAACCCGATACCGGCGGCGGTTGGCCGTCGTTCCCGAGAGTGGGGCTCTGCGGGTGGGGAGCGTGAGGTGTCCCGTCGTCGGGCGGAGTCCCGCCGGGGTTACGGTGGAGCCCCTTCGGTGGGGTCCTACCGGGCCTCATATCAGGCGCCACCGGCTCCGGTGGTGGCCGTGTCGGCTCCTCTGGCTCCTCTGGCTGCGCCAGTGTCCGCTCCCGCCCCTGTCATACAAGACGGGAGCCCCCGTCTCTGGTATGGGGGCGTTGACGCCCTTGTTGCCCGCGCAATGCGGGCGGGTCTCTCTGTTAGCTGGGGGGATATCCCCCCAGGTGCTGCGCTGGTTGGGTCAGCGCGTTGCTTCGGTGGCGTGCTTGACCGCCTCCAGAAAGCTCTGGAGGATGTGGAGGCTGGCCGCAGCACCCTCGTACAGCTATGCACCGAGGTAACTCGGGTGATTGACCGTCGTGAGATTGCCGACCGGTGGAGCACGGAGGTATACGCGCTTACGCGTGAGTGGCCTCCCTCGGGCAGTGGGCCTACCCACTGAGGAGTGCTATTGGTTGTGAGGGAGAGGGCCCCGGTGACCCTTATGGTAGCCGGGTAGTAGTGAGTATAAACTCATCCCCTTTGGGGGCATTGCTTGCCTCTGTTTGCTGCCCTGGGGAGTACCCCTTCTGGCTCAGTGGTGCCTTGCCTCCCGCCCAACTTCTTCCGGTTGGTTCATGCTTGGGGAGGTCATCCTCCCTCACTTTGTGTCTTGGCTTGGGGAGGTCATCCTCCCGTGTAAGCCCCCTAGTTACTTCGATATTATCGAAGTTAGCCTTTACCTTTAAGTTAACTTATTAAGGTTCAGGCTTTACTTAGTTATCTAAGCTTGACTCTACTTAGTTGCCTAAGCTTGGTTCGACTTAGAAACCTAAGTCTGATTTGACTTAGAAACCTAAGTCTGCCAAAACCATGTCACACCCTACTTAGTAGGTATAAGCCTCACCCCCCAACAGCCGAAGTCGGTGTCGGTTGGGTTGTTACAGTAGGCGTCGTCGCCTCATGTAAGGCATGAGGAGTTGGCGGGGTATATTTGCCGCTCGTTCCCAGGTGGGTGAGTCGTATCCGACCCACATAACCTTGACGTACCAGGGTCCTGGTAGGTCCGGGTCGGTGTGTCCGACCACGCTCTCTACTTGGTATGGAGTCCCATCCGGTCCCACCGGGTCATCTGACCGGTGGGTTGTAAGAGCTTCATGTAGCAACCCAGCTGGTACCGGCTGAGGCTGTTCCGGCTTCGGAGCAGGTGTGACATCATTCACACTGATGCGTTGGATCTCCGTATCGGAGTGTAAGATAACAGAGTGGTCATCTCTGTGGAGAATCTGGTACGGTCCCTTGACCGGTTGCATGAGTTTGTTCCCCCGGAACTTCTGGTGTCTGATGTAGACCCAGTCACCTGTCATCAGGGTAGCGTTGCGCACGCGTAGTCGGGCGTCGAAGTTCTTCTTGTATCGAAGTTGTGTTCTGTCAAGGGCACCCTTGAGCTCAGGAATCATCCACGATAGCTTGGCCAACCAAGCTAAGTGGATCCGTTCGGCCGGTCGGCCCTTCGGTATATCATACCGAGTGCACCTGCCGGGTGGCAGCGTCAGGTTACCGACGCCCATCGGCATGACCCACTCCAGTGGGGCGATGTTTGTGCTCCGATGTGGCCTGGCATTGTATGCCAGGGTGAGGACGGACAGAAGCCTTTCCCAAGTGTTTGTGTGCTCGGCCACGTAGCACTGTAGCATCTTGACGATGGTGCGGTTGAACCGCTCCACCTGCCCGTTGGTTTGCGGGTGGTAGTCGGTTGCCCGACGTGGTTCGATACCGAACATGCCTAGGACCTTAGTGCAGAATGCTGACGTAAGGTTTGCTCCGTTGTCGGAGAGGAGTTGCTTCATGACTCCGTATGCGCTGATCCAGTGGTCAACCAATGCGTTCATGATGGTATATGCCGTATCATTCGGGATGGCTGCCGCTCGTGACAGCTTGGTGAATCAGTCTGACATGACTAGGATGTACCTGTTCCCTTCTTCCGTTACCGGAAGTGGCCCGAGTATGTCGATAGCGACCTGCTCGTTGGGCCCATCCGGTGGGAACAGTTTCATGGCAGACGCCTGCCTATGTAGACCATGCGGTTACGTGCACATGGGTGGCATCCCCTTACGTGGTCGATTACGTCGACGGCCATTGCTGGCCAGTAGAAGAACCTTCGCATTGCTGCGAACATACGTGAACCCCCCGGGTGTCCGGCTGTAGGGTTCTCGTGTTCTCGTTCGATGACGGCTTGCCGTAAGGACACGGGAACCACGACTTGATGTCGTCCATCGGCGGGTGCCCGCCGGTATATGAGTCCGTCTTCATTCTCCGAGAAGATGCCGGCCGTGCCGGCCAGGAGGTTAGCGCGATGGCGTCTACAGTCGTCGTCATTGGCTTGTGCCTCGCGGAAGTCCGCGAGAGTCAGTGGGCATGCTCGGTGTGCCATGGTATGGTCAACCATACCTTGGGTGGCGTTACCCACCATGCAGACCGGTACCACCGGGATGTCCTCGTTCACCGGGCGGGTATCCCCGCTCGGGGTGTCGAGTCGGGACAGCGCGTCTCCGAGGTGGTGGGTTGACCCAGCCTTATACACGGTGCGGTAGTCGTGCTCGGCCATCTTCAACCTTCATCGGGCTAGCCTCCCATGGCTGTCGGAATCCTTGTCACCAAGGTTGAGGAGCCATCGTAGGGGTTCGTGGTCGGACCTCACGATGAACCTGGAGCCCTCCAGGTATGGACGGAGCAGTTGCACTGCCCATATAACCCCGAGGCACTCACGCTCGGTGGCACTATAGTTACGCTCAGCCGGGTTGAGTGTCCGGCTGAAGTACCCTACCGGACGTAGGTCCGGGATAACGCTATCGGAACCGATCAACGTCTCTCCCTGTAACAGGGTGCATCCCACTTGTGTATCGCATGCATCGACATCGATGACGAAGGTACCCCGTCGGTGCGGTAACGCAAGGACGGGTGGGGATAGTAGGGCTCGCTTCAGCGACTCGAATGCCTCCTCTTCGCTAGGCGAAGGGGGTTGGAGTACCTTGGGCAGGGTACTGCTCGTAAGAACCGTTAACGGTTTAGCTATCCGAGCGAAGTCCTTGACGAACCGTCGGTATACGTTGCACATTCCCAGGAAGCTCTTGAGCTGCGTCTGGGTGCTAAAGAACCGGGCATCCGGGAGTGCCCAGGTATTAGCTTCGAGTACCCCTAGTTTACCAGGGGTTATCTGGTGGCCCAGATACTCGACCGTCTGTTGGAAGAAGGCGGACTTCTTCAGACGCAGGGTTACCCCGGCGTTCCGCAAGAGGGTGAGTACCTCGTCAACATGTTGCACATGGTCATCCATGTTACGCGAGAAGACGATGACGTCATCGAGGTACACTAGGCAGTTACGCCACTTCACCCCCGACAGTAAAATGTCGATAGCCCGCTGGAATGTAGCGGGGGCGTTGGACAATCCGAAGGGCATCCTTAGGAACTCGTACACTCCACTGTGACAGACGAATGCCGTCTTGGGGATATCCTCGTCCGCCACCGGGATCTGCCAGTATCCGGCATTGCAGTCGATGGTGGTAAACACCGTAGCTTCCCCCAGGGAGTCGATGCATTCATCCATCCTTGGTAAAGGGTATGAGTCCTTCTTGGTAACCAAGTTGAGGCGTCGATAATCGATGCAAAACCGAGGGGTTTGATCCTTCTTCGGTACGATAACGACTGGGGCACCACACTCCGACATCGAAGGTCGTATCACCTTCGCTTCGCTCATTCTCTTCACTTCTCCATCAACGATCTCTCGTTGCATAGGTCCCGCTAGGTGCGGTTGTGACCGCGCTGGTCGAGCACCTGGTACCAGGTCTATACGATGTTCGGTTGCCCCAATGGTACCCAAGGCCCCGCCTGTCCTCATGACGTCGTGCTTTCTTAGCATCCGTCGTACCCCTTCGGCTACCGAAGGGGGAAGGTGGTCGAGGTCAGCCTCGGCCAGGGCCTTCAATGCTTCTTGGTCCTTTGACGGCATGTCCGCCGAACGCGCCGATGGGTTAGGCTTCCCGTCATCGGGTTGCTGTCGCTCGGTGGTCTCGGCGACCGCCAGCACCTCAAGTGGTTCCACTTGACCTTCCTTGTCAGGGGTAAGGATATCTCCTTCGTAGAGCTCGGCAATCCCGAGGACAGTTCCCTTCGGGAGGGTGACTGCCATACGGCGATAGTTCGCCATCACTAGGAGGGACGACCCTCCTGCTGGGAGGTCTATGAGACTGTTGGCCATGGTCAACCCATGGCGCTTGTAGGTTCGTAGGTTGGACCGGACTCTGCAGATGCCTGCAAGGTCGCAGTTAACCGGGAGGACTGTCTCCGGCAACGGCTCAAAGCGAGTTCGCTTGGCCAACCGAAGTGTCTTCGGCTCGACACCTGCGTATACCTCAGCCACGTTAACGTGGCTCCCTTGTAGCGTCAGGTCCCTGACGATAGCCGTATGTCCTCGCTTCGTCCCGTCGGCTTCTTGAAGCTCGACGGTCCTCCGGCCTGGCCGGATTGCATCGACGTGAACGTTGATGAAGGTGCACCCCAGTATGCAGGGCACCGAGAGGGTCTCACACACCAGGAATTCGATTTCCGTAGTGAGTTCCCCGATGGTAACCCGCAGGGACATCGCTGCGGTCGTCCGAATGAGGCGACCATTCGCGTCCTTGATGGTGGGTCCCCGAGTCACCCTGACTCGCGGAAGCCACTTCTCCGGGAGGGTATCCTTCCGGACCAAGTGAGGTCCAGCCCCTGTATCCAGTACAGGGTAGTACGATCGGGTCGACTGGGGGTCAACCCCCAGTGTGGCTGATACCTTGAAGTTCTCCAAGGTGAACAGCACGTGGCCTACACCGATATCCGGTGTAACTCGGGCATCCTGAACAGGGCCCTTGTCTGATTCCATGTTACGGGGATTCCCGTCCTCTCCTCCCAACCTTGGTGGATGGTCATCAATCCCCTGACGCCGTGTCGTCGGGGCCGGAAGGTGTACCCGGGGGTTGATGCGGCGTCGACTCAACCGCGCTCTCCGGGGGGCTTTCCCCGCGGTACTCCGGGGTGGCTTGCTTGGGTTACCCCAGCGCCCCCCGGTCATCCTTCCTCTCACTCGTTTCCCGCCCTTGGTCGGGTGCTGTCCGCCGGGACATCCGGCTGAGGAGGTGCCTCCTCGACGGCCATTACTCCACCTGGAGCTGGCTGCCTACCCGGTGCGGGTCCGGGTGCTCTGGCGGGATACCCCCCGGTGGATGCCTTGCGTTGCGCCGCTGCCCGCCGAGACTCCTCGGGGATGAGTGGGCAGGAAGACAACCAGTGCTGGGGATCCCCACACAACATACATCTGGACGTACCGGTCCCCCCTTGAGTTCGCATCGGGGTAGCCCCGTAGCTGCGGTTACCTCCCTCTGGCGCCCGAGTGCCTGCTCCCTGGCAGGCCTTGGGTCCTTGCGTCAACCGGAACATGGACTCCCCCAACCGGTTGGGTCGGCCCGCAATCTGCGGAGGTGCCTCCGTGCGCACCGCCCATGTTGGCAAGGGTTGGTGAGGGTTACCCGTCACCGGGGAGTACCCCGTAGTCCGTACGTACGGGACGCGACGTCCCGTGCCCTCGCTGACCTGGAGCTGGGTCCCCGCCGGAGCGATGTACGCTACCGTACCATGCTCATCAATCACCGGCGTAGCCGGTAACAGCAGGTGGCCCTGCTGGTCAACCAGTGGTTCCTCCTCGCTCGTGGGGGCGTAATCGGTAGCCACCAGTACCGGTGCGGCCTTCCGTTCCATCTTGTCTTGCCTCGGTACCGGGGTAGGACTGGGCTTGCTCCCCTCACCCTTGGGCTTTGAGGCCAGAGCACACTCCGGGTGAAGCACCCGGTAGGCGTCCCCCAGGGACTTGCACATATGCATCAGTCGACTGAAGTTCGTCCGTGCCGTGTTGGCGCCCCGTGCGGATATCCGCACGTAGTTGGGTACTCCTGCGAACAGGATGGCTCGTAGCTCCCCTTTACCGAGGAGCTTCCCCAGCTCGTAGTCGAGCTCTTGGATCCGGCGTCCAAACATCTCCTCATCCTCCCAGGACTGGGCGGTGGCAGTGCGAAGGGCCCGGTAGTGGTCCTCGCACTTGTCCTCACTGAGGTAACTGCTCAGCAGCTCCTTAAGAATCCCACGGTAATCCATGGGGGTGGCCGCGACCCTCATTCCCGGCATCGGGGATGCCTGGCGAAGGATGCCTCGCACCCGTTCATCAACTAAGAAGCCGATGACTGCCAACGGGCGTCCGTTCGGCCCTCCGAACATAGGGACTCCCTTCATAAGGGTCTGCATAGAGCGGATCGCCCGATGCGACGTATTACGCATCGATTCCGATACGGTGGTAGAGCGGTCCTCCAAACGATAACGTTCTGGAGTAAGAACCGACCGGAAGACCTCGTTGACGATCTCCGTGTCAGCGTCCTGGATATCCAGTCGCTTAGCCAGTTGATGAGCAAACTCATCGGACTCCACCCGCTTCAGTAGGCTCGCAGTTACCTGCGCGGTCATAGCTTCCACCACTGAAGATGGTACTTCAGGCGTCGGCACCTCGGGAACCCGAGTTGCCTGGCCTCCTTCGGCGTGGGGATACTGTGAGAGGGTACCCCCTCCCCCAATAACCGACTCTCCAACGGCGTAAGTATCCGCCGGGTCGTGTCCGCGGAGTCCGCTTCGGGTGCTCCGAGCGTATCGCTCCGTGTGACTCCGTTCGAACTCTGCCGACGAGTCGGATCCATACCCCATTGTGTCCGGGGGTTGTCCAGGAGTAGCAACACCAGGGTTGACCCTGGTGGACTCCGAAAGTAGTCCGGCCGGTTCAAACCGTACCGGTGTGGGAGGAACACGACGAGGTCCCGTCGTGTGGCGTGTTGACATCAACACTGCCATTGCGTCCTCCGTCCGCTCTTGACGGGCGTCGAGTCCGGAAAATCGGGCCTCGATGCGGGCCAATGATGCCATCAAGGAATCCCCTGGTGAAGGAGGCGGCGGAGTGAGGTCGGTCGATGACAGTTGAGGCGGGCCCCCGCCTTCTGCCGTCCGAGCCGTGCCAAACGTCGATCCGGCACCGGAAAGCATTGGCGTCTCAATGTTGTCGATCGGGTTCCCGATCTCGGTTCCCGTAGTCACCTCCGGGGTCGGCGTCGACGCCGATCCGTCATCTTGAACGTTCCCCGTCTCTTGGGTAGACATAGTCACAATCAGTCAACCGACGTAACAATCACCACGAATAAGAGAGCGAGGGGGTAGACTGGGGAGAGTAACAATAGATCACAGTCAAAGGTAAAAACTCAACACAATCGATCAGGTCGCAGCACCACGAGTACAAGAAAAGGACCGGATCCCTATCCGTGTGCCAGGGCCAAAGCCGGCGTCACCAAAGGGGTGACGGAAACCCGTCCCCTGCTGCTCCACCAATGTAGCACTATAGGTATCCGTCGCACGTCCACTCTCAGGGAACACTCACCACGGGGGATCGGCACCAACGTCACCGGGAGGCCAAGGTTGCTGTCCTTGGAGTGCAAGCCACGGGACCAAGGTGGGAGCCCAAATGGGAGGGGTTTGTTGTTCTGCCTTGGCCGGCGGTGGATTCGCCACCGGCCCCCTCATTATAAACCCTCGGAGACACTACTAACTACCCTCCACCCCAAGATGCAAGTCCCTCTGGTCATACGTAACTTGAAGATACCGTGACCAATACGGACTCTCAAATTGGAAGTTAAGGGTTAGAAGTAGCCCCCCTAGTATTAGGGTCACAATACGGACAACCATATTGCTACAGCCGTATCGTCCGGGATTGCTACTGCCCATGACAGCTTAGTAAAGCAGTCCGACATGACCAGGATGTACCTGTTCCCTTGTTCCGTTACCGGAAGCGGTCCGAGTATGTCGATAGCGACTTGCTCGTTGGGTCCATCCGGAGGGAACAGTTTCATAGCGGATGCCCGCCTATGAAGACTCATGCGATTCCGTGCGCACGGGTGGCATCCCCGCACGTGGTCGATTACGTCGACGGCCATTGCTGGCCAGTATAAGAACCTTCGCATTGCTGCGAACATGCGCGAACCCCCCGGGTGTCCGGCTGTGGGGTTCTCGTGTTCTCGTTGCATGACGGCTTGTCGTAAGGACACGGGAACCACGACCTGATGCCGTCCATCGGCGGGTGCCCGCCGGTATATCAGTCCGTCCTCGTTCTCGGAGAAGATGCCGGCCGTGCCGGCCAGGAGGTTAGCGCGATGGTGTCTACAGTCATCGTCATTGGCCTGTGCCTCGCGGAAGTCCGCGAGGGTCAATGGGCACGCAAGGTGTGCCCTGGTATGGTCAACCATACCTTGGGTAGCATTACCCACCATGCACACCGGTACCACCGGGACTTCTTCGTCCACCTGTCGGGTATCCCCGCTTGGGGTATCGAGTCGCGACAGCGCGTCCCCCAGATGATGGGTGGAGCCGGCCTTATATATGGTCCGTAGTCGTGCTTGGCCATCTTCAGCCTCCACCGGGCTAGCCGACCGTGGCTGTCGGAATCCTTGTCACCAAGGTCGAGAAGCCATCGTAAACGTTCGTGGTCGGACCTTACGATGAGCCTGGAACCTTCCGGGTATGGCCGGAGCAGTTGCACTGCCCGTATGACTCCGAGGCACTCGCGCTCGGTGGCACTATAGTTACGCTCAGCCGGGTTGAGTGTCCGGCTGAAGTACCCTACCGGATGTAGGTCCGGGATAGCATTATCGGCACCGATGATGGTCTTTCCCTGTAGCAGGGTGCATCCTATTTGGGTGTCGCAGGCGTCGACGTCGATGACGAAGGTCCCGCGTCTATGCGGCAACGCAAGCACGGGTGGGGCTAGCAGAGCTTGCTTGAGCAGCTCGAATGCCTCTCTCTCGCTGGGCGAGAAAGGTTGGAGTACCTTTGGCAAGGCACTGCTCGTCAGAACCGTTAGCGGTTTGGCTATACGAGCGAAGCCCTTGACGAACCGTCGGTATACGTTGCACATTCCCAGGAAGCTTTTCAGCTGTGTCTGGGTGGTTGGGTATTGCGCATCCCGGAGTGCCCGGGTATTAGCTTCGAGCACTCCCAGCTTACCTGGTGTGATCTGGTGACCCAGATACTCGACTATCTGCTGGAAGAAGGCGCACTTCTTGAGGCGCAGGGTTACCCCGGCGTTCCGCATGAGGGTGAGTACCTCGTCGACATGTTGCACATGGTCATCCATGTTACGCGAGAAGACGATGACGTCGTCCAAGTACACCAGGCAGTTACGCAACTTGACTCCCGACAGTATGATGTCGATGGCCCGTTGGAATGTGGCGGGGGCGTGGGACAATCCGAAGGGCATCCTTAGGAACTCGTACACGCCACTGTGGCAGACGAACGCCGTCTTGGGAATATCCTCTTCCGCCACTGGGATCTGCCAAAACCCGGCATTGCAGTCGATAGTGGTAAACAATGTGGCTTCCCCCAGCGAGTCGATACACTCGTCCATCCTTGGTAAAGGGTATGAGTCTTTCTTGGTAACCAAGTTGAGGCGTCGATAATCGATGCAAAACCGAGGGGTTTGATCCTTCTTCGGTACGATCACGACTGGGGCACCCCACTCCGACATCGAAGGTCGGATCACCTTAGCTTCACTCATCCTCTTCACTTCCCCATCAACGATCTTTCGTTGCATAGGTCCCGCACGATGCGGTTGCGACCGCGCTGGTCGAGCACTTGGTACCAGGTCTATACGATGTTCGGTTGCCCCAGTGGTACCCAGCGCCCCGCTGGTCCTCATGACGTCGTGCTTTCTTAGCATCCGTCGTACCCCTTCAGCTACCGAAGGGGGAAGGTGGTCGAGGTCAGCCTCGGCCAGGGCCTTCAATGCTTCTTGGTCCTTTAGCGGCATGTCCGCCGGAGCCGCCGATGGGTTAGGCTTCCCGTCATCGGGTTGCTGTCGCTCGGTGGTCTCGGCGACCGCCAGCACCTCAAGTGGTTCCACTTGACCTTCCTTGTCAGGGGTAAGGATATCTCCTTCGTAGAGCTCGGCAATCCCGAGGATAGTTCCCTTCGGGAGGGTGACTGCCTTACGGCGATAGTTCGCCATCACAAGCAGTGATTACCCCCCTTCTGGGAGGTCTGCGATACCATTGGCCATGGTCAACCCATGGCGCTTGTAGGTTCGTAGGTTGGACCGGACTCTGCAGATGCCTGCAAGGTCGCAGTTAACCGGGAGGACGGTCTCCGATAGCGGCTGAAAGCGAGTCCGCTTGGCCAGCCGGAGTGTCTTCGGTTCTACGCTTGCGTATACCTCAGCCACGTTAACGTGGCTCCCTTGTAGCGTCAGGTCCCTGACGATCGCTGTCTGTCCTCTCTTCGTCCCGTCGGCCTCTTGCAGCTCGACGGTCCTCTGGCCCGGCCGGATTGCATCAACGTGAACGTTGATGAAGGTGCACCCCAGTATGCAGGGCACAGATAGCGTCTCACATACCAGGAAGTCGACTTCCGTAGTAAGCTCCCCGATGGTGACCTGCAGCGACATCGCTGCGGTCGTACGAATGAGACGACCATTCCCATCCTTGATCGTGGGTCCCCGAGTCACCCTGACTCGCGGAAGCCACTACTCCGGGAGGGTATCCTTCCGGACCAAGTGAGGTCCAGCCCCTGTATCCAGTACGGGGTAATACGACCGGGTCGACTGGGGGTCAACCCCCAGTGTGGCTGATACCTTGAAGTTCTCCAAGGTGAACAGCACGTGGCCTACACCGATATCCGGTGTAACTCGGGCATCCTGAACAGGGCCCTTGTCTGATTCCATGTTACGGGGATTCCCGTCCTCTCCTCCCAACCTTGGTGGATGGTCATCAATCCCCTGACGCCGTGTCGTCGGGGCCGGAAGGTGTACCCGGGGGTTGATGCGGCGTCGACTCAACCGCGCTCTCCGGGGGGCTTTCCCCGCGGTACTCCGGGGTGGCTTGCTTGGGTTACCCCAGCGCCCCCCGGTCATCCTTCCTCTCACTCGTTTCCCGCCCTTGGGAGGGTGCTGTCCGCCGGGACATCCGGCTGAGGAGGTGCCTCATCGACGGCCAGTACTCCCCCTGGAGCTGGCTGCCTACCCGGTGCGGGTCCGGGTGCTCAGGCGGGATACCCCCCGGTGGATGCCTTGCGTTGCGCCGCTGCCCGCCGAGACTCCTCGGGGATGAGTGGGCAGGACGACACCCAGTGCTGGGGATCCCCACACAACATACATCCGGACGTACCGGTCCCCCCTTGAGTTCGCATCGGGGTAGCCCCGTAGCTGCGGTTGCCTCCCTCTGGCGCCCGAGTGCCTGCTCCCTGGTAGGCCTTGGGTCCTTGCGTCAACCGGAACATGGACTCCCCCAACCGGTTGGGTCGGCCCGCAATCTGCGGAGGTGCCTCCGTGCGCACCGCCCATGTTGGTGAGGGTTGGTGAGGGTTACCCGTCACCGGGGAGTACCCCGTGGTCCGTACGTACGGGACGCGACGTCCCGTGCCCTCGCTGACCTGGAACTGGGTCCCCGCCGGAGCGATGTACGCTACCGTACCATGCTCATCAATCACCGGCGTAGCCGGTAACAGCAGGTGGCCCTGCTGGTCAACCAGTGGTTCCTCCTCGCTCGTGGGGGCGTAATCGGTAGCCACCAGTACCGGTGCGGCCTTCCGTTCCATCTTGTCTTGCCTCGGTACCGGGGTAGGACTGGGCTTGCTCCCCTCACCCTTGGGCTTTGAGGCCAGAGCACACTCCGGGTGAAGCACCCGGTAGGCGTCCCCCAGGGACTTGCACATATGCATCAGTCGACTGAAGTTCGTCCGTGCCGTGTTGGCGCCCCGTGCGGATATCCGCACGTAGTTGGGTACTCCTGCGAACAGGATGGCTCGTAGCTCCCCTTTACCGAGGAGCTTCCCCAGCTCGTAGTCGAGCTCTTGGATCCGGCGTCCAAACATCTCCTCATCCTCCCAGGACTGGGCGGTGGCAGTGCGAAGGGCCCGGTAGTGGTCCTCGCACTTGTCCTCACTGAGGTAACTGCTCAGCAGCTCCTTAAGAATCCCACGGTAATCCATGGGGGTGGCCGCGACCCTCATTCCCGGCATCGGGGATGCCTGGCGAAGGATGCCTCGCACCCGTTCATCAACAAAGAACGGGAGGATCTCCAGGGCCAGCCCCTCGTTAACGAGGGCCTTGTCCGCGGCTGCCTTGAAGATAGCTAAGAAGCCGATGACTGCCAACGGGCGTCCGTTCGGCCCTCCGAACATAGGGACTCCCTTCATAAGGGTCTGCATAGAGCGGATCGCCCGATGCGACGTATTACGCATCGATTCCGATACGGTGGTAGAGCGGTCCTCCAAACGATAACGTTCTGGAGTAAGAACCGACCGGAAGACCTCGTTGACGATCTCCGTGTCAGCGTCCTGGATATCCAGTCGCTTAGCCAGTTGATGAGCAAACTCATCGGACTCCACCCGCTTCAGTAGGCTCGCAGTTACCTGCGCGGTCATAGCTTCCACCACTGAAGATGGTACTTCAGGCGTCGGCACCTCGGGAACCCGAGTTGCCTGGCCTCCTTCGGCGTGGGGATACTGTGAGAGGGTACCCCCTCCCCCAATAACCGACTCTCCAACGGCGTAAGTATCCGCCGGGTCGTGTCCGCGGAGTCCGCTTCGGGTGCTCCGAGCGTATCGCTCCGTGTGACTCCGTTCGAACTCTGCCGACGAGTCGGATCCATACCCCATTGTGTCCGGGGGTTGTCCAGGAGTAGCAACACCAGGGTTGACCCTGGTGGACTCCGAAAGTAGTCCGGCCGGTTCAAACCGTACCGGTGTGGGAGGAACACGACGAGGTCCCGTCGTGTGGCGTGTTGACATCAACACTGCCATTGCGTCCTCCGTCCGCTCTTGACGGGCGTCGAGTCCGGAAAATCGGGCCTCGATGCGGGCCAATGATGCCATCAAGGAATCCCCTGGTGAAGGAGGCGGCGGAGTGAGGTCGGTCGATGACAGTTGAGGCGGGCCCCCGCCTTCTGCCGTCCGAGCCGTGCCAAACGTCGATCCGGCACCGGAAAGCATTGGCGTCTCAATGTTGTCGATCGGGTTCCCGATCTCGGTTCCCGTAGTCACCTCCGGGGTCGGCGTCGACGCCGATCCGTCATCTTGAACGTTCCCCGTCTCTTGGGTAGACATAGTCACAATCAGTCAACCGACGTAACAATCACCACGAATAAGAGAGCGAGGGGGTAGACTGGGGAGAGTAACAATAGATCACAGTCAAAGGTAAAAACTCAACACAATCGATCAGGTCGCAGCACCACGAGTACAAGAAAAGGACCGGATCCCTATCCGTGTGCCAGGGCCAAAGCCGGCGTCACCAAAGGGGTGACGGAAACCCGTCCCCTGCTGCTCCACCAATGTAGCACTATAGGTATCCGTCGCACGTCCACTCTCAGGGAACACTCACCACGGGGGATCGGCACCAACGTCACCGGGAGGCCAAGGTTGCTGTCCTTGGAGCGCAAGCCACGGGACCAAGGTGGGAGCCCAAATGGGAGGGGTTTGTTGTTCTGCCTTGGCCGGCGGTGGATTCGCCGCCGGCCCCCTCGTTATATACCCCCGGAGACACTACTAACTA
The DNA here is from genome assembly GCA_009829735.1 of Pyropia yezoensis. Classification (NCBI taxonomy): domain Eukaryota; phylum Rhodophyta; class Bangiophyceae; order Bangiales; family Bangiaceae; genus Pyropia; species Pyropia yezoensis. The sequence goes on from CM020620.1 coordinate 27,102,557, forward strand.
CCCTCCACCCCAAGATGCAAGTCCCTCTGGTCATACGTAACTTGTAGATACCGTGACCAGTACGGACTCTCAAATTGAAAGCCAAGGATTAGAAGTAGCCCCCCTAACATTAGGGTCACAATACGGCCAACCATATTGCTACATCTCCGCACAACATACATCCGGACGTGCCGGCCGTCCTGGGCGTCCGCGTCGGGTTGGCTCCATAGGTCCGGTTGCCTGCGTCGGACGCCCGAGTGCCCGCTCCTTGGTAGGCCTTGGGTCCCGGTGCCAGCCGGAGCATGGACTACCCCAACCGGTTGGCTCTACCAGCGATGTACGGAGGTGCCTCCGTACGCACTGCCCATGTCGGCAGGGGCTGGTGGGGGTTCACCGTAACCGGGGCATACCCCGTAGTCCGCACATACGGGACGCGCCGACCCGCTCCCTCGTTGACCTGGAACTGGGTCCCAGCCGGGGCGATGTACGCTACCGTACCATGCTCATCAATCACCGGCGTCGCCGGTAGCAACAGGTGGCCCTGTTGGTCAACTAGAGGTTCATCCTCACCGGTAGGGGTATGTTCGGTCGCCACCAGTACTGGTGCGGCCTTACGTTCCACCTTCTCTGGACTCGGTACCGGGGTAAGACTGGGCTTGCCTCCCTCACCCCTGGGCTTCGGGGCCAAGGCGCATTCCGGGTGTAGCACCCGGTAGGCGTCGTCTAGGGACTTGCACATATGCATCAGTCGACTGAAGTTCGTCCGGGCCGTATTGGCTCCCCGTGCGGATATCCGCGCGTAGTTGGGTACTCCTGCGAACAGGATGGCCCGTAGTTCCCCTCTACCGAGGAGCTTCCCCAGCTCGTAGTCGAGCTCTTGGATCCGGCGTCCAAACATCTCCTCGTCCTCCCAGGACTGGGCGGTGGCAGTGCGAAGGGCCCGATAGTGGTCTTCGCACTTGTCCTCACTGAGGTAGCTGCTAAGCAACTCCTTCAATATACCACGGTAATCCATGAGGGTGGCTGCAACCCTCATTCCCGGCATCGGGGATGCTTGGCGGAGGATGCCTCGAACCCGCTCGTCAACAAAGAACGGGAGGATCTCTAGCGCCAGCCCCTCGTTGACGAGTGCCTTGTCTGCGGCTGCCTTAAAGCTATTCAAGAAGCCGATGACTGCCAACGGGCGTCCGTTGGGGCCCCCGAACATAGGGACTCCCTTTATAAGGGTCGGCATCGAGCGAATCGCTCGGTGCGAGGTCGTACGCATCGATTCCGATACGGCAGTGGATCGGTCCTCCAATCGATAACGTTCGGGAGTCAGTACCGACCTGAAGACTTCGCTGACAATCTTCGTGTCCGCGTCCTGGATATCCAGTCGCTTCGCCAGTTGATGAGCAAGCTCATCGGACTCCATCCGCTTCAGTAAGCTCGCAGTAACCTGCGCTGTCATCGCTTGCATCAGTGACGCTGGAACTTCCGGCGTTGGCGCCTCGGGTACCCGAGTTGCCTGGCTTCCGTCGTCGAGGGGGTAATGGGAGACGGTACCGTCTCCTCCCATCGCCGACTCTGTTCCGGCGTAAGTGTCCGCCGGACCATGTCCGCGGAGCCCGCTCTGGGTGCTCCGAGAATAGCGCTCCGTATGGCTACGGGCCAACTCACCCGACGAGTCGGATCCATAACCCGCCGTGTCCAGGGGATGTCCAGGAGTAGCAACACCGGGGTTGACCCTGGTGGCCTCCGAAAGTAGTCCGGCCGGTTCGAACCGTACCGGTGTGGGGGGGACCCGACGGGGTACCGTCGTATGGCGTGCTGACATCAGCACGGCCATTGCGCCCTCCGTACGCTCTTGACGGGCGTCGAGCCCGGTGAACCGGGCCTCGATGCGAGCCAATGATGCCATCAGGGAGTCCCCTGGTGAAGGTGGCGGCGGCGTGAGGTCGGCAGAGGACAGTTGCGGCGGGCCCCCGCCTTCTGCCATCCGAGCCGTGCCAAACGTCGATCCGGCACCGGAGAGCATCGGCAATTCAATGTTGTCGATCGGGTTACCGATCCCGGTTCCCGGGTTCAGCTCCGGGGTCGGCGTCGACGCCGATCCGTCACCTTGAACGTTCCCGGTCTCTTGGGTAGACATAGTCACAATCAGTCAACCGACGTAACAGTCACCACGAATAAGAGAGCGAGGGGGTAGTTAGGGGAGAGTAACCGTAGATCGCAGTGAAACGCAACCACCCAAAACAATCGAACAGATCGCAGCACCACGAGTACAAGAAAAGGACTGGATCCCTATCCGTGTGCCAGGGCCGAAGACGGCGTTACCAGAAGGGTGACGGAAACCCGTCCCCTGCTGCTCCACCAATGTAGCACAATAGGGTATCCGCTGCATGTCCACTCTCATGGAACACTCACGACGGGGGATCGGCACCAACGTCACCGGGAGGCCAAGGTTGCTGTCCTTGGAGCGCAAGCCACGGGACCAAGATGGGAGCCCAAATGGGAGGGGTTTGTTGTTCTGCCTTAGCCGGCGGTGGATTCGCCGCCGGCCCCCCCGTTATAAACCCTCGGAGACACTACTAACTACCCTCCACCCCAAGATGCAAGTCCCTCTGGTCATACGTAACTTATAGATACCGTGACCAGTACGGACTCTCAAATTGAAAGCCAAGGATTGGAAGTAGCCCCCCTAATATTAGCGTCACAATACGGCCGACCATATTGCTACAGAACGTCGGTTCCCAGGAGCCGGGACCCTCGGGAAAAGAGTAACGGGGGGCGGATCGAAACGGTCCCCTCCCCATCGTCGGGATAGTACCTGCTCGTTTGCAACTGCGTTGGGGTTCTCCAAGATCTTTGAGAGCCCCGTTATACCTGTACGTTCTGAGTCATCGATTACTTTGAAAACCCCTTGTTCCTGTTTGCCCTCTCTGGCACGACGATCGAAGTCTGGGCTCCGACGTCGGATGGGGATGAAGAAGCCCTATGGGTTCAAGGGTACCTTGCTTGTGCTGCGTAAGAGAAACTTTGCTTTGAATGCTTTGGTTCGATTGGACAAGGAGGAACCGAAGGACACCACTGCTATCCTGGACACTGGTGCTGGGCCAAGCGTGGTACGTGAGGACATCCTCCCTGACGGGTGGCGACGACTGGCGTCGAGAGCCCCCAAGTCGACGCATGTGTGTGACGCCTCGAGTCAGTTGTTACGGGCCCGTGGGATCGTGGAACTATCGCTTATTGTGAACGGGAAGCCGATGGAGCTCGAGTTCCTCGTGGTCAGGGCCCTCTCGGTACCGTTGATCCTCGGAGGGGACTTTCAGAAGGAACACGTTAAGGCGATCTACCCTGAAACAGAGTCTGTGCTTTGGAACCTGGGTTTCCTGACGTACGCCAAGAGAACGTGGGACGGAAAGACCAAGATCACTTCTCCTGTGAAGGGTAAACCCGTACGCCAAGATCCTTATGCCCTGTACCTCTCTAAGGGTGTAACTTTGGCACCTCGATCCCTCCAAGCGGTCTACGTCAAGTGCGGAACGAATGGACGTTGTTTACTTTATGAACGACCGCACAAGATGGCTAAGAAAGGGCTCCATCTGCATAACGCCATGGTTCACGTACGGACCCGGCGGGACTTCCGGATCCACATCATGAGCATCTCGAACCGGGCGGTCAACTTGCCCGAGAACTTCGCCGTAGGCCTCGCTATCCCGTACGACGGACCCGTGCTCGAGGTCCCCACTGGTTACTTTCCGGCCCCAAGTGAGGGGGCCGACCCTATTGTTACGCTGGGAACCGAGCAAGGGAACACGTCAGGTCAGGCGTCGTCACCGGGGGGCGAGACCCCGAAAGGATCCGATGGAACCACGGTGCCCGATCCGGATACAAAGGGGAAGACGTCAGACGGAACCCCGGTCAAGATGCCCAAGGTGGCGTACGAGCTGATCCCGCCTGAACTTCAACAGGCTCTACGTGAACTTTTGGAGCGCTACAAGGGTCTTCGGGACGGACAACTGGGACGCATTAACGTGACACCCCACCGGATCACTTTGAAGGACGGGGCCCAGCCTATTCGTTCCCAACCGTACCGCACCGGGCTCCATCATCGGGACCTGATCAAGGAACAAGTGGAAAAGCAGACCAAGCTCGGGGTCATTGAACCGTCTCAGGCTGAGTGGTCGTTCCCGGTCGTCTTAGTCCCCAAGCCCGATGGTACCCCGCGGTTCTGTGTTGACTACCGCAGACTGAACGATGTGACGGTTAAGGACACGTACCGGTTACCGAGGATGGACGACTGTATCGACTTTTTGGGAGAAGCAACCGTGTTTTCGATGTTGGACGCCAACTGTGGCTACTGGGAGATCCCGGTTGCTGCAGAGGACCAGGATAAGACGACGTTCACGTGTCACGAAGGAACCTTCCGGTACATAAGGCTCCCCTTTGGTCGTACGAACGCTCGGGCTACGTTTCAACGGGCCATTGACATGATCCTGTCCGGGGTTAAGTGGAAGACGTGCCTCGTATACCTGGACGACATTATTGTTTTCTCTAAGAACCCGACAGAACACCTGGAACACCTGAAAGAGATCTTTGGGCTACTCGCGAAGGCCGGTGTTTCCCTTAAGGCCAGCAAGTGCTTTTTGCTTCATGACGAGGTTGAGTACCTTGGCCATATCGTCGGCAAGGGACAGCTCCGCGTGAACGAGAAGAACCTAGTCGGGCTACATGAAGCCAAGAAGCCGAGAACCAAGGACCTACGCAGTTTCCTGGGAATGTGTAACGTTTACCTTTGCTTTGTTAAGGCCTATGCTCAGGTGGCCCGCCCTCTGTTGGCTATGACAAGTACCAAGGTACCCGTCCCTCTGCCTCCTTTCACTCCGGCTCAGACGGACGCGTTCGAGGAACTGAAGTACCGTCTGACCCACACGCCGATCCTGGCGCTTTCGCGACGCTCGGGCCAGTTTATTGTGGATACCGACGCGAGAGCTGCCCAGATTGGATGCTTTTTGCTACAGGAACAAGAGGACGGGGCCTACAAGCACGTGGGTTACTGGAGCAGGGTCCTGACACAAGCGGAACGGAACTAAAGTACCACGGAACGCGAGTGTCTTGCCGTTGTCTGGGCTCTCTCTCTGTTACGACCGTACCTAGAGGGGACACGCTTCGTTGTACGCACGGACCACACCGCTTTAAAGTGGATGTTACACATGGACGGAGCCCATTGACGTTTGGCTCGTTGGCGACTCAGATTAGCCGAGTACAGTTATACCATTGAGTCCCGTCCTGGTCAACACCACCATGCTGCAGACTTTATGTCCAGGCTAGAAACTACGGGACACGACCGAGGACCTATACCTGAGGAGATACCTTCCCTGTTAACTATGGCCAACTTTGTTACCGGATGGATCCACCCGAACTTCAAGACACACAAGAGGTACCCACCGTTGTCGGTTGGCAGGATCCTTAAGGCTCAGGGAAACGACAAGCGTTGCAAGGAACTTCAGGAAGAGATGAACCGGAACGCCAACACGCGGTACGGGGAAGCACCTGAAGGGTTACTTGTACGACTGGCTCCTCTGGACCGAGCCGTTCAGATTGTGGTCCCCAAGGAACTACAGCAGGAGGTACAGACTTTGGAACATGAACCAGGCCACGCGGGACACCCAGGGATCAATAAGATGTATACCTCTATGAGACGAACGTTCTACTGGGAAACTATGGTGGCCGACGTGCTTGTTTTTGTTACCAACTGTACCGCTTGTTCCAAGGGTAAGGTTCAAGGACGGCGACGTACCAATCCGCTTAAGTTGCTCCCCGCCACGGATCCCTATCAGGACGTATGCCTTGACCTGTTGGGACCCTTGCCCGAGACAGTGAACGGGAACAAGTACCTTCTGGTTATCGTGGACAGGTTTACCAAGCTTACCCGAGTGGTACCCATTAGTAGTCAGGACGCGGAAGTGGTGGCCTCGGCCTTTTTGGATACATGGGTCGCTTCTTACGGGCCCCCGGAAACGTTACTGACAGACAATGGGCCCCAGCTGGCGTCCACGCACTTCCGTGGCGTCTGCAGTATGCTTGGGATCAAACACGTAACGTTTACCACGTACCATCCGCAGACCCAAGGACAAGTGGAACGCTTTAACCGTACTATCGTGGCCCGGTTCCGTACGTCCATCGAGGACCATCAGGACCAGTGGAACGAATTGGTTTCCGTGCTTACCGTGGCGTACAACACAAGGCCACAACAGAGTACCGGCGTGGCCCCGTTTGAGTTCGTTATCCCTAAATGCGTGCGTACCTCTGCACTGGACCAGCTCCCAAGGTCCCCGTATCCCAAAAGGTTCAGTGGCAAGGCACACCAGGTACGCGAGATAAGACGGGCCCACCTGAGGAACCTAGCCTTCACGGTACGCAAGAACCTTGACCTGGCCCAGCGTCGGTACAAGAGGGGTTACGAAAAGCGGGTTACGCCTGTGAACGAGACCCTTCGCGTGGGAGACTGTGTGTACGTGGATACCAACGACGACAGTCGGAAGAAACTGGACCGAAGAGTCAAGGGTCCCTATCGGATCGGGGACGGGGATGGGCACACGTTCACGGTACTGGTTGAAGGGATCTGTGACCGGGTTAGTAGTGACCATGTGGCACGTGCAACCACACCCTCTGGCCAGACGGACTCCACGTCCATGTTGCATGGTCCGCAAGAACCGGTTGTACCCCTGGACCACAGGACTCTGGCACCTTTTTTGTTTGGGAACGTTTCTTGGGGCACGACAGGGACCAGAAAGGGAACCTTCGGCTGTTGGTACGCTGGTGGGGTTATGCCCAGTCCGAGGATACCTGGGAACCTTATCACAAGCTCGACAGGGCCAAGGTTACCCAGTACTGTGAATGTGTTGGTACCGAACCTCCACTGCGGGAGGAGGAGGCCATCGTACAACTCGAACCCTTCAAAGCTATCTATGCTGTGTGGCCCCGGAACCTTGAACCGGGCGCGGATATGTGGCCCCGTTGCTAACCCTGGGCCACGCCCCCTTGACCTGGTCAGTCGGACCCCGCCGAGGTCAAGTGCCATCCAAGAGGCCCATGAGCATGGGAAGGTCACAGGTTCAACATAGGGTCCCAGTCAACATGTATGTAGCAAGGAATAGATTGATTTTCTTTGAAAAAAGGGCTACTTGGAATTCTGTTTCTGGCTAACCTTGGGTTGGTTCTTTCCCACTTTCCCCCATTACACTCACCTCCCTTTCAGGGATTACAAGATAGGGTGATTATCGGAAGGGGGGCAGGACTACCAAGAGGAAGGCAAGAAGCAGTGGAAACTTTATGACCCTCCAAGCAACAAGACGTAGGGTCAACACATGGAACACGCTCGCAGAACCCTCATACCCTCGCTAACCTAGTACCTACGGAAGCGACTGTCGGGACGAATAGACTCTTCCTCGTCCATGTCGTCCCGGCCACCGACCCGAGAACTTTCCTGGGTCCCTGCCAGGCACGTCGCGCGGCTGCCTCGGCGTTACCCAACTCGGCACCAAGGTCCCCACCGATCCCGTTACGGTCAAACAGGTTCAGTAGCCCTTTGTAGTCTGGGTTACTGGAGCCCCCTTGAACACGGGTCCACTCGGCTACATGGGCCCCAAGGTTAACCGTCGCGTGAAGGGAAGCCGACAACAGGGGCCCTACATGAGCGTTAGGAAGGACGTCGGCGGGGCCCCCAAAAAAACTGCGTAGCCCAAGAACCGCCGTGGTCGTCACGTTTCCCTCCAGGTCCATAAGTTCCGCGTCGGGCACGTCCCCATGGTCCAGAAGGTTAGCCACGTACATGGTACGACCCCCGGGAGGGTTGGAACGATGACCAGCTGACCCCGATGACCGAGCGCCCGGAAACCCCGAGGGACCTGCGGGGACCACCTCGCCCGACTGATCAGCGTTCCCGTCCTGGGCCCCGAGTATCTTACGCCCATCCAGTACGTCCGACGAGTACGGTAGGTCCAATGGGGCCAGGTCCTCGGCTACCAGGGCCGCCCATACGCCGTCCCGACTCTCGAATCGAACCCGAACGAAAGAACCGCGATCCTTGCGACGTTTCCCAGAAGCAAGGAGACGCTCACGGAGCCCCGCCACGGAAACCACTTGGTCACTGAGGGCCAGAAGGGCGTCCTGGTCCCGCACTGCCGCCTCGTCCACGCCACCGGGACGCTGACAGATGGTACGGGTACCATCGCGCTGGATCCACGTACGCAGGGGCCGAGAGAAAAGGCACAGGTAACTCTCCCGCCGGGAGAGCTCGAGCAGGTACACCGCACATTTGGCAGCCCATTCCGTCCGAAACACGTACCAAGCGAACGCGTCCGACGGACGAAGAAGTTCCGTGAAGTAACACCGGACCGCATGAAGTTCCACAAGGGCCCCGAATGGTAGTTCCACGTTCTCGAACCAGTGTGGAACCCGAACGTAATGGAGCCCACGGGTAGCCGCTGAACAGCTGGGGAACTCTTGTTGAGTTCCACCCGACCAGGAACCGACTCTTGTCACGATGGTGCCGACTGAACACCAGGCTAGGTAGGGTCACTTGGTACCCGGGACGGTTCAGGTACGGGGTAGACTGTGGCAGTATTGACCCCCAGGTAGGGGGGCAACACGTGCCATGCCAGGGGCGGCAGGCCACTAGCCTGATCCGTTCCTCCCCCTGCATTTGGGCCCATATTCCCTAAGTTTTGGGATAGTTAGCTTAGTAGTAAATTCAACTTGCATTTGAGGGTTTTCTGCATTTATCGTCTTGAATTTTCGTGTGGCCCGGTGGGCAGGTGCTGGGGTGGGAGATTCTGAGTGGCGAGATTCTGAGGGGACCCTGGGGGGATAAGGGGAGGGACAACGGGGCTTGGCCCTGCGTCCCCGTCCCGACCAAGAAACTGTTGGACCACACACCATCCTCTTGTTTGTCCGTGGGGGGTTTGCCCCACAACAGGGACAGCGTGTGTGCGACTTGCACTTCTTCCGGTTCCCCCGACACGGGAGGCAGCCCTAGCACACCGCCCCAACTTGGGTGTCGTGTGTGCAAGTGGTTTTTGCCACATTTGGTGGAGCAGCAGGGGACAGAGGTAAACTTTACCTCCGGGTGCACCCGGGTGTAGGGGGCCCTCTGTCTCAGAGGAACGGCGGACTTGGACCGTGTCATAGGGATCGTCAGCCAACATGGCCAGCTCGGACCCCCCGTCGTCCGGGGAGTACACGGGTGACGCACGTACTTCAGTGCCTTTGAATACTGGTGAGACACAGGTGGGTATACCTGGGGTCGCAGAGGGCCTGGGGGTCCCTCAAGCCAGCAGGACTGGAAGTGCGGGCGGGCAACAGGCCACCCCGACTCAGTCGGGAGTTCACTCGGGTGACACTTCTGATGTGGGTGGGCCGAAGTCTGGCCACCGTGTGGTAAGCTCAACGGGAACGTCCCAAGGTGTGAGGACTGTCCCCGCGGGTTCCACTCGGGTTGGAGCCAACTATGGCTTGGAGCCGTCGCCAACTATGCTTTCGGAGGACGGCGGACCTCCGTTGGTCGGCGATGGGCTCGCGCCCATGCCCCCCGTTTGAGACCCCTGAGGAACGTGGTCACCCCTCAGGTGGACTCCCGGAGGCGTACCGAGACTCAACTGGAGTCGTCAATCCACTCCTCGCGGAAACTCTCCGTCGGGAGGCGACCAATGTGTTGCGGCAGACTTTGCCGGACCTGGTGGTCACGATGACGAGTACTATTCTGAATCAGATTGTGGCGAGTTTGCCACATGGCCTTAATGTCCAGACCGGATTTGGGCTTTCGAGCCCGCAGGTGCAGGGGGAATCCCTCCTCACGCCTATCTCGGGTCGCCCCGAACAGGGGGCGACACCTGTGACTCCCAACGAGGGAGCCACACCATACTGGGTGGGGCGTACGCCCTTTATGGGGGAGTTCCCCCCGGAAACGCCGGCGGCTACACCAAGCGCGCCGCGCCAGACCGTGGGCACTGAGGGTGAACTTGCCCCGGTGCCACAGCGGCTGTTCCCTCAACGTGAGGTGCCGCCCAAGATCCAGGTAGCCAACCCGGTCAACCAGAGGATCTCTGATTGTGAGACCTACGCCCTCCACAACAAGTCGGTGGTGTATGGTTCTGTCCAGGCCCGAGCCATGGGTCGTGCCAAGAAGAATGCACTTCATTCTTTTGGGCACAAAGCGGAGTGGGATGGAACTGCCCCCCTCCGTGTCTTTGAGTTTCTACGTCGTTTCACAAAAGCCTGTGACGACAATGCCATAAGTGAAGGCATGGCTTTCTACAGGCTACAGGAGTTTACGAAGGGCGACCTGCGGACAGAACTTATGTCCGTCATGCCCAGCTCCTTAAGTGGAGGCGCTGGGGAGGTGACGTCCTATTTGGAGCTCGTGAACTGGTTACTGAGAGCCACGGTTGATGAAGCAGCGTTGGCTTCTCAAGTCGAGGAGTTTACGCAAGCCCACCAGGAAGAGGCCGAGGACGAGTTGTCCTCTGCGGAGCGAGTCCGTAAGCTCAACAATCTTTGTGGGTTTCTTCATCCACAAGCTGCGGTGAAGAGTCGGTTTGTGGAGGGACTCCATTGGTCAGTCCGGATGGAGTCCCGCGAGCATAACACTGCCCGGGCGACCCTGGCCGAGTTGGCAAGGTTCGCCTACCGCAGGGGTGAGGCCTATTGCAAGTTGCAGGAGGAACAACGCCAGGAGCGTCAGGCCGAGTTGGCCAAGGAACGCGAGGAGGCGCGCCGGACCAGAGAGTTGAGAGAGGCACGCCGAATCCGCAAGGAGAGAGTGGAAGCTGCCGTGGGAACTTCCCAGGGTACCTCTTCGTCTTCCCCAGTCGGGCAGACCCCTCCCGGAACAGACAATCGGTGTTGGAACTGCAACTCCGATGGACACTGGGCATATGATTGCCCCAAGTTGAGTAAACGCATCCAACAACTTGTTAGGAATGCGAGTAAGAAGTCGGCTACGAACGAAGTACGTTCACGCCGCGAGGGTGGGTCTCGACCGGTCGTCGCGGTCGCCACACCCTCGGCGGAGGAGGCGGACACGTCGTCCTCGGACTCGTCGTCTTCCTCCCCGCCCTCAGAATCGGACGCCAAGTCGGCGGGAAACGAATGACCGTTGGAGCTGGCCGTCCGAAGCTCACAACGGCAGCCTCGGCCAAGTGGGCCAAGAGGACGAACCAACCGTGCCGGATACTGCGGCGACCTAAGGGAGTCCGCCCACCTCGGGTAGGACTCCCCAAGAACGTAAACCCACGTCGGGTCATCGCGGTGCTGACGGGTGAGAACTTCCAGGTGGCTGGACGGGTGCAACTTGCCCCCGGCCGCGCCTGTTGTGCCCGTATCGTACTTGATACCGAGTCAGGAGCCTCCTTGATACGCAAGTCGCTATTACCAAAGGAGGTGAAGCTCCAACGCTGGAGGTCCAAAGCTGATCATATGATTAACATCAATGGTGGGGTACTTCCCATCGTTGGTGCCGTGACCCTACCAACTAGGTTGGGGACCCATGAGGTCGACGTGACATATGGTGTAGTTAAGAATTTATCGGTACCCCTGCTTCTGGGTACCCCTTATGTTATCACACAAGTGCCTTTGATTTGTGGCCCTGAGTACTTGGTCAAGTTGATGAATGGGGAGACTATCCCCATCCTTGGTAAGGGAAAGTCTGTGGCTCCTGTGACAGTCTCACAGTCGAAGCCTGTTTGCTCTGTGAGGGAAGGGCTTACTGCTACCCTGCGTTTAGCCCGTAAAGTCACGTTGCCCCCCAACTCGGTGGCGCACGTTGACGTTGTAACTGATTATACTGGGAACGGGTTGGTGCACCCTTACCCCCGTCTTGCTCGCAAGCAGCAAGTGCACGATGCCCTTGGCACGATGGACTCCAAAGCCGGAGTCCCGTGGAGGATCCAGGTGATGAACCTGAGCTCGTCGCCCCAGTACTTCAAGTCGGGAGCCAAGTTCGGCTATATCGACCAACACGAGGGACCGGTAGTAGCGGTCACCCTCAACGCGGGCGCAAGTAGCGACCCGAAGTCCGGAAAGGAGAAGCATCAAGCCAGGTCGGCCGCCTCTCCTCGGCCCCATGTGAACATGGAGGGTGTCCCCCCCAGGTTGAGGGTTCAAGTTGAACGCCTCTTGGACCAATATCACAAGTTGTGGGATGGTCAATTGGGACTCATGAGAGCTACCCAACACCGGATCGAGTTGAAGCCCGGTGCACCCCCTATACGCCAACAACCGTATAGGGGAGGACCCCGTTCAAGGGCCGTCGTTAAAGAGCAAGTTGCTAGCATGGAGGCCCTCGATGTGATCGAGGCCAGCAACGCCGAGTGGGCGAGTCCGGTGGTTATCGTCCCCAAAGTTGATGGGACCCCCCGGTTCTGTATCGACTACCGTAAGCTCAACGAGAGCACGGTGAAGGACAGTTATCCCCTACCTAGGATGGACGACTGTCTGGACTCTCTGGGGGAGGCGAACGTGTTCTCTACCCTGGACTGTAACGCGGAGTACTGGCAAATTCCCATTGCCCCGGAAGACAGGCATAAAACTACCTTTACCTGTCACTGTGGTACCTACCAGTGCAAGCGTCTACCGTTTGGCCTGTGTAACGCGCCGGCAACTTTCCAGCGCGCTATGGACATGATTCTGGCCGGAGTACGGTGGCAGATCTGTCTCGTGTACCTAGACGATATCATTGTGTTCTCCCGAAGTCCGGAGGAGCTCATTGGCCATCTTGGCCAGGTGTTCAAGCTACTTGCTGACGCCGGTGTGTCACTGAAGGCGAGTAAGTGCCACCTCTTCACTCAAGAGGTGGAATACTTGGGACATGTTGTTCGTCCGGGGCGTCTCAGTTTCAACGAGAAAACTTGAGGGCCATCCGTAAGGCTCAGTACCCCCGGACCCAGACCCAGATGAGGAGCTTCCTCGGGATGTGTAACGTGTACCGACGTTTCACCAAGGGCTTCGCCAATGTGGCGAAGCCGTTGAATGAGTTAGTGAGCTCAACGCTCCCGAAGAACCTGTCTCCCCCAAGTCGGGTGGAGCAGGAATCCTTTGAGACTCTTCGGGACCTTCTGCTGAAGCCCCCTATCCTGGCTATTCCCAGGTTGGGAGGCCACTACATCCTGGATGTGGACGCTAGCTACGACCAACTTGGTTGTGTGTTGCTTCAGCAGCAGCCGGACAAGGAGGACTTGCCGGTGGGATACTTCAGCAAGGGGCTGAACTCGGCCGAGAAGAACTACGGAGTCACCTAGTTGGAAGGACTCGCAGTGGTATGGGCGGTGACGTCACTTCGTCACTACCTGGAGGGTGCGAAGTTCCTCATCCGCTGTGACCACCGCGCGTTGCAGTTCATCTTTAAGACGGACTGTACGAACACTCGTCTCAATCGGTGGAGGGTGCGACTGGCACCCTTCAGCTTTGATATTGAGTACCGACCTGGCAGGCAACATGCCCTTGCCGACGGCCTCTCTCGGGTACCTACCGAGGGGCTGGACACTAACCCAGTCGATGAGGACATCCCCATCGGGGGGGTAGTCACGCGCTCGGGTCAGGCGTTGAACCCCGAGGCGCCAGGGAACAAGAAGTACTTGCCCCTGTCCCTGGACGAGGTGGTGAAGGCCCAGGCCGAGGATCTCTTCTGCAAGTCGCAGAGGGATACACTGGATACAGTGGCGGAGACGCGGTTCTTTCTGGTAGACGATGGCCTCCTCATGAGGAGGGGGGTATTCCAGGGGACCGAACAACTTGTCGTCCCCGCATCCCTCAAGGACAGTATCCTTGAGAGGGAGCATAACGCTCCCACAGGTGGACACCTGGGGTCTAGTAAACTGTACCAGACCCTGAGGACCAGGTACTACTGGCCGTCCATGGTGGTGGACATCTACAGTTGGGTGGCTGCCTGCACAAGTTGTGCGCAGAACCGTCTGATGGAACGGCGGCCTACTACGGCTATGCTATTGTTACCGGCCAAGGAACCCTTTGCCGCGTTGGCGATGGACATCCTTGGGCCACTGCCAGTGACCGAGGAGGGCAACCAGTACCTCCTGGTCATCTATGACCGCTTCACGAAACTTACGCGAGCGATCCCACTGGCAGAGATCACGGCCATGTCGGTCGTGTCGGCCTTCCTAGATCACTGGGTTGCCGCGTATGGCATCCCAGATAGTACACTATCGGACAATGGACCGCAATTTGCGTCTGTACTGTTTCAGGGAGTGCTGGATATGTTGGGGGTTAAGGCAAACTATGCCACCCCCTACCACCCACAAACTAATGGGCAGGTGGAGCGCTTCAACAAAACTATTGTTAGGCAGCTGCGCCACTATGTGGGTGAGCACGTGAAGACGTGGGACCAATATATTTCTATTCTTACTACTGCCTAAAATTCGCAGGCTCACTCATCTACCGGGGAAGTGCCCCTCGCTTTTGTGACCCCCCGTCGCGTGCGGTCTATTGCTGTGCGGCGGTCGCTCCCAACTAGGGAGGATGGTGGCAGTACGCCTACTCCTACTGAGAGTAAGGCGGAGTTCGCTGCTAGGCTTGAACACCTCATCCCTAAAGTCAGGGCTGAGATGGACAAAGCACAAAAGCGCTACAAGCGTACCTTTGACAAAAAGGTGCGCAATGCTAAGCATGTCCCCGAGCAGGGTGACTGGGTGCTGGTTCACTCACACACCCCAACTGGGGGTAAGTTGGTATTCCAGACGAAGGGGCCGTACCAGGTCCTTCGTACTGATGGGCGGCGCTTCACCATCGAAAGTGACGATGGGGTCCGCACAGTGAACGGACAGGACGTGGTCAAAGTTGCACCACCGCCTGCAGGCGACCCAGCTTGGGCGCGTGCTTTGGAAGCGTGGCGCCTCCTCTCACTGCCTGCGGCCAAACAGGGCCCGCAGGAGTACGTGTTCGATAAGTTCATCGACCACAGATGGGATGAGGACACTAACCGCCTCATGTTGAGGGTGCGTTGGTTTGGCTACATAGCCAAGGATGATACGTGGGAGTATGTGGAGGACCTTCCCGCTGAGAAGGTCCGGGCATACTGTGCCCGGAATGAGATAGACCCTAACAGCCCTCCCTCAACGTGAGGGATGGCCGAGTAACAGTGCCAAGAGAGTGCTTCAAGTCGAAGTGGTACGCAGAGTGGCTTTTAACTACAGCCCTAACCCTCACACTCTCGCAACAAAGGCAGCTGCCAACTAGGCATGCATGCTAGACTCTCCAACTCCACGGCCCTCGCCCTCACGTAGAGGTGAGCGGCGAGACCCACGGCGATAACGCTCCCCACCCGTCGGAGGGGGCGGCGGCTCCAAGTCGGACCCGTCGCGCCCCTCACGGTCGCGCAAGTGGCGACGACCGCGGCTACCCTTCTCCTTGGTCTTGCGCGCAAGTTGGCGACGCAGACGCCGGACCGACTCCGACTCTGACGGAGTCGAGGACTCCGAGATGGAGTAAGACAACTCGTCTTCCGACACAGAGGGAGAGCGCCGCGAGTGTCGGCGACGACGGCGAGGAGGCGAGTATGCCCGGCTCGCACGACGTTTGCCACGCCCAAGTGGGGCTGGCTGGGGCATAATCGCCCCAATGCGAGCCAACTCGGCCGTCATAAACTCCGCCACCGACTCGCAACTCGCGGTCGCCACTGCAGTACGAACGCGCTCCTCAAGTTGAGGAGTCTCGGAAGCTTGAAGGGTTGCGGTCGACGCGGCCAACCAGGAAATGGTGCGCACCAACGTGGTGATCATCATCTCTGAGGTTAGAGGCGTGGGCGGTAATACTAACTTGGGGTATACCGTCAGGAGGGTGGCCCCCAAGTTGAGGGACACCGGGGTGGACGACTCAACGGCCACGCTAATCGGGATGTCCCCGTGCGGCTGGTAGGGGACAGGAGGAAGCGGAGGGGCACGCCGAGGTAGCGGGACCCGGGTGTAGCTGCGACCCCGACTTGGGGCCCTCGCAGTGGGTTGAGTCATATGGTCATCATATGAGGGCACGGCCATAACTATGGGCTTGTCCGGGGGTGGCGCAGTGTGGCGATCCACTCCCGGGGCATATGGGTAGTCCCCGATGCCCAACCTCTCGCGTAGGACCACACGGCCGTCGTGAAGTTCACGAGCGACCCACACGAACTGGCGAAGTGCGCCATCGTTCTTGGGCCCACGAGTGGGGCGGCGCAACTTGTGCTCAATGCTCTCCCACTCGATAAACTTGTGAAGGCGGAGCATCTCCTCAAGTAGAGTGAGTTGTCCTGATGAGCACCCCTCAGCAACTAGCTGATGGGTGAGCTGTTCCAGACCTTGGATAAGCCGGAGGGGGAGATGCCAGAGCATCCCCCGCCGCTGAACACAAGACACCGAGGTCGACATGACCTCGAGGAGCCACTGGGTGGCCAACATGGCCCACACCAGGTGATCAGGGCCAGCCGTCAACATGACGGAGCCGAAGTGGTCAAGCAACCGTGGCAGCAACGCCGGGAACCCGTAGGGGACCTCAACTTGAGGCCACCACTCGGGCTTCTTCGGATAGTATTGCTCCTTACTGGCAGCAGACTGCTGAGGGAACTCAAGTTGAGCCGAGGTCACCAAGTAGGGACCTCGCCGGAAGTCCTTCTCCATCCGCACATCAAAGTGATGAGTGTGCGGATCGGCCTCGTGAAGGTACGTGGGGCGAGTTGCCACAGCGTCCCAAGTAAAGGTCGGCAAGTCGCCGGGACCCGGGATAGTTCCCCCGCGGTCCACCATGGCCTTGGCACGCTGTACATCTTCGACCTCCTCGTCGTCCAGGAAGGCAAACTGGTCCGTCCTGAAGCCGGCTGGGAACCCGACCCTACGGGGATACTTCTCCCGTAGGCGGTCCCATACCCGACCCATCGCTGCGCCAAGTCGGCCACAGCGAAGAACAGTCAACCCCTCCTCATAGAGAGGCCAAGCGGGGTAAAACCACCGCCCCAAGGCCTCACGCGGGACAACTTGTCCCGCCTCCGGGGGAGATCCCGCAGTCAACCCAAAGCCGGGTGACGCGGGAGTCCCATCCCCCGGAGCGATCGCGGAGCCCCCGCCGGAAGTCCCTGCGGGCGCTGCACCGTAGGAGGTGTCCTCCATACGTTCGTCAAAAGAATCTGTCTCCACTCCCGGGGTAGCCATGGCTCTCCCCAAGTTGGGGAGAGACGCCCTGGCTACAGCGGCCCGAGACCCGCCTCGAGTTGAGGGGCACTCGGATCGTGGGTAGACGGGTGGCCTCCCCAGCGAGGGGCGGCCCCGTGGAAGGTGAAGGGGAGGTGGTGGTGATGGTGAAGTGTGAACCGAGAAGAGCAAGCTGCCGAGTGGGCAAGCTTGAGGAGAGGGGCGGTCAACGTGACCGCCTCCACATACGCGTTACGTACTCAAGGGGGGGGACAGCAAGTCGCGCCCCCAACGCCGAGACGTGCGTTTACGCACCCCCTCACAGGGCCGACCGGGTCGGTCGGAACTGAGGAGAGGGGAGAGTGGCAGTATTGACCCCCAGGTAGGGGGGCAACACGTGCCATGCAAGGGGCGGCAGGCCACTAGCCAGATCCGTTTCTCCCCCTGCATTTGGGTCCATAGTCCCTAAGCTTGGGATAGTTAGCTTAGTAGTAAATCCAACTTGGATTTGAGGGTTTTCTGCATTTATCGTCTTGAATTTTCGTGTGGCCCGGTGGGCAGGTGCTAAGGTGGGAGATTCTGAGTGGCGAGATTCTGAGGGGACCCTGGGGGGATAAGGGGAGGGACAGCGGGGCTTGGCCCTGCGTCTCCGTCCCGACCAAGAAACTGTTGGACCACACACCATCCTCTTGTTTGTCCGTGGGGGGTTTGCCCCACAACAGGGACAGCGTGTGTGCGACTTGCACTTCTTCTGGTTCCCCCGACACGGGAGGCAGCCCTTGTACACCGCCCCAACTTGGGTGTCGTGTGTGCAAGTGGTTTTTGCCACAGAGACCCGATCAGGTACAGCCTGAAGGTGCGGCAGGTAGGGTCCCTTGGAAGAGTTCCATGCGGACCGCCTTGAACCGTTCGACGTACCCGACCTCGTCCTCGTGCCGCACAATCGTGATCGATAGGGAACGGTCCGCAAGGACAGGGATCCGAGCTTCCGGCATCACTGCCATATGCTTACGAAACGAGTTACCCGGACAGCTCCCGTCCACGGCTCGAAGGATCCCATGGGCCCGGGTACCAGTAACTCGACCTCGCGCCTCCTCCCGACGCCACGCCGTAACCGTCTCGGGTCCGAAGTCCTCAGGAACCACGCCAACTATGGCCGCGTACGACTGGCCCGCCCCGGTTCCCTCTTGGTTCGCAGGTAGTTCGTCTGGCCCCGTAACAGGGCCACCTTGAACAGCACGTACGCCTTGCCCACCCGGTACGACTGGCCCAGGAGCGGGGCCACCTTGAACAGCTCGGTCACCTCGAAGGTCGGGGACCACAGGGCCCGCGCCAGCAGGCGAACCCGCCGCGGCGCTGCCGGTATCCATGGGGGCCCAGGTGGAGGGGAACGTGGTGGTACGTGTGGTGGGGTACGTGGGCGGCGGAGACGGAGAAGGGGAACGAGGAAGCGGGGGAGAACGAGGTGAACACGGGAAGCGCCGCGGGGACGATGGCACAATGGGACCCGGGTGCTGGGGACGAGGGAACCGGTGAGGGTGCTCTTATCCACTGGCCCCCTGCGTTCCAAATGGTACCAGGGCTGCGCTCACGTTTCGCTGGCCCCCGCCTGTGCCCCTACACCGCGTCACCCCCCCCTAGCGTGCGGCGCCACATGGGGAGGGCGAAGGGGAGGAGGAATGCAGGTGGGCGGCCGGCGCGGGCTGCGCCACACCCCCTTTGCTTCCCCTGCGCGTGGCCCACACCTCTCCTTTACCCGCCCCTGGCCAGTCTGAACGGGTTCCCCCTGGCACGAGACACTTGTCGGGGGGCCCCTGTTGACAGACGCTGGCCCCACATCCCGTCCGTTGTGCCCCTGTTGTAACCCTGTCAGACGTTCCCCAGTTCCTTTCCTCGGCTTCCTTGTTGGCCGGCGGGACGCTCGGCCCTAGTGAGGAGGCCATGTGGCTTTCTGAGCCCCTGGAACCGTTGGAACCCGGGAGACTGACTTGGGACCCGGCTGGCAGCGTTACGTGGAACCACGCGCTGGCCGAGGATCCCTGCATCGGTGGCCCGGGGCAGTGGCGACACGCCCGGTGCCCTGATTGGTCACCCGGAGCGGTGGACTTCCCGGGCTGGGGCATACTGACCTTGGTTTATTTGTTTGATTTTTCGCATTTGTTTTCCTTGCGTGATTTCGTGTCTTTCCCCTTTTTCCCACTGGGTTTTTTTTCGGGGATTGACATTTGTGTGTGGGGGGATTTCGCTTGCTTTTTGTGTGTTGTCCCGGTGAGCGGCCGGTGCCTTGCTGGCACTTGGCCCGCTGGGGGCGCCCTCTGGGGGCCTCGCTCAGGGCCCCTGGAGGGGCCAGGGGGGGAGGTTCTTGAGGGGTGCTCCGGGGTTCTCCCCGGGGCCATCTTGTAAAATCATCAGTACTTTGGGCTCCTTCTCCCTCGGGCTTTTGTCCTGTTTGCCTTTGCTTCGTATCGTGGCGGGCGAGTGGATCAGCAAGGGCTCTTACCTGTTCCTTCTTGGGCTTCGGACTGTGGTCTCTGTGTGTGTGGTTGTGGTTTCTGGGTCCGGGAATCTGGGTCCCATTACGCTACACCCCGCACCCCCACACCCTCTTTCGCCGCTGCCCACCGCCTCCGCCACCGTGATCACCACCGCCACCGCCGCCGCAGCCCACAGCCTCCACCACCGTCGCCGTCAGCCACAGCCCCTGTGACCGCCACCGCCACCGCCTCCCCCAACATGACCGCCACCGCTTCCACCACTGTTGCCGCCGCTGCCTGCGAAACCGTGGCCGCCACCGCCGCGGCCTCCCCGTCCGTGGCCGCGACCGCCACCGCCGCCGTGGCCGCCATCATCTCGCGCACCACAGCCGCGACCGCAACCGCGTCGCCCACCGTGACCGCCACCGCCTTCGCCACTGTGGCCGCCGCCGCCGCCCCCGCCACCGTGGCTGCCACACCCTCGCCCACCGTAGACGCGACCGCGATGACCTCCGCGACCGTGGCCGCCACCGCCACCGCCTCCCTCACTGCGGCCGGGACCGCCTTGGCCACCATGGTCGTCAGCGCCTTGCCCACCGCAGCCGCGATGGCCAACGCCTCGGCGACCGTGACCGCCACCACCTCCGCAACATGGCCGCCGCCGCTTTCGCGACTGAGGCCGCCACCGTCACCGCCTCCCCCATCGTGGCCGCCACCACCACAGCCCCCCTTACCGTGGCCGCGACCGCCTCCGCCGCCTTGGCCGCCATCGCCTCACCCACCGTGGCCGCGACCGCCTCCGCCACCATGGCCGCCACCGCCTCGCCCACCTTGGTCGCGACCGCCCCCGCCTCGCCGACCGTGGCCGCCACCGGGTCGGCCACAGTCTCCTCCACCACCTCCACCACAGGCATGATGCCGGCAGGGTGGGGGGGGTCGTGGTGGTGCGAGGGGGGCCTGGGGGGGGCCGTTTGTGCGGGGGTGCACCACATGCCCATACCCGCCGCCGAGGGCGCCGCCCATGCCAACGGAGCCGCCCATGGCGTGGCTGCCCAGGCCGCCGCCCATGCCAACGGCGCCGCCAACGGCATGGTTGCCCAGGCCGCCGCACTTGCCGCCGCCCAAGCTGCCGCCAATGCCGCCGGACACGCCGCTATCGTCGCCGCCGGCGCTCGTATCGGCGCCCCACCCTCCCAGCTCGCCTGCCCCCCCGCCGCCGCCCCTGGCAAGGCCGCCAACGCCGCCGCCGCCGTCGCCGCCGCCGCCGCCCCAACCCCACCGGGTGCCTACACCCTCTCCCGTTGTTCCCCCAGCGGCGGCAGCGGCAGCGGCAGCGGCAGCAGCAGAGGCAGAGGCGGCGGCGCCGTCGTTGCGCCCGTCACAACCCAACGGCCCTCCCGCCGCGCTGCCACTTCCCCGCCACTGAACCGGGCAAGGCAGAGGCCCAGCCTCCGCCACCGCCGCCACCGCCACCGCCACCGCCGCCACCGCCAAGGCCGCCGCCGCTAGCCGCTTGCCGCACACACGCCTACTCAACGCCCATCGCACCGGCTCTTTTGGATTTTCCGTTGTTGCATGCAGTCCCATTGGATGCCGACATCAATTCTTTCATCCCATTGGACAGCAATCGTCTGTCGGCAGCTTGCTACGCCACGCACATGGCATTGGCCACGTTTCATAGAGAAAGTCGCAAGCTGTGACAAGCGTTGGTCGATGAGCGCTGTGCGCGCATCCGAAGCAGAACACTTCAGCTGAACCCTCGGCACAGAGTCAATTGGGTCATCGGAATCAGACACTGCTCAATTGAATGGCGATGGCCTGCTCGTCACTGCAGCTGGCCGCGGGCGGCCGGCCATCCACAAAGGTGTTCCCCCGTCGCCCAAAGATCCAGGTCGGGCGGCCCACGGGGCACCAAGATCCTGAGTGAGCCGACTGGCTATCACGAGTGCACTCGTGGCCAAGGCCATCGTCAGCCAGCAATGGCGCGTGCGCTGGCGGCCGCCGCCTCCACCTCCCAGGACATGGCAGTGGGGATAGCGTCTTGAATCTGCCACGTGCCCGCTCAGCGCTGGGCGGGGAACGGGTCGTCAGCACCGCGCGGGCCTATCGGTATTGGTGGCTGCGGAGCCCTACGCTAAGAACTTCAAACGCTTCAATACACTGTTTACTTCCTACCAATCTTTGTCCTCTTGATGTATGTCAGGACGGTCCGCTCAACCTCAGCAAACTGCGCCCGTGCCCAAGCCTCGCGCTCGGCTTCCGCTTTGGCTAAGGTCGCCTGACTGTGGCGCAGGCCACGCTTGTTCGCATCGAGCCGCTTGTCGCCGGGTTTGGGGTTGTGGACCCCAGGTCGAGCCTTCTTGCGGATGGCTGACCTCAACCGCACGGTCGCGAGACTCGTCCAACTCGCGAGAGCCATTGAGGCCACGAGCTTGCCGCACGACTGCAACTCGGTGTCAGCTGTGAGCCGCGCCGCATTCTGCTTGTAGAATCCGTGCCATGCCTCGATTGCTTGTTCCGCATAAAGGCCAAGGCTGCCAAAATGCGCCATGAAAGCCCCGGGTGGCACAGCAGGATGTGGAGCTTAGGCGAAACATTGACCCACGGAAACCGCCCAGCGAGCAAAGCAACGAGCCGCTCGGCCCCAACAGTGAACTGCTGCTGCTCCGCAGCAGATATGTCGTCGGCCCGGATCAGGGTGGGGACGATCCCACGCCACAAGTCCCAAGCCTTTGCGTAGCTGCTGCTAAGCCCTTCCGACACGAGCCCGTCCAGTGCTTGACAGACGATGCCGCTCCGCGCGGCAATCCGGTGGCAATGCCTGCCAATGAAGTTGCCCCCGTGGTACGGGACCGGCCGTACTCCAACGCCCCAGAGCAATTTGTTCGCAAGGTCCAACGCAAAAAGAAGCGCAGCTGCGGCGCCGCGCTCAAAATGTACGGCCTCAACCGCTAGCCGCAGCAGTCGTAGCGTAGCTCCAATTGTCAGGTGCAGTGGTTGTGGAACAGTCTGGCGGGGATCTACGGCCACAAGGGGGATGTTCTCGACCGACAAGTGGGTGGCTTGACTCATGGTCTCAATGCGTGTGCACATGAGCGCCTCACGCATGCCCAATAGTTGTGAGTACAACCTAGGAAAAGTCAACGGAGGGGGAGGCTTGACGTCCTGAAGCGTGCCGTACTTGACGTCGGGGGCGCGCTGCGCCCGACTGGGTGCTCGTGTGCGGAGACACCACAGGCCGGGCATCGTTGCGCTCGGTCCCTTGTGTCCAACCACGGTGCACAGCGCCTCGTAATCTTCTGACAGGAAAAGACGGACGGCTCGTCGGTGACCCCCAACCACAACACCATACAGTAACAGGTCTTGAATCTGCGACACGTGAGATTCCAACATAGCCGCCACCTGTGGGTACTTGTCTTTCTGGCAGGGGCACGCAGCCAAAAGGAGGGTGTTTCGGACGTTGTTTGGTTGGTCTTGATTCATGAAGCCGAGCACAATCTTCTCAGACGCTGGCGCGCCACCCTTGTCCAATCCGAGTGACAACTGCACGTCGCGCATGTCGTCGGGCGGACACCCGTCGGGATACGCTGGTTGTCCATCGTCTGGTACCACGTAGTCACGCGTCTGCCTCACGAGCGCACCCTCGCGAGTGCGCACTGGGCGCTCCCTGAAGACACCGGCGTTCCACAGGGCGCTCAAGCGTTGCTCTACAGCAGCGCGCATATTCTTGATATGCGCACCTGATTCATCAATCTGCACTGCTGCTGCAGGGCTCCGTGCCATAGCCGCTCTGGCGCTCCTGAGGGCGTGGGTGCTTGCCATCCCACAATTCTCAGTGCCAAGAGAGAGTCGTAAAGAGTTGTTCTTTTGTCGCTTAAGCCGAGAGCTGCTAAAATGCCGACCTGGTCGGCTGCTGACAAAGGAGTTGAGGTTGACGACGCGCATCGTCCTGCTCCGTTCGAGTGTCTTGCATCACCCGCTAAGCGCTTGTTTCTCTGGCTCTTGAGGACCTTGTCCTTCAGCTGCATGCCTGTGCGGCTGTAAGAACTAACCCGCCCATTCCTGTGCTTCACAAGGATGGTCTCAGGCTTCGCACGTGCGAGCAATGCCGTCATCGTCTGGACCTCAAGAAGTTCCTCAACATCTTTGGTTGTCCGCGCCGCCAGTACTCCAGCCAGATAGGCACGCGCGACACGACGAAGATCCGACTCCTCCGCCATCACACAGCACGTGACGGGGGGAGCGCCGGCGCACGTAGCGGGGACGCCACCCAAACCGCACGCGAACCTTGCAGGCGCGCTGTCGACAGCGGAACTTCCAGTCGCGCGCGGGCAGCACCTGAGACAGGGGGCGCTACCGCCGACGGCGATGCCGCCACCCAGCCGGCGGGTGCAACTTGCACGCGTGCTGTCGACCGTGGGCGGGTCAGCCGCGCTGGGGGAGCACGTGTGGGAGGGGGCGCTAGCGCCGACGGCGATGCCGCCACCCAGCCGGCAGGTGCAACGTGCACGCGCGCTATCGACCGTGGGCGCGTCAGCCGCGCTGGGGGAGCACGTGTGGCAGAGGGCGCCACCGCCGGCGGCGATGCCGCCACCCAGCCGGTAGGTGCAACCTGCAAGTGCGCCGTCGACCGCGGGAGCGCCAGTCGCGTGCGGGCAGCACATGAGGCAGGGGGCGCCACCGCCGACGGCGACGCCACCACCCAGACGGCAGCTGCAACCTGCACGCACGCCGTCGACTGCGACAGCGCCAGTCGCGCGCGGGGAGCACGTGTGGGAGGGGGCGCTAGCGCCGACGGCGATGCCGCCACCCAGCCGGCAGGATCAACTTGCACGCGCGCCATCGCTCGCGGGAGCGCCAGTCACGCGCGGGGGGCAAGTGAGGGAGGGGGCGCCGCCGCCGACGGTGATGCCGCTCCCCTGATGGCAGGTGCAAGTTGCATGTGCGCTGTCGACCGTGGGCTCGTCAGCCGCGCTGGGGGAGCACGTGTGGGAGGGGGCGCTATCGCCGACGGCGATGCCGCCACCCACACAGAAGGTGCAACATGCAGGCACGTCGTCCACAGTGGAAGCACCGCTTGCGCGGGGGGAGCATGCACGGGGTGGGGCGACACGGCTCGCGCGGAGGATACTTTCCAGACCGCACGCTAGAGTTGCAGGCCCGCCCCTCACAGAGGAACCGCCGGTTCTGCGCGGCTGGGTCGCCGGCGCGCACGCGGCACCGGCGATTCCATCACCGTGCAAAAGTAGGGCAAGTCCATCAGCAGGGCTCCTACGCCTCTTCTTGCGCATTTCGCGTTGGTAGCAAGGGTTGCACTCGCCTCTTGGAACCCCATCCAAGTCGTTGTAAGTAGGGTTCCGGAGTCTTGATGTTGGTAGTGCTGCAACCGACAGGAGTAGGAGCTGGTCACGTGCGCGAGCCGGGTCGCCCTCGGCCGCTCGCTTCCACTCCTCGGCGGTGGCACAGTCATTCAAGAAGAACAGGGAACATCGGCTACAGCAGAAAGCAAGCGCAGAGCCAGAAAAAACTTTCTTCATCTCCGAGGAAGAGAATACACGCCTGTTGGGATGTGTTAGATCAGCCCTTGCGTAGAAAACATGCAGACTCATCGCTGAGAAGGAGAACAGTGGTTCACAACACATAGCCAGAACGGCCTGCACTCAAGGAACAGAATAGCCGTCACTAAGTGGGCACATCACAGTGCTTGTCGGGGCGATGCACAGATAATTGGCAAGCGTACCTCTGTCCGTCGACCGGGGAATGCCCGTACTCATTGCGTCCCTGCATTCCGCGCGGAGGCAGTCCTCAAGAAGAAACGAGTCTGGAACTGACCACACAGGGAAGCGAATCCGCCAGTATGTCTGGATGCAGCCGCGGGTCACTGTCTTGGTCGCAGTGTCTGGAAGCGTCGCCGGACGCAGACACCCTGCCACGAATCGTTGACCGCTGCTGCGAGCAAGGATGGTTCACTTTCCACGATGACGGAAAGCGCGCGCGCCGGCACGCAACCGATTTGCGGGGGCCGCAGTTGATTTTGCCTTCTCCAGGCAGTCGCAGTTTCCATGGCCGTGCTGTAATGGGGCATCGTATTTTCGTCCGAGTTTCAATTCTAAAGAGCCACCTTGAGTAGACGTGCACATCCCGATGCAGGTCCCAGCGGCCCCCCTGTGCCGGGGGCTGCAGACAGACGCCCCCCCTCACTCCCCCCCGCACCACCCACGCCTGACCTCTCACGTCCTCCCCCCGCCCCCCCCCTCTCCCTGACACCCCTCCCCCGAGAAGTCGCTGCTGGACGCGCTCGCCGCCACGGTGCCTGGCGACCGTAGCGGCCGCCGACCCCCCCGGACCCCCGCAAACTCCCCCCCCCCCCCCCCCGCGTTGCTATCGACGGCGGTGGCGCAGGCATTTACCGCCACCACTCCCATGCCTAACGTCCCTGCCGCTGCACGCGGCTGCCGCTCAGGTGACTGGCGACGGTGGCGGCCGCGCTGGCTGGCGACGGGGGCGGCCGCCGACCCCCTTCACAGATCTGGGTGGCGGGGGGGGGGGGCGGGAGGCAGAGGGCAGCCACTGTCTATCGCCTCCGCAGCGACCTTAGCCACAGAAGCTGGAACAGGGGGCGCACACGTGGTGGCGGATCGACGGGATTGGCCTCCAAAATTATACAAGAAGATTTTGTAAGTTTCTTCAAAGAACTCTTCTCCATTTAAGAAGTCTGTAAGACCCGGAGAGGTGTCATTTGTAAGTGCACATGAGCCCTGAAGTACGAGCACGACAGAGAGATGCTTCCAAGGTTCTTTATCGCATCCACCAACCATAGCGCGCACGTGTCTCCCCTCTTCGGACGTGTACATACTTCACAGACAGACAGCGTTGTCGCCTGAGACTTGGCATGCGGGAACAATACGTGAGAGTATCTGCCAGGACACTGGACCCTCCTGAGGCCTACGTCGCCGTTCACAATTTCTCGTGTGCGCACTGTGGTATAAACTCGATCCTCTCAGACACGTGTCAATATCCCTCGGGGGAAAGAGACAGGTAACACAGAAAGGGGAACTACGAGAGTCGTATGCCTGTTGCCTCACGTGCCTGCTCGCAGAGCAAGCAGATACGCACGGTAGTGCACACGGGGAAGAGGAAAGCAAACTCGCAGTTGCCTTTTTCGTGAGGGCGCGGGCCAAGGGCACCTCGCTGTCCCTCTTAACGTGCATCTGGGGGAGCCTCGGCACGTTGACCAGGTAGCCCCCCCATACTTCCGAGTGGCCCCGACCCGAGTCTAGCCTCGTCAGGTCGGGGACCACTATCACTACTAATTCTATTCGTCGCAATAACCACTCGCACACACGGCACCCAAGTTGGGGCGGTGCGCAAGGGCTGCCTCCCGTGTCGGGGGAACCGGAAGAAGTGCAAGTCGCACACACGCTGTCCCTGTTGTGGGGCAATTCCCCCACTAACAAACAAGAAGATGGTGTGTGGGCCAACAGTTTCTTGGTCGGGACGGGGAAGCGAGGCCAAGCCCCGCTGTCCCTCCCCTTATCCCCCCAGGGTCCCCTCAGAATCTCGCCACTCGAAATCTCCCACCCCAGCACCTGCCCACCGGGC
Organism: Pyropia yezoensis; assembly: GCA_009829735.1. NCBI lineage: Eukaryota > Rhodophyta > Bangiophyceae > Bangiales > Bangiaceae > Pyropia > Pyropia yezoensis. Next base: position 27,129,762 of record CM020620.1, read on the forward strand.
CACACGAAAATTCAAGACGATAAAATGCAAAAAACCCTCAAATCCACGTTGGATTTACTACTAAGCAAACTATCCCTAACCAAGGTAATAGGGACCGAAGTGCATGGGGAGAAACGGGTCAGGCTAGTGGCCTTCCGCCCCTTGCATGGCACGTGTTGCCCCCCTACCTGGGGGTCAATACTGCCACAGAGGTGTCTTTGTGCTCCGCCAAGACGGGGCGCCTTTGTCTCCTTGTGCATCTGCGAGAGGTCCACGAGGTGGAGAACGAGGATTAGGAATGTGTGTGGCGGTTGTGATTTGTGTGTACACGTGTCATAGAACAAATTCATTGAATTCTTGAAGTACAATAAAATTGGGTGGCTGGGCTCGTTCTCGGACGAGGTTCCGAGCCGCCGTGGCATCGCTGACGCCTTCGTCGCGGCCGCCCCCGCGGCTGCTAGAGCAGACACCGCTTCCGCAGCAGCACCAGCGCCGACGTCCCCATCGCCGCCACCGCAGCCACCGCCTGTTGATGGCTCCATACGGCAGTCGCCGGAGAGCCCACCTCAATAGCATGGTGCACATCAGCCACCTCCGCTGTCGACGCTCTCACAAGGAGGGGAGACCGGGTGAGAGTATTTTGGGGCGGGAGAGGGGGGAGGTGGAGCCCTTGGGCAGATGCTAGAGTGTAGCTCTGGTGACAGCGGTACGCAGCGGCGTGCCCGCGCCATCATAGTCTGCTCACGGCCGCGGAGTGCCCGGCCGGTACAGTCGCTGCCACGCCGCCGCTGCTGCCGCGGCGGCCACCGCCTTCTGTGCGGCCGCCGCGGCCAGCCAATGCTGTATAATGGGAATAGGGGCGGGCTGGGAAGCGTCCACCGTGGTACAAGAGCTGAGATAGAGGAGCAGGAGTCGCAATATGCCGTGCGCTGTTGACGGGTGCATGCTGGATCCGTGTTTGCCACCGCCTCCGCCACCGCCCCCGCCGCCGCCGCCGCCGCCGCCGCCGCGCAAAGGGAAGGGGACGGGGTGAGGAGTGTGCAGAGTGGGAGAGAAGCGAGGGGAGGTGGCCAGGGGGGGCCCGCAGGCGAGGAAGAAGACATCTGAGGAGGGTAGCGACAGTCTTTTCTTTGCCAGACAGGTCCAAAACGGCGATTTCCGGTGATCCGGGGGGAGCCTCATTTGAGGCTCGAGGCCGCCTCACTTGAGGCTCAAATGCAGTATAATAGACACTAGGGAGCAGCGGGGGCCGCCCCCGCGGCCTGAACCACATTCGAAGAGTTCAGGCGTGGGCGGTCCCATAAGGGACGGGTGCGGGGGCGGGCCGCCGCCCCCGCCTCATTTGCTCTGAGAGAAATGGAAAGCGGGTGGTCGCAGAGGGGGGGGGACGCCAGGTGCCGTCAGGGTCGGATGGGAATCGCCAGATCGGGTAGATAAATATATTTGAGTACTGCACGTGCTGGATTGGTTGTCCATTTTTCACACTTGTGACGATAGAAGTGCGGTATTCTTCCTGAACAGCGTCTCAAGACGCCTCTGAGATCGCAGGGGTGATCATGACCAGAGTGGACCGCTCCGCATAGGTGGCACGGGAGGCAGGACACGCCACGGCGGGGCCCAGTGGGGGTGGGGGCTGGAGCGGGGGCCACGACAATCTCTTTCATGTGCCCTCGGCAGTCAGCCAAGACTCTGTGGCGCAAGTCGTGCACTCGTCGCTTCCTAAGTCGCACTTGTGACCGTCATTTCAGCAACTCCAGTTAACAGTCAATATGCCGGTGCAGCAGTTGGCCAGCGCCGGCCCCGCGGCTGTGGCGAGCTTGTCTTTTAGCTTTGCGAGATTGGAATTATCTATCGGTAATGGGGCCGTTCGTCCGGTCGAGGCCCTGCAAGGAGAAGAGTTGGCGGCCGGCGAAGATTTACGCGAGACTTCAGCCCCAGAATTGGCGCTCGATGCGCAGCTAAGCTGTAGGGCTCTGCTCTTGGCGGCCGGTGCAGAGGCGGCGTGTGCACCACGATGGCGTCGGGAGGGGCAGACCGCGGTGCAGGCGTGCACGACGGCTAATCAAATTCCGCGAAATGTGTGCATGCCCAAAGGTGCCGGAATGTCCGAAATTATGGAATGGGTTTTTCCGGGGCAGCTGTCGACGTGACGTCCGAGCGTCGGAGATCCCCGGGTATTGCGCTTCGGGTCCCTCAAGAGGACCTTCGACGAAAGTGGTGGCATTGTGACGGGCAATGTGGTGTACACGCAGCTCTTGAGAGATACGGACGCGTGAACCGTGTATCAGATGACATGCGCTTTTCCATTTCTGTTCGCCTTTCACGCCATTTCCAGTACACTACGATTATGCACTTTCGTCGTTCGTGTTGGTGTACTTTTGCGCGGTTGAAGCACCGCTCTCGTTGGAGATGTGCGGAATCTGAGGATCAGAAAAGCACTGTAAATTCTTCTCAGCTGTTTATTCGTGTGCTCCGTATTCTCCGGTTTGGAGACGCGCCCTACGTAATGAAATAAGTGTTGGACTGCGAGAGTGTGTGAAGCGATGGCTTTTGGTCCGAGGGTCGGAGAGCTAAATCCCTCCGCTAGATATACGAATGCTGGGTGCCCACTGGAGGCGTCCAGCGAGCCACAAACGTTCGACACTCGACGCTCCCTCCGCATGAGGGCGGGGGAGCGGTGCCACGCGAGTCCACGGGATAGGCCCGTGGGCGGCTGTGTGCGTGAACTAACTACGGGATCAATGAGACTCGCGCCGAAAGGTGCCATTCGTCACAGACTTGCGAAGGGTGGCACGCCAATGTCCAATCAAACATGTGATCGGTGGCACAAGTCCGCAGGTGCTCGGACAATTCCCGGACGCTCCCAATCCGGTCTTCAGGGTTGGGTCGACCTTCACTGTAAGCACTAATATCGTCGACCATATGCACATGTACAAGATTTGTATCTCGTGTACGGGCAGATTAGCATGACACGTTGTCAGTTCTTTAACACTCTGCCACGTGGTCGCAAGTCATCGTGAAGTAGGGATGAAACTGCGGTGAGCTTACATGACACAATACAATACACACTTAATTGTACCACAGACTTTTACAAAACCACCGTACTCACCCATTTTCACCCGCATGTCGTAGGCCATCATTGGTGCTTTTTCGTCCTTAGACACTCCCACCGCCCAAACGAACACTTCGTAAGAAATATGTGCACGTGCTCTGCCGCGTGCGGGTCACTCGAGTATATGAAATAGACCTGTAGGGAGCCCCTCCAATGAAAATAATAAGAATACCTATGGTGGGGGTAGGTGTGCAGTGGCACACGCCGTCCAGACAGAGGGGGCATCAACGCGACGCATGAGAAGGGCTTCCGCCTTTTCACCATCAAGGAGGACTGTCTGTTGGCTGGTCTTGATTCGCTCGAGTATTTCAGGAACACACATGGGGGAGGGGGGGGCGGCCTGCACGGACGCCGCTGGCTGCGGGTACACCGCGTGCACGCAGCCTGTGGGGTGTCACACCACGTACGTGCGGCAGGGGGCGGGGGGGGGGGAGAGGCGCGGCTTGCCACTGTGGGAGGCACCTCGGCAGTTGCCGCCGTTTCGCTTCGGTCTTCTCTTTTCTTATCTCCCTCGTGATGCGCGGCCGCGAGCGGCGCAGCGCGGTTTGACGATGGCGCGAGCGTGGGGAACATGCTGGGCGGGTAGTGAGGACGCAATCGGAGAGGGACAGGACGGAAGGGCAAGCCCTCCACGCGTCGTCCACGCGGCGGCGGCTGTGGAGGCGGTGGCAGCGGCGGCCACTGTTGGGGGGGGGGGGGGGGGGGAAGGGGGTGTTCAGAGACCGGCGCCGGCAGGAGTGACACGGGGGGTGACTGGTGGCGGCTGTCGACGGAAGCGCACTGATGGACGCGCCGCGCAGGGGTGGATCAGCAGCGCGCGGATGTTGGGACTGGCGAGGGGGGGCTGTACAAAGAAGCACGGGGGGGCAGACGGGTGAGGGGCTGCGGCCGGGGATCGTTTGAATTGGAACCCGCCAAAGGGGGTCGTTGCCGCTCCTCCCCGTGTACACACGAGTCGACGCGCCCACTGTGCCTGGTTGCCCGCCCTGCTGCTGCCCCCCCCTTCCCCGGGCTACCCCCGCCCGCCACGCAGGCGCCCCGTCACGCCCACGGGCTGCCACGGTGGCAGCTGCGCCGCGCCAGCGCCGCTTCCACACACCCGCGGGGGATGCGCGCACCCCGTAGGCCTCTTGCCGCGGCTGGCAATGGATGGTGTGGCGGCCGCCGCCGCGCGAGGCCGGTAGGGGGTCCCTGCTGACACGGAAGGCCACGATGGTGCCCTCTCCTCTCCCCCAAATGCCCCCGACCCCACCCCGCCCCTCCCGCCCTCTCTCCCCCCCGAGCGCTTTCCCGCTCCCGCCTCCCCACTCCTCCCCCTCCGCTCCCGCCCGCCCCCCCGCTCCCGCCTCCCCGCTCCCCCCCCTCCGCTCCCGCCCGCCCCCTCGACACGCTCGCCGGGGGGGGTAGTGCGGCACACGGCGCAGCCGATGGCCGACGCTGCGGGCGGCCTGCGCCGTTGCTGCGGCGGGGGTCGCCCCGCAGGGCTGGCACCAGCGCTGTATAAATGGGCGCTGGTGGGGGCGGGACACAGTGGGTGGAGTGGGACATGCAAGTCGCGGTCCCCTCCCGCGCGCGCCTGTGCCCCAAGTCACCCGACGGCCGCCCGACGGCCGTGGACGCATCCCCGCGTGGCGGTGGGGGCGTCCCGCCCCCCCCCCCCACCCCCCCAACTGTTCTCTCCCTTATTGAGCGCCTCCTTCCTGGTGGTGGAGGATGGCCCCGTTCTGGCGGTGTGCGGCGGCTGTGCTAGTAGTGGCAGCCGCGGCGGTGGCGCGGGTGGCGGCGGAGGCGGGCGCGCCTCCCTTCCCCCCCCCCTCCGCCGCCGCGTGCGATCCGACCCTTGAATTTTCAGGGACAGACTACCGGGAAGCTAAAGACAACCCGGCGGTGGTGTACTACCCCCCCGGCGCGATCGTGGACCTTGCCTGGCATGTCACCGCCGCGACCATCCCCCCCAGCCTGGTGCTCTACCGACGCCGCCGAGGGCAGGCATCGGCGGTGGCGGTGACGCCGTCCTACACACGCGGCGGGACCGAGTGGCCGCGGCAATGGCCCCTGCCGGAGCACCCCATGCAGTTCCGTCATGCCGTCGCCACCTGGACCGCCACCGACGCAGACGAGGGCGCGGAACTGTACGCAGAGGCGACCCTAACGTGCGGTGGCGGCGGCGGCGGCGGGTCTAGGAAGAATCGCACGCAGGTGCTCCGCTCGACGCCCACCCGCCTCGTGACCACCAGTCGCGGCCTGCCGACGGTGACTGGCGCGGCGCCGCTGTGCCCCGTGTCGGCGCGGGCGGCGCGGGTGGACCTGGCCGGGGTGCTCCTCAACGACGGCGCCGTGACGCGGCAGCCGTCGTGCGCCGCGTGCCGCGCCGCTTGCGTGCGCCTCCCCGGCTGTGCGGTGTGGGTATGGGGGGCGGCCCGCGGCGGCCGCCACCGGCAGTGCTGGCTAAAGGCCGCCAAGCTGGTCGGGGACCGCAACATCCGCGCCGGCGCCGCCGCCGTGCGTGTGCCCACCGGCGGCACCCCTTGGGCGGCGGGCACGATACCCGTCCGCGAGCGCCGCGCCACCTGCAGAGGAGATTACGGGGTGGACTTGGCAGGGGAGGTGCTGGTCGCGGGCGACACCCACCGGGTGGCCGACTGCGTCGCTTGTGCGGCCGCCTGCCGCGCGACGCCGAGGTGCAACGTGTGGGTGTACGGGGCGGTGGGCTACCGCAGCGCCCGCCACCGGCAGTGCTGGCTGAAGCGGTCATGGTACCCGGTGCGGCCTAAGAACAACCCGGACGCGCGGCTGTGGGTGTCAGGGTCCTTCGATCCCCCCCGGCGACGGGCGCCGAGCTAAGGGGGATGGATGGAGGGAGGGGGTGAGGATTTGCAAAGGCATGCGTTCTCTGAGTCGCCTTCGATTAAAGCAAGCTTTAATTAAAGACATTTTAGTTAATTGGCGATGTGTCGTATTCTATACCTCTTTTGACTTTGAACTAAATACATGGTAACTTGTGCGGAGCTCCCCCCCCCGCCGGCGGAGCCCCTGCAGCCGCGCGCCAGGCGGCGGCCCACCCCCCCCCCCCCCCCACCGCCACAATCGCCGTCAAGGCGGCCACCGCCACGGCTCCTGGTCGAGATCCACCGGGATGGTGACGGCCAGGCGCTCGCGCCCGGTCCGCAGGGCCAACTTGAAGTCGACGACTTGCACGTCTAAGCCATGCGCTGAGAAGGCGACATCACACCGCCTCATGCAAGCGGCGGCGCCCGGCCGGTTGATTAACACGTAGCCCAGCGCTAGGCCGGAGCACTGCAGCTGGACGTCGGCGTCCGGAGTGGAGATTCCCAGGTCGAACACATGCAGGACGAAGGCGGCTGGCAGCGGCATCCGCAACCTTCCCCCCCCCCGCCCCCCCCCCGCGGCCGCCACCGCCGCCGCCGCCACCGCCGCCACCACCGCCACCACCACCGCCACCGCCACCACCGCTGCCGCCGCCAAGACGGTTACCGCCGCCGCCACCACCGGCAGGGCCGACGACACCTAGGGACGCCACAATCGCCGACGCGCGGGCGGCGAGCCAGGCGGCCTCGGCGGCGGCGGCGGCAGAGACGGACGACGCCGCCGCGGCGGCGGTGGCGCGGGCGGTGGCCAGGCTGGTGGCGAATGGCGTGGCGGGGGGGGGGGGGGGCGGCGGCGGAGGCGGCAGCGGGGCGGGCACGGGTGTTGTCGCCGCCGCGGCGGCCGCGGCCCCCGCGCGCTCGGCGGCCTTGGCTTGCGGACGCGCATACGGGGCAGGGGCGGTCGCCGCGCTGCCACCGCTGCCGCCGCCGCCTCCGCCATCACCGTGGTTGTCGCTGGCACCGGTCCCATCGGCGGCGGCCGTGGATGCAGCAGCAGCGCCGGCGTAGGCGGTGGCAGGGGAAAGGCGCACCCCACCTGGCGGGAGGGGCGACTTCGGTCCTCCATTGCCACCCCGTGACCGTCGGTCTGTGCCCAGGATCTCGGTGATCGAGGTGGCCCGCCTCGGGGCACTACAGTCAGTATTGGGCATTGTCACGGCCCATGGCATGGCTGACACAACTGTATACCTTGCCCACCCCATTGCTATTTTTGGCAACAATCGACGCTTATCGCAGTGTGGAGGCCTCTGTAAGACCACGATCGCCGATCGATCGTGACTGGGTAATGTCACGCGCGTGACAATACTCAGTCAAACAATACCCAATACTGACTGTATTGGCACTCGCCGGCGTGCGACGTGCTGGCAACTACCATTTCAATAAAACTCAAAGAAAGTGCATAAAAATCGAAGACAATTCCACCTGGACCGGAAGCGAACGGGCCGGCATCCAGTTGCTGCCAGATACTCCTTGCGGTGCCTATTTCACTCACTGTATGTTTTCTTTGCGGTTTACACTGCATCGCGTTGCATGCGCGGCTGCGTAGTCGCTGTCCCGCGTGACTTCGACGGATCTTTGGTGCTGGTGAAATGCAGACATCGTACTGCATATGTTGCATTTCAAAAGGGGTTGAAATGCGTGAAAAACATGCAGCGAATTGCAGCGGTTCCGGTCTCCCACGATGTAGTACTACGCCACATATGCGCAGCGCATCACCGTTTAGGTATTCCCTGTTAAGAAAACAGGACCGATTCTGGCCATGCTCTTCTACGCGATTTCGCTAACATCAACGCGATGTTTCTGTGAAAAATTAACACTCTTACCAGACCAATGCACCAATGAGAAAGAGAAGGCTCTCGGCACAGGGGCATCTTCATGGAAGGTTGAACAAATGAGATGCATTCGATGACTGTTGCGAGAGCTCATTCCAGCATGTTCTCGCATCGCCAGTGTGACGGCTCATACGGTTCTCAAGTGCAATTGCCTAAACACTGACCTCAAGCGAGACGATCGTCGGTTTCTTATTTGCGCTTCACGTGCGTGCTCTGCTGCTCCGTGCCCTTCCGGTCATACCAAGGGATGTCGCGACCAACGATCCCCCAACGTGTTGTGGGCACGAGACAAGAAATGGGGGGGAAAGCAGCTCCTATCATGCCTTGAGACACTTTTTTCGTGATAGCTCATTCTTAAATGTTTATTTAGATGATTCAAGCGGCTGCGGGGGGGGGCACAGCTCAATCATCGCCGCCAGACACGACACAGAAGCCGAGTCAACACTTTCCTTTTACGCGGGGAGGGATGCTACTTTGTTCCGTTCCGTATGTCACGCTGCAACGAGCGGCACGTCGCACTCGACCAATTGGCACGTCAGCTCCCACGATGTCCCTCCCTTCCCCCCCCCCCAGAGCGCGCTGTGAAGGGGAGGACGCCGGCACACACGCCCACGCACCCACCCGGCCGCACCCCTCCCACCCCCCCCCCCTGCGTGCGGGCCGTGTCTGTCGACGCGCCGCTCCTCCCCCCCCCGCGACGAGAACCCCCCGCGTCTGTCGCCCCGCGCGAGACGCGCTTGGCGGCGTCACGGACCGTCCGTCTGTGTCTCTGCCGGTGGGCTCGCTCCCCCCGTCCCGCTGCGCCCGTCGTCGCGAGCAAGACGCGACTGTGCCCGGTGCCCCCTCCTCCCTCCCCTGCTGTTGTCATTTTTTTTGCTCCCCTGTTGGCGGTGCGCGTTCCCCGTCGATTCCGCACCCCCCGCTGGGGGCGGACTCCCCCGCCCACGACCGGCGCGACCGCCGGCTGTCTGCCGGTTGGCCCGCCAAGGCGCTGCTGCCGTCCCGTTCACCTGATTCCCGCCGTCGCCTCCTCCTGGGTTCCGCCCTCTTCGCTCACCTGGTTTTCGCCCCCCTCCCCCCATTTGGTTTCTGCGCTTCCCCCCATTCTGGTTTCCGCCCCGCTTCCCATCTGGGTTCCGCCCTCTTGCCCTACCTTCTTTTTACCCCCCTCGCCCTGTCCCCGTTGACGCACCTGTTCCCGTTTGGTGTCCCCCGTGACCAGCTGACCGGCAGTCCCCTCCCCCCCCGTGCCCGTGTCGTCGGTTTTGTGCTCCAGCCGGTTGCCCCCGCGCGCTGTCCTCACCCTCGAGGCTGGGCGTCTCGCGCACCGCACGTCCCTGGCTCAACATCACTCCCTGTGTCTTCCCCGCTGGAGGTTGGTGAGTGGCGGCTTTGTCCTCCCCGCGACCTTGTTCTTTTCTTGCTGCGGACTCGCGTGGCGGTTTTTGTTTTTGTTTTTTTGTTTGGGTGGCTGTCGACACCGCCCACCCCGCCGCCGCGCCCGCCCGCTAGACGTTCCCCTTCTCTCCGCCCCTCTATCTGATTGTGTGTGACCATGCCCGGCGCGTGGACCGCCGACAACGGTCGTCGCAGCCGTGCGTACACTGCCGGCAACGGTCCCGCCACCAGCGACGTGCCGCCGGGTGCTGCCGTCCCCGCTGCGGCGTCGGCGGCGGCGGCGGCCTTGTCCCCTGTCTCCCACAAGGATGCATGGACGTCGTGCCTGTCTGCCATGCTCGGCCAGCCCGTGACGGCGCAGCTGACGGACGGCGCCGCGTACACGGGCACCCTCACTGGGGTGGCGGTGGACAACAAGGAGCTGAGCCTCGTCCTCCATTTTGCGCGATCCCTTTCCCCCGACGAGGCCGCCGCCGCATTGGGCACCGGCCCCGCTGGCGGGGCAGCGGACACCGGCGCCGGCGGCGGCACCGGCGGCACGCTCGGTGCGCGTCGCTTGTCGTCAACGCCGGTCACGACGAACCTGCTCATCCCCGGTAACCGGCTGGCGCTCCTTGCCATGGACGCGACAGCCATGGCGGCCGCTGCCGCGGGCGGGGTGGACGGCTCGGGGGCTTCCGCGACGGGTGGTGCGGATGGGGCGGGTTTTGCGACGGACGGAGGCATCTCGGGGCGCAAGAGCGCCGGCGGCGGGGGCGATCGCCAGCTGACCCGCTTTGACGACTTTGGGCCCCCCGCCGCGGCGTCTGTGGACGGGGAGCTGGACGGCAGCCTGGGTGGCCTGGGCAGCGGCGGTGGGGGTGGCGGGTCCAGCGGCCGCAAGTGGGACCAGTTTGCAGAGAACGAGCGCAAGTTTGGGGTGCGCACGTCGTATGATGAGCATGACTACACGACAAAGCTGGACAAGCGGCGGCCCGGCTTCCATGAGCGCGAGCTCAAGGCCCAGCGGGTATGTTGGCCGCTTGCTGTGTGGGGGAGGGTGTTGGTTCTCTGTGTGGGGTACTCTTGGTGATGCAAAGGGCTGTGATTCCACAGGCCTCTGTTCGCCGATCCCGCTTGTTCTCGCATCTAGTGAGATCACTGCTGACGTGTACGCTGTTTGTGCCTGCTTTGTCTCTTCTTGCCTTGTGGCCGTTCGCTAAACGCTGTCCACGTACTGGTTTCTTTGTAGGTTGCGGCGGAGATCGAAGGGCGCAACGCTGCCAACCCCCACGTTCGCGAAGAGCGCGGCCAAGCCCTGCAAGACGATGGCGATGAGGAGTCGCGCTACTCCACCGTTCTCCGTGCCTCTGGGCCGGCCGCGTCATCGATGGCGGCGGCATCCTCGGCTCCTCCAACGGGCGCGGCTGCCACGCTTGCGGCGCCCGCCGTGTCGCTGTCCGCTGTGGCCCCCGTTGGCGATGGATCCGCGCTTGCTCCGCGCTCTACCGCCGCGGCCCGCTCGTCGCCGCTGCCACCCCGCGCGCCTGCCGTACCAGCGTCTATGAATGGTGCCGGTGGTGCGGCAGGCCCGTCGGGCTCGACGGTGATGGCGCCGCCACCGTCGGCCCCGCCGGGTATCGTTGCGCCTGCGGGTGTTGGTGTGACCGCTGCTGCTGGCCCGTCTGGCCTGCGCCCGTCCCTCCCGCCCGTGGCCACTGCCGGCCCACCCGGGCTGTTGCATACCCGCCGTCCGTCGCGCGAGAATTTGGCCTCATCCGCACGCGGCTCTGCGCGCGCGCCCACCGTCCTAGGCAACACGTCGTCGGTGGAGCGCCTCAACCTGGACACTGCGACGCCCAAGCCGCTAGACCCCGTTGCCGACGCCAAGTTCCGCGAGTACAAGCAACAAAGGGCGCGCGAGGCGTACCCGCGGGACAGCACAACCAAGGGGCTCCGCGAGTTTTCCTCCTCTTTCAACACCCACTACCGGCAATCGGCGGACCGGCGATCGGGACGATCTGCGCGAGCGCCATCCCACTTGTCGGACGTGTCGAATGATGACATCCCCGCCCCGGCAGACGTCAACAGTGTAGACGACGCGGCGTCGCTTGCAGGCTCCATGACCTCCATGACTGTCCTGGCGGGCTCGGATGTTGCGTCAGTGACCTCCGTTGGGGTGGAGACGGAGCCCCCTCCGCCACCACCTGCTTCTGCTGTTCCGGGCGGGGCGACGGGCCCGGAGGCAGACGGCGAGGCGGGCTCCAGCACCAAGTCCCCGTCGGTGGTTACGTCGACTATGTCGTCGGTGGCGCGAGCGCCATCGGGTGCGGCCACCTGCTCAGAAAGTGTGGCCACATCTGCCAGCTCTTCTGATGTGGCCGCCATCAGCAGTGTGCCGGGAGACGTGACGGTGGGGGCGCCCGCCTTGTCTGCGGCAGGTGCATCTGGTGCGAATGCAGCGACGGCGCAGAACCTCAAGTCTGTGCCGGCACCACTGCCTGCTGCGGCGGCGGCAGCCACACCCGCTACGGTTGGAGGGACTAAGGTGGCTGGCGAGACGACGCCGACAGCTGCAGCGACAAAGCTGCCGCCCAGCAAGGCGCCGCCAACCGCGTCGAAAAAGGGGCTCAACGCCGCGGCCAAGGAATTCAAGTTCAATCCGTCAGCGGCGGCGTTCAAGCCGAGGTCGACGGCCCCCCCATCGCCGGCCACTTCGGCGTCGGGCTCGGTCGCGGGTGCGGCGGCGGCGGCGGGTGTGCCACCGCCAGTGGCGGGTGTGCCCGGCACACCCCCACGGCACGTTGGGAGCTACGCGCCGCACCCGGCGGGCGGCCATGTGCGACCGGGACATGGACCACAGGGCCTGGGTGGTGGTGGCGGCGGCGGCGGCGGTGGTGCGTATGGCGGCGGGGGGGGCGGGCCATACCCTGCGCCTGGCTACCGTTATGGCCCAGGGGGTGGCGGATCGCCCGCGTTTCCGGCGGGCGGTGCGTATGCCGGTAGCGGGGGTGGTGCCGATGGTGGCGGCGGGGGCGGTGGCGGCGTATTTTATCCCCCACAGGGGTATGGCCCTGGGGTGCCCATGATGGTCCCCCCGCACCTCATGGGTGGCCCGCTTCCCCCTCCACACGGCGCGTACGTGGTGAGTGGCCCACCCCCCCCACGGGGGGTGCCCATGTATGGGGGCCCGCGGATGCCCAACTTTGTTGCGCCTCCGTTTGGTTACCCCGTCGGCCCGCCCGCCGTCGGGGGGCCACCCCACCCGGGCCACCGGGGGGGGTACCCCCTGCCGCCCCCGCTGCCGGGCATGTACCCACCCGTGGCGGTGGGGGCGTTGCCGCTGGGGCCTGTTCCCCCGGGCGGTGTTCCCCCTGCGTCTCCTGAAATGGTCGCTGCCGCGCCGGCGGCTGCGCCCCAATTTATTCGCGGCGGCGGTGGCGGTGGCGGCGGCGGTGGTGGTGGCGGTGGCGGTGGTGGTGGTGGCGGTGGCGGTGGTGGTGGTGGCGGCGGCGGACCGAGGGGGGGCGGCGGCGGCGCCCGCGGCGGCGGCGGGGGGATGCGTGGACCCCGGCAGCCGCGGTCGGGTGGGGGCGGCGGCGGCGGTGGTGGTGGCGGGGGCGGGGGCGGGGGTGCCCACGGCGGGGGTGGGCGCGGCGGCTCGGGGGGGGGTGGGGCGAGCCGCGGGGCGGGTGGCCGCGGTGGTGACGCGGCCGCGCCGGCGGCCGGCGGCAGCAGCGGTGGGGGCAGGATAGACGGTGCCCCCGCCACCCCTGGCGGGGGGGGGGGGAAGGGCGCGCCCGAGGGGGGAGGGGGGGCGCCGGGGGGAGCGCCGCCAAAGAGAGAGAGCGCTGCAGGCCAATGAACGGGAGGGGGGTGACGGCGTTGTCACGTACTCTCCTCTGCTCCCCCCTTTTTTTTCCCCTATTCTTTGTGCATCTGCCCCGCGCCCGCATTGTTCCTATCGCGCCAACCGCAACCGCCGCCGGCCGCACCGTCCATCGCCCCCCCCCCCCCGCGCCCCCCCCTTGCCGCCCGGTGCCCGCAGCAAGCCGGCCGTGGAGTTTCGAAGGCTATCAACGCCTCCGCCCACTGCCGCGCCATGCCCGCCGCGCTGCACGGGCGGCCACCACCCCCCAGAGACTGGGCGGTGCGCCAAGGGCGCGCGCGCGCGGCGAGGCCTCCACCCACTCCTTTCTCCCCCACCCTAGAGTCCCCCGCGAGTCCCGCCCCCCCACCCCCAGGCCCACCAAACCACCACACCCCAACATTCAGCGTGGTGGCGTTGTCACCCCCGCCCCCCCCCCCTCAGCGTGTGGTGGGGTGGCGGCGCGGGGGCTCCCCGCCGCCGCCCCCCCCCCCCCCTCGACAAACGTGCGGATGCTGGCGAGCACCCGCCCGCACTCGGCGGCCACGTCGGGCGGCGGGCGGTCCTGGCCGGCCACCCAGCGGTACAGCTCGGGGGTCTCCCGCGCGAGGAGGGCCTCCGTTTCGGCCAGCGCCGCGGGCGCCATGGCCGGCACGGCGGCGGCGGCCCACTTGCCGAGGAGGACGTCCAGCTCCAGCCACCCGCGCTGGGAGGCGCGGTACAGGATGCGCCGCTGGGTGACGCTCAGAGCAGCGGCGGCGGGCGGGGATGAGGCGGCATCAGCGGCGGCAGGGGCCGCAAGGGCCGCACCCGCGGCGGCGGTGGCACTGCCGCCGCCGCCGCCGCCGCCGCCGCCGCCGCCGCCGCCGCCGCCGTCAGGGGCCAGGGGGGGGGCACCCCCGCGCGCGCGGGGGGAGCCCTGCGGCGCCCGCCGGTGGTCGGCGAGCCACGGCGCGTTGGGAGCCACGGACGGGGGCACGCCCGTCGGGAGGGGCACGTCGGTGGGCACCCGCCCCGACGGGGATGACGGCGACGCTGGCGCCGACGACGACGCCCACCGGCCAGCCGACGGCGCGGCGGCGGTGGCAGTGGCGGCGGCGGCGGCGGCGGCGGCGGCAGCGGCGGTGGCACGGCGGCGGAGCGCAGCCGGCAGCGCCGAGGTGATGATCGAGGAAGCCGCGCGCATGGCGAACGCCATGGCGACGCGGTCGACCAGGAAAAGAGAGCAGAAGCGGGTGGGGGGGACCGCGTTGGGGTCAGGGGGTGGTGGTGGGGTGTGGAGGGGGAAGCTTTCCTGGAGCGAACGTGCGGGTTGGGGATGGGGGTGGGGTTAGGGTCCATATCTGAGGTGGGGTTCAGGTGCCATGGAAGGAAATTTCGTGGAGTTCAACACTCATAGGATGCAAGTATCCACCGTAGTACGATGAGGTGAGGTGGGGTTCTGTTCAGGCGATGCGCGCCCGACGGTGCGATCCGCTCCCACCCGCACCTTCGATGTCCACTCTTTCCCCGTCCTCCGCCCACCCCCTCATATGCTCCTCCCCCCCTGCAAGCATGGCCCCTTCCCCTCCTCCCCCTATGCCCCCCCCCCCGGGGCATCGTCCCTGCCCTCCCCTTATAGCTCCCGATTCCCTCCGCATCGCTCTCCTCCCCGTGCCCGCATCGCCCCCCCGCCTTCTTCATAGCTCCCCGCCCCCCGCGCCGCCCCTTTCCCCCACGCCGTTCCTCCCCGCGCCGTCGATCCCTCCCGCGCATCGCTCCCGCTCCCCGTCGGTCCTTATCCCCGTCACTCTCTTCCCTCCTTCGCTCTCCCTCCGTGGCTGCCCCCATGCTTTATGGATCCCCCCCCTTCATCGCTCCCCCTTTCATCCCCGCATCCCCTAGCATCGCGGCGCGAGCGCGATCGTTTTTTATGTCCTTCGTTGTTGGCTTAGCTCCTCATCTGCCTGGCTGCGGCGCCCGGAGCAACAGCATCGCTCCCTTCTATGTACGAATTTGCGGGGGAAGAGGTCTCGCCGTTAGGCGAGACCTCCACCCCCGCCATCCGGGCCAGAACCTGCACGTCGTAGCGGCTACGTCGCGAAAATGAACGGCACCGCCCCATTCTGTCCACCAGTTTGCGGGAGGGGGCAGGTCGCGCCGGTAGGCGCCGGTAGGCGAGACCTCCTCCCCGCTTGGCGAGACCTCCCCCCCAGGCATCCGGCCCGCTGAACTCGGCTCTCGTAGTGCGTGACCCAAAAAAAAAGAACGCTTCCACTGGTCGCGGACGCATGTATTTACGACCTGAGCGATGGAGGGGGGGCGGGGGGCGGGGGGCTGTCGCGCTGCACCCCCTCAAGAGTGCTTGCGGATGCGGGATCCGTGCCGCGGTGCGTCGGGAACCTAACCCCACGTCAGCACATCTTACTAGAGAGCGTTTTTCAACCCTGGTCGCGTTCCCCGGTGCACTTCAATACTCCATTGATGGATTCAATTCCACATCAAGCTCTGTATGGCACCTGAACCCCACCTCAGATCTGGAGTCGAACCCCACACGCTCATCCCTAGGTCCGCGAAGGGGGGGGTGTGTAGCTGCAAGGAAGGAAGTAACCGTAGATGGAAGTAAGTATGGAACCAATTTATGACATTCCTTCCTTGCATTGACGCTATAAGTGGTAGGGTCAATGAAAGGAAGTAATGCAGAGGGGGGCCCACCAGATGGGGGGGGGGGGGGGGGGGGGGGGGAACAAGAGGGGGCACACGAGGGGGGAGAGTGTGCCGGGGTACCTGGCCGTTTGAAAGCGCGCGCGCGCGTTTTTGGCGCCGACAGCCGAGACGCGCTCTCGTGCCCACGGGAAAAGAGCGCGCATCCGCACCACGCCCGACGGCGTCCTCCCCCATGGTGCTGTCATCGTCCCCACCACCTCCGGTGCCCCTCGTCCCTCTCGTCACCAGGTGCTCTTCCCCGCTCCCCGATCACCACCAGCCGGCTGGCCGCGTTGGGCAGTCTTCTCGCATTGCCGTCGCTGGGGCAATCCTCGCCCTGATGGCGTCCCCTGCCCCCCTTGGTACCCCCCCCCCCCTGCACCTGCCGGTACTTTCTCTCGGCCCCAAGAATGGGAAGAGAACTCTCACCGCCGAACGAGTCCTGGAGTGACTGGTCATCCCATGCTATCCGCAGACCTCTGAGAGTGACTCGTCGGGTGTGCTAACGATGGTACCGATGGTGTCGGTGGAGAAATCCGTTAACCCGAAGTCGTTTATCGCCTACAAGTGCCCCAGCGGGCAGAGCCGCACGTTTCGCTCTGTCCTCTCTCCCCAGTTTGGGTTTTGCTCCTACAACTGGGTTGAGTATCCCTGCTCGGGCGTTGAGTCGTGTGACCTCGTCCCCAACCGAGTTTTGGCCATGTCCCATCTGTCGGTTCGGGGGGGGCAGCAGGACAATTATGCCACGTACGAGAAGCTGTTCGCGGAGGCCAACGGGGCCACCGATGGGGCTAACGCGGAGCAGCAGGCCCTGAGCCGCGCATGGGACAAGTACGCCACTGTGGTTGTTCCCTTCGACGAGCGGGACTGTCCCAACTCGGTTTGCGCTGCTCTCCCTCACCCCCCGCCGGGCAAGCTGGTGACTGTGACGGCGACAGGGCACACCTTCCTCGGCTGCGCCGGCTACACGGCGTCAAACCGCGTGGGCCACAAGAGTAGCTCGCTGGCAAACGTCACAAACCTGGACGCCGTTCGCACGTGGGTCCGAGAGAAAAGGTATGCTAAGTGTGCTCTGTGGGAGGCTCGGCGGGTGGATTGTTTGTGTGGCAAAAACCACATGCACACACGGCACCCAAGTTGGGGCGGTGTGCAAGGGCTGCCTCCCGTGTCGGGGGAACCGGAAGAAGTGCAAGTCGCACACACTCTGTCCCTGTTGCGGGGCAAACCCCCCACGGACAAACAAGAGGATGGTGTGTGGTCCAACAGTTTCTTGGTCGGGACGGGGATGTGGCAAAAACCACAAGCACACACGGCACCCAAGTTGGGGCGGTGTGCTAGGGCTGCCTCCCGTGTCGGGGGAACCGGAAGAAGTGCAAGTCGCACACACTCTGTCCCTGTTGTGGGGCAAACCCCCCACGGACAAACAAGAGGATGGTGTGTGGTCCAACAGTTTCTTGGTCGGGACGGGGACGCAGGGCCAAGCCCCGCTGTCCCTCCCCTTATCCCCCCAGGGTCCACTCAGAATCTCGCCACTCAGAATCTCCCACCCCAGCACCTGCCCACCGGGCCACACGAAAATTCAAGACGATAAATGCAGAAAACCCTCAAATCCAAGTTGGATTTACTACTAAGCTAACTATCCCAAACTTAGGGAATATGGACCCAAATGCAGGGGGAGGAACGGATCAGGCTAGTGGCCTGCCGCCCCTTGCATGGCACGTGTTGCCCCCCTACCTGGGGGTCAATACTGCCACACTCCCCTCTCCTCAGTTCCGACCGACCCGGTCGGCCCTGTGAGGGGGTGCGTAAACGCACGTCTCGGCGTTGGGGGCGCGACTTGCTGTCCCCCATCGAGTACGTAACACGGATGTGGAGGCGGTCACGTTGACCGCCCCTCTCCTCAAGCTTGCCCACTCGGCAGCTTGCTCTCCTCAGTTCACACTTCACCATCACCACCACCTCCCCTTTACCTTCCACTGGGCCGCCCCACGCTGGGGAGGCCACCCGTATACCCACGATCCGAGTCCCCCTCAACTCGAGGCGGATCTCGTGCTGCGATAGCCAGAGCGTCTCTCCCCAATTTGGGGAGAGCCATGGCGACTCCGGGAGTGGAGACGGACTCTCTTGACGAGCGCATGGAGAACACCTCTTACGGTGCAGCACCCGCCGGGACTTCCGGCGGGGGCTCCGCGATCGCTCCGGGGGACGGGACTCCCGCGTCACCCGGCTTTGGGTTGACGGCGGGGTCTCCCCCGGAGGCGGGACAAGTTGTCCCGCGTGAGGCCTTGGGGCGGTGGTTTTACCCCGCTTGGCCTCTCTATGAGGAGGGGCTGACTGTTCTTCGCTGTGGCCGACTTGGCGCAGCGATGGGCCGGGTATGGGACCGCCTGCGGGAGAAGTATCCCCGTAGGGTCGGGTTCCCTGCCGGCTTCAGGACGGACCAGTTTGCCTTCCTGGACGATGAGGAGGTTGAGGACGTCCAGCGTGCCAAGGCCATGGTGGACCGCGGGGGAACTATCCCGGGTCCCGGCGACTTGCCGACCTTCACGTGGGACGCTGTGGCAACTCGCCCACCGTACCTCCACGAGGCCGATCCGCACACTCATCACTTTGATGTGCGGATGGAGAAAGACTTCCGGCGAGGTCCCTACTTTGTGACCTCGGCTCAACTTGAGTTTCCTCAACAGTCTGCTGCCAGTAAGGAGCAGTACTATCCGAAGAAGCCCGAGTGGTGGCCTCAAGTTGAGGTCCCCTACGGGTTCCCGGCGTTGTTGCCACGGTTGCTTGACCACTTCGGCTCCGTCATGTTGACGGCTGCCCCTGATCACCTGGTGTGGGCCATGTTGGCCACCCAGTGGCTCCTCGAGGTCATGTCGACCTGGGTGTCCTGTGTTCAGCGGCGGGGGATGCTCTGGCATCTCCCCCTCCGGCTCCTCCAAGGTTTGGAACAGCTCACCCCTCAGCTAGTTGCTGAGGGGTGCTCATCAGGACAACTCACTCTACTTGAGGAGATGCTCCGGCTCCATAAGTTTATCGAGTGGGAGAGCATTGAGCACAAGTTGCGCCGCCCCACTCGTGGGCCCAAGGACGATGGCGCACTTCGCCAGTTCGTGTGGGTCGCTCGTGAACTTCACGACGGCCGTGTGGTCCTACGAGAGGGGTTGGGCATCGGGGACTACCCGTATGCCCCGGGGGTGGATCGCCACACTGCGCCACCCCCGGACAAGCCCATAGTTATGGCCGTGCCATCCTATGATGACCATATGACTCAACCCACTGCGGGGGCCCCAAGTCGGGGTCGCAGTTACACCCGGGTACCGCCACCTCGGCGGGCCCCTCCGCTTCCTCCTGTTCCTTTCCAACCTCACGGGAACATCCCGATCAGCGTGGCCGTGGAGTCTTCCACCCCGGTGTCCACCAACTTGGGGGCCACCCTCCTGACGGTATACCCCAAGTTGGTGTTGCCGCCCACGCCTCTAACCTCAGAGATGATGATCACCACGTTGGTGCGCACCATTTCCTGGTTGGCCGCGTCGACCGCAACCCTACAGAGTTCCGAGACTCCTCAACTTGAGGAGCGCGTTCGTACTGCAGTGGCGACCGCGAGTTGCGAGTCGGTGGCGGAGTTTATGACAGCCGAGTTGGCTCGCATTGGGGCTATTATGCCCCAGCCAGCCCCACTTGGGCGTGGCAAACGTCGCGCGAGCCGGGCATACTCGCCTCCTCGCCGTCGTCGCCGACACTCGCGGCGCTCTCCTTCCGTATCGGAAGACGAGTTGTCTTACTCCGTTTCGGAGTCCTCTACCCCGTCGGAGACGGAGTCTGTCCAGCGTCTGCGTCGCAAACTTGCGCGCAAGACCAGGCAGAAGAGTGGCCACGGTCGGCGCCACTTGCGCGACCGTGAGGGACGCGACGGTTCCGACTTGGAGCCGCCGCCCCCTCCAACAAGTGGAGACCGTTATCGGCGTGGGTCTCGCCGCTCGCCTCCACGTGAGGGCGAGGGCCGTGGAGTGGGAGAGTCTAGCATGTGTGCCTAGTTGGCAGCTGCCTTTGTTGTGAGAGTGTGAGGGTTAGGGCTGTAGTTAAAAGCCACTCTGCGTACCACTTCGACTTGAAGCACTCTCTTGGCACTGTTGCTCGGCCTTCCCTCACGTTGAGGGAGGGCTGTTAGGGTCTATCTCATTCCGGGCACAGTACGCCCGGACCTTCTCAGCGGGAAGGTCCTCCACATACTCCCACGTATCATCCTTGGCTTTGTAGCCAAACCAACGCATCCTCAACATGAGGCGGTCAGTGTCTTCATCCCATCCGTGGTCGATGAACTTATCGAACACGTACTCCTGCGGGCCCTGTTTGGCCGCAGGCAGTGAGGGGAGGCGCCACGATTCCAACGCACGCGCCCAAGCTGGGTCTCCTGCAGGCGGTGGTGCAACTTTGACCACGTCCTGTCCGTTCACTGTGCGGACCCCATCGTCACTTTCGATGGTGAAGCGCCGCCCATCAGTACGGAGGACCTGGTACGGTCCCTTCGTCTGGAATACCAGCTTACCCCCAGTTGGGGTGTGCGAGTGTACCAGCACCCAGTCACCCTGCTCGGGGACATGTTTAGCATTGCGCACCTTTTTGTCAAAGGTACGCTTGTAGCGCTTTTGTGCTTTGTCCATCTCAGCCCTGACTTTAGGGATGAGATTTTCAAGCCTAGCGGCGAACTCCGCCTTACTCTCAGTAGGAGTAGGCGTACTGCCACCATCCTCCCTAGTTGGGAGCGACCGCCGCACGGCAATAGACCGCACGCGACGGGGGGTCACAAAAGCGAGGGGTACTTCCCCGGTAGATGAGTGAACCTGCGAATTGTAGGCAGTCGTAAGGATAGAAATGTATTGGTCCCACGTCTTTACGTGCTCACTCACATAGTGGCGTAGCTGCCTAACAATAGTTTTGTTGAAGCGCTCCACCTGCCCATTAGTTTGTGGGTGGTAGGGGGTGGCATAGTTTGCCTTAACCCCCAACATATCCAGCACTCCCTGAAACAGTACAGACGCAAATTGCGGTCCATTGTCCGATAGTGTACTATCTGGGATGCCATACGCGGCAACCCAGTGATCTAGGAAGGCTGACACGACCGACATGGCCGTGATCTCTGCCAGTGGGATCGCTCGCGTAAGTTTCGTGAAGCGGTCACAGATGACCAGGAGGTACTGGTTGCCCTCCTCGGTCACGGGCAGTGGCCCAAGGATGTCCATCGCCAACGCGGCGAAGGGCTCCTTGGCCGGGAACAATAGCATAGCCGTACTAGGCCGCCGTTCCATCAGACGATTCTGGGCACAACTTGTGCAGGCAGCCACCCAACTGTAGATGTCCACCACCATGGACGGCCAGTAGTACCTGGTCCTCAGGTTCTGGTACAGTTTACTAGACCCCAGGTGTCCACCCGAGGGAGCGTTGTGCTCCCTCTCAAGGATACTGTCCTTGAGGGATGCGGGGACGACAAGTTGTTCGGTCCCCTGGAATACCCCCCTCCTCATGAGGAGGCCATCGTCTCCCAGAAAGAAGCGCGTCTCAACCACCGTATCCAGTATATCCCTCTGCGACTTGCAGAAGGGATCCTCGGCCTGGGCCTTCACCACCTCGTCCAGGGACAGGGGCAAGTACTTCTTGTTCCCTGGCGCCTCGGGGTTCAACGCCTGACCCGAGCGCGTGACTACCCCCACGATGGGGATGTCCTCATCGACTGGGTTAGTGTCCAGCCCCTCGGTAGGTACCCGAGAGAGGCCGTCGGCAAGGGCATGTTGCCTGCCAGGTCGGTACTCAATGTCAAAGTTGAAGGGTGCCAGTCGCACCCTCCACCGGTTGAGACGAGTGTTCGTACAGTCCGTCTGAAAGATGAACTGCAACGCGCGGTGGTCACAGCGGATGAGGAACTTCTCACCCTCCAGGTAGTGACGAAGTGACGTCACCGCCCACACCACTGCGAGTCCTTCCAACTCGGTGACTCCGTAGTTCTTCTCGGCCGAGTTCAGCCCCTTACTAAAGTATCCCACCGGCAAGTACTCCTTGTCCGGCTGCTGCTGAAGCAACACACAACCAAGTTGGTCGTAGCTAGCGTCCACATCCAGGATGTAGTGGCCTCCCAACCTGGGAATAGCCAAGATGGGGGGCTTCAGCAGAAGGTCCCGAAGAGTCTCAAAGGATTCCTGCTCCACCCGACTTGGGGGAGGCAGGTTCTTCGGTAGCGTTGAGCTCACTAGCTCATTCAACGGCTTCGCCACCTTGGCGAAGCCCTTGGTGAAACGTCGGTACACGTTACACATCCCGAGGAAGCTCCTCATCTGGGTCTGGGTCCGGGGGTACTGAGCCTTACAGATGGCCCTCAAGTTTTTCTCGTTGACACTGAGACGCCCCGGACGGACAACATGTCCCAAGTATTCCACCTCTTGAGTAAAGAGGTGGCACTTACTCGCCTTCAGTGACACACCGGCGTCAGCAAGTAGCTTGAACACCTGGCCAAGATGGCCAATGTGTTCCTCCGGACTTCGGGAGAACACAATGATATCGTCTAGGTACACAAGACAGATCTGCCACCGTACTCCGGCCAGAATCATGTCCATAGCGCGCTGGAA
The DNA here is from genome assembly GCA_009829735.1 of Pyropia yezoensis. Lineage (NCBI taxonomy): Eukaryota > Rhodophyta > Bangiophyceae > Bangiales > Bangiaceae > Pyropia > Pyropia yezoensis. The sequence continues at coordinate 27,152,123 of CM020620.1, forward strand.
AGTTGCCGGCGCGTTACACAGACCAAACGGTAGGCGCTTGCACTGGTAGGTACCACAGTGACAGGTAAAGGTAGTTTTATGCCTGTCCTCCGGGGCAATGGGAATTTGCCAGTACCCCGCGTTACAGTCCAGGGTAGAGAACACGTTTGCCTCCCCCAGAGAGTCCAGACAGTCATCCATCCTAGGTAGGGGATAACTGTCCTTCACCGTGCTCTCGTTGAGCTTACGGTAGTCGATACAAAACCGGGGGGTCCCATCAACTTTGGGGACGATAACCACCGGACTCGCCCACTCGGCGTTGCTGGCCTCGATCACATCGAGGGCCTCCATGCGAGCAACTTGCTCCTTAACGAGGGCCCTTGAACGAGGTCCTCCCCTATACGGTTGTTGGCGTATAGGGGGTGCACCGGGCTTCAACTCGATCCGGTGTTGGGTGGCTCTCATGAGTCCCAATTGACCATCCCACAGCTTGCGATATTGGTCCAAGAGGCGTTCAACTTGAACCCTCAACCTGGGGGGGACACCCTCCATGTTCACATGGGGTCGAGGAGAGGCAGCCGACTTGGTTTGATGCTTCTCCTTTCCGGACTTCGGGTCGCTACTTGCGCCCGCGTTGAGGGTGACCGCTACTACCGGTCCCTCGTGTTGGTCGATATAGCCGAACTTGGCTCCCGACTTGAAGTACTTGGGCGTCGGGCTCAGGTTCATCACCTGGATCCTCCACGGGACTCCGGCTTTGGAGTCCATCGTGCCAAGGGCAACATGCACTTGGTGCTTGCGAGCAAGACGGGGGTGAGGGTGCACCAACCCGTTCCCCGTAAAATCAGTTACAACATCAACGTGCGCCACCGAGTTGGGGGACAACGTGACTTTGCGGGCTAAACGCAGGGTAGCAGTAAACCCTTCCCTCACAGAGCAAACAGGCTTCGACTGTGAGACTGTCACAGGAGCCACAGACTTTCCCTTACCAAGGATGGGGATAGTCTCCCCATTCATCAACTTGACCCAGTACTCAGGGCCACAAATCAAAGGCACTTGTGTAACAACATAAGGGGTACCCAGAAGCAGGGGTACCGATATATTCTCAACTACGCCATAGGTCACGTCGACCTCATGGGTCCCCAACCTAGTTGGTAGGGTCACGGCACCAACGATGGGAAGTACCCCACCATTGATGTCAATCATATGGTCAGCTTTGGACCTCCAGCGTTGGAGCTTCACCTCCTTTGGTAATAGCGACTTGCGTATCAAGGAGGCTCCTGACCCGGTATCAAGTACGATACGGGTACAGCATGCACGGCCGGGGGCAAGTTGCACCCGTCCAGCCACCTGGAAGTTCTCACCCGTCAGCACCGCGATGACCCGACGTGGGTTTACGTTCTTGGGGAGTCCTACCCGAGGTGGGCGGACTCCCTTAGGTCGCCGCAGTATCCGGCACGGTTGGTTCGTCCTCCTGGCCCACTTGGCCGAGGCTGCCGTTGTGAGCTTCGGACGACCAGCCCCAACGGTCATTCGTTTCCCGCCGACTTGGCGTCCGAATCTGAGGGCGGGGAGGAAGACGACGAGTCCGAGGACGACGTGTCCGCTTCCTCCGCCGAGGGTGTGGCGACCGCAACGACCGGTCGAGACCCACCCTCGCGGCGTGAACGTACTTCGTTCGTAGCCGACTTTTTACTCGCATTCCTAACAAGTTGTTGGATGCGTTTACTCAACTCGGGGCAATCATATGCCCAGTGACCATCGGAGTTGCAGTTCCAACACCGATGGTCCGGTCCGGGAGGGGTCTTCCCAACTGGGGAAGACGAAGGGATACCCTGGGAAGTTCCCACGGCAGCTACCACCCTCTCCTTGCGGATTCGGCGTGCCTCTCTCAACTCTCTGGCCTGGCGCGCCTCCTCCCGTTCCTTGGCCAACTCGGCCTGACGCTCCTGGCGTTGTTCCTCCCGCAACTTGCGGTAGGCCTCGCCTCTGCGGTAGGCGAACCTGGCCAACTCGGCCAGGGTCGCCCGGGCAGTGTTATGCTCCCGGGTCTCCATCCGGACTGACCAATGGAGCACCTCCACAAACCGACTCTTTACCACAGCTTGTGGATGAAGAAACCCACAAAGATTGTTGAGCTTACGGACTCGCTCCGCAAAGGACAACTCGTCCTCCGCCTCTTCCTGATGGGCTTGCGTAAACTCCTCGACTTGAGAAGCCAACGCTGCCTCATCAACCATGGCTCTCAACAACCAGTCGACGAGCTCCAAATAGGACGTCACCTCCCAAGCGCCTCCACTTGAGGAGCTGGGCATGACGGACATAAGTTCTGTCCGCAGGTCGCCCTTCGTAAACTCCTGTAGCATGTAAAAAGCCATGCCTTCACTTATGGCATTGTCGTCACAGGCCTTTGTGAAACGACGTAGGAACTCAAAGACACGGAGGGGGGGAGTTCCGTCCCACTCCGCTTTGTGCCCAAAAGAATGAAGTGCATTCTTCTTGGCACGGCCCATGGCTCGGGCCTGGTCAGGACCATACGCCACCGACTTGTTGTGGAGGGCGTAGGTTTCACAGTCAAAGATCCGCTGGTAGACCGGGTTGGCTACCTGGATCTTGGGCGGCACCTCACGTTGAGGGAACAGCCGCTGTGGCACTGGGGTAAGTTGACCCTCAGCGACTGTAGTCTGGTACGGCGAGCTTGGTGTAGCCGCCGGCGTTTCCGAGGGGAACTCCCCCATGAAGGGCGTGTGCCCCACCGAGTATGGTGTGGCTCCCTCGTTGGGAGTCACAGGTGTCGCCCCCAGTTCGGGGCGACCAGAGATAGGCGTAAGGGGGGATTCCCCCTGCGCCTGCGGGCTCGAAAGCCCCAATCCGGTCTGGACATTAAGGCCATCTGGCAAACTCGCCACAATCTGATTCAGAATAGTATTCGTCATCGTGACCACCACGTCCGGCAAAGTCGGCCGCAACACATTGGTCGCCTCCCGACGGACAGTTTCCGCGAGGAGTGGATTGACGACTCCAGTTGAGTCTCGGTCCGCCTCCGGGAGTCCACCTGAGGGGTAACCACGTTCCTCAGGGGTCTCAACCGGGGGCATGGGCGCGAGCCCATCGCCGACCAACGGAGGTCCGCCGTCCTCCGAAAGCCTAGTTGGCGACGGCTCCAAGCCAAAGTTGGCTCCAACCCGAGTGGAACCCGCGGGGACAGTCCTCACCCCTTGGGACGTTCCCGTTGAGTATACCACTCGGTGGCCAGACTTCGGCCCACCCACATCAGAAGTGTCACCCGAGTGAACTCCCGACTGAGTCGGGGTGGCCTGTTGCCCGCCCGCACTTCCAGTCCTGCTGGCTTGAGGGACCTCTAGTCCCTCTGCGACCCCAGGTAAACCCACCTGTGTCTCACCAGTATTCAAAGGCACTGAAGTACGTGCGTCACCCGTGTACTCCCCGGACGACGGGGGGTCCGAGCTAGCCATGTTGGCTAACGATCCGTATGACACGGTCCAAGTCCACCGTTCCTCTGAGACAGAGGGCCCCCTACACCCGGGTGCACCCGGAGGTAAAGTTTACCTCTGTCCCCTGCTGCTCCACCAAATGTGGCAAAAACCACATGCACACACGGCACCCAAGTTGGGGCGGTGTGCAAGGGCTGCCTCCCGTGTCGGAGGAACCGGAAGAAGTGCAAGTCCCACACACTCTGTCCCTGTTGTGGGGCAAACCCCCCCACGGACAAACAAGAGGATGGTGTGTGGTCCAACAGTTTCTAGGTCGGGACGGGGACGCAGGGCCAAGCCCCGCTGTCCCTCCCCTTATCCCCCCAGGGTCCACTCAGAATCTCGCCACTCAGAATCTCCCACCCCAGCACCTGCCCACCGGGCCACACGAAAATTCAAGACGATAAATGCAGAAAACCCTCAAATCCAAGTTGGATTTACTACTAAGCTAACTATCCCAAACTTAGGGAATATGGACCCAAATGCAGGGGGAGGAACGGATCAGGCTAGTGGCCTGCCGCCCCTTGCATAGCACGTGTTGCCCCCCTACCTGGGGGTCAATACTGCCACACTCCCCACCGGCGCCGTGCGGGCGTCGGCGGCGGCAGCGGCGGTGGCGGCGGTGCCGCCGGCGGGGTGGTCCGCCGCGGCCGCCGCGCGGCAGCTGCTGTCGGTGGTGGGGGCCGCGGGGGGGGTCCGCCCGCGCGGCGGCGGCGACGGCGGCGTTTGTGGCCGACGGGGGGGGGCTGGGCGGTGGAGCTGGCGGCGGCGGCGGCGGCGGCGGCGGCGGCGGCGCAGACGACGCCGATGCGGTGGATGCTGCCAGGACTGCGGGGGGAGGGCTATGGGCCGACCTCGACGGCCACCGGGCTTACCTCTACGCCGCCGCGGTGGGCGCGTTTGTTGGCGAGGGGGCGGGGGAGCGGGCGGTGGCGCGGGCGGTGGCGGGGGTGGTGGCGGCCCTGGAGCCCCTGTCCGCACCACCGTCCTCACGCGGGGGGCGGCCGTTGGTGGCGGCGGCGGCCGCCGCTGCGGGACCCGACGGTGGCGCCAGCGGGCGCGGCGGGCGAAACGGCGGGCGCGGCGGCGGGCGCAGCGGGCGGCGGCCGCACCGTTATGGGCGGCGCCCCCTCTGCCGCGGGTACGGTGGCGGTACCGTCGGTGGCGGCCGTCACCGCCGCCCGCGAGGCGCTGCGGGCGCGTGCGGCGCTGCTGGTGTAGGCGCTTCCCGCCGCCGCGGCGGCGGCGGCGCGGGGCGGCGGCGACGGGGGGGTCGCCGCGCCTTCAGAGCCGCGGCGTTCTCGTCGGCGACGGCGTCGGCGGCGGTGGCACCCGCGTCCGCCCCCCCAACGGCGGCTCGCCAGCTCCGACGGCGTCTGTCCCGCCGCCGCCACCGCCACCACCCCCACGACCATCCCCACCCCCCCCCGCGCCATTGGTCGCTACCACGGCGTCCCCCCCCCCCATACGCCACCGCCACGCCCACCAGCGCCGTTTTCTTCACCCCCCCCCGTAGCCGCCGCGTCCAACGCCCAATCCTGCCCGCTCCCATCCGCCGCCGCGACGGCGGCGGCGGCGGCAGCGAGCGCCAAAGCCACGGCCGCGGCAGCGTCGGGGTCGGCCCAGCTGCGGCCCGCCGCGGCGGCCGCCGCGGAGCGCGCCGCGTCAGCGGCGGCGCGGGCGGCCACGGCCGCCGCGGGCGCGCCGCCGCCGCCGTGGCCCGCCGCGGGGGCGTCGGCGGCGGCGGGCGGCGGTACTTGACGACCCGGTGGCTGCCGCCGCGGCCGCCGCCTCATCGGCGCACAGCACGTGCAGCACCGCCGCGTGCGCGAGACACGTCTGCAGCACGGCCACGTCCAGCCGGGCGGTGGCGGAGGTCGCCAATGCGGGCACCAACGACGACGACGCCAGGTCAAGCAGCGCCCGTATGGCCGGGGCGGTTTGAGGCCGCCGCGGCGGCCGCGCGGCTGGGCGCCAGCGCGGGGGGAGGGGAGGGGGGGGGGTGGGGGCGCCACCAACCCCGCCTTCGTCCCCGACCCCCCCCCCCCGCCAGCCGCTGTGGCGGGGGCGGCGGCGGCGGCGACGACGACGGCAACGGCGCCACGGCAGTCACTGCCGTCTTTGCCGCTGACCAACAGCCGCCGACGGCGAAGGGGGATGGCGAGCCGCCGCCGCCGCCGCCGCCGCCGCGTCGCGGCCGCCTTTGCCGCCGTCGCCGCGCGCTGCCACCGCCGCCGCCACCCGCCGCCACCGCCGCCGCCACCGCCGCCGCGACCGGCCGCCGCTCCCACGGCCGCCTCGACGCGTCTTGGTCCGCCGCCGCGTCGCCGCCGGTCACTGCTGCCGTCGCGTCGTCACCACGGCGGCCGTTGCCCCCCCACCGACAAGACCCCGCCCGTCGGCGGCGACGGGGTGCGCCCTGCCACCGCCGCTGCCGCCGCCACCGCCGCCACCGGCCGCCACCGCCACGTCGGCGCGGAGGGTGGCTGGAGTGTCACGTGGAAGCAGTGGGGGGCCGGCGGAGGGGACATGGTCCTTGCCGCCCGCCGTCGGGACGGGGGAGGGAGAGGAAGGGGGCGCCAAGGGGGGGGGCGCTTGAAGTCTGTGGGGGGAGGGGCAGCGCCACCCGTTGCGAGCTTGGGAGCAGGTTTTCATCGAAGCGCCCGCGCCCAACGTCTCCTGCGATCGGCCGTGGCGGTGCCGGCGCCCCCTCCTCCCCCCCGACCTCGGGCGGAGGGCGGCCAAGCGCGCGTGGCGGGCGTCGTTGGCGGCTCTATCGCATCCGCCACCGTCCCTGGCTTCACTCTCTCATCTGCTGCCGCGGTCGCTGCCACCGCTGGTACTTTTTGTTTTCGTCGGGATTGGGGTGGCTGGATGGCGGAGGGACCGAGGCCGCGGCGGCGGCGGCGGCGTTGGCCGCAGTGTCCGACGCGGATGGGCTCCCCCTGCGTCCAAAGGCAGGATGGGGCGACGCCCGCCCGCCGGGCCGGCTGTGGTGTCCGCGACGGCAGCGGCAGCGACGGTGACAGCAGAGCAGTGGGTCGTTGGCGGCGGCGACGGCGGGGACGGCGACGGTGGTGGTGGGGCGACAGCGGCGGCGGCGGCGGCGACCGCCTGAGCCGGCAGTGAAGACGGCGGCAGCGGCTGCACCGGCGGTGGCGGCGAAGCCTGGCCGCTCGCATGTCTGGAGGGGCTAGCGTCACCTTCCCGCCCGCCTCCCCTCAACGCGCACCTGGGCTCTTGCCATTGCCTGGCGGCCATCTGATGAGGCGACAGCTGCCCCGACGACCCCCACGGCCGACGGCCGGGCGGGGGGGCTCCTGGTCAGCCGTCTGCTGACGGTGAGCTCCCTTCCCACCGATGGCAACCAGCAAATGCGTCTCGCCATCGTCGCCCCCGACGGTTCCAATGGGCTGTCGCGTAAAGCAAAGGTACCTGCCGGGTGATAGACCCCCTGCACGGCGCGAGGTGGCGTAGGGTGAGGGTGCGGTAGGACGGGGGAAGCGGGAGGTCCAATGCGAGGAGCGAGCCGCTGCTTGAAGACACAGCAGGGTGGCGCCTTCACGCCCAGCTTCGGCCCCAGCAGAAGCGGCTTTGGCCGCCGAGGGCTACGGAGTGACCCGCGCGCTCCCTTCTGGGCGGCTGTTACTGCCACCGAGGTGGGCGCGCCCTGACACACGCAGGGGCGGCCACAGCCGCCACTCGTCTGCAATATGATCCGGTTGGAGCGGAGCGGAGCCAGGGGGTACCCCGCGACCGAGGGGAAGGTGCTACTGTGGGGCATGGGCGGCCGTCGGCAGATTTTGAAATCTTGCCGGCGGCGGCGGCGGCAGCGGCGCGTGCGCACCGCCCCCCGCGGCCCCTGCGCGGCGGCGGCGCGTACGCACCGCCCCCCGCGGCCCCTGCCTTTTAAGCCGCGGCCGTGGCGCCCCGGTCCGCCCCACAGGAGCGGCAAGCACTTCCCTGTCTCGCGCTTGAGTTCCGCGAGCCTGGGAAGGTTCCCGGGGCGTCGCCCTGCGGTTACGCTCTGGATTGTCGTCATGCCCCCCCCCTTCTCAGATGCAGACCGAGCTGCCACGCGGGCGACCGCCGCAGCCGCCGCCGCCACGGCTGCCGCCGCCGGTGGCGGCGGCGGTGTCGTGCCCGCTGCTGACGGCGCCGGCGGGGTCCCAGAACCCCCCCGGCACGGGGCGTCGAGGGCGCGCTGCTCCGCATTCAGCAGACCCTCGACGCCGTCTCTACTCGCCTCGCGGCCGTTGAGGCCGATCGAGAAGCCGAGCGGGACCCTCCCCCGCTCGTACCCCCCGTCCTCCCCGCTCCCCTCGCCCCCGCCCCCGCTGCAGCAGCTACAGCAGGCGCGGCCGGCGCCGACTTTGGGCTCCCCGCCGCCGGCCTCGCCGACGTCATCGCAGTCACCGTCGCCAAGGTCATCAAGCAGCAGCAGGCCAAGGACAAGGAGCACGACACGGCCGTCAAGGACGACCTCTTCTCCGACGAGAAGGCCGGTCGCGTGGCGACCCTCACCAAGCCCCTCGACTTCTTCCTCCTTCCGGGCTGCGCCCGCACCGACTTCCCCGCCCCCTTCCGGCTCGAGACGTGGCGGTACTCGGCCGACTGGCCGGTCACGCGGCGGGAGCAGCGCAGCGCCGCTGCTGCCGAGGCCGGCCATCTCTCCATCGTCGGCGCGTGGAGCTCCAAGATGCACAACGACATCCAGTCGTTCTGCGGCACCGACGGCGTGGCTGACGTTACCGAGCTGCAGCAGATGCTCCAGTGGTCGCGCGTGTACCTGCACCAGATCGCGGAGCTCTGCGCGTGCCGCTACGACGTGCTCAACTACGACGACGAGGACATCGCGGCGGAGATCCAGTCGCGCATCCTCGGCAGCGCCGACGACCATGCCTCCAAGGCGCTCGGCAACGTGTACAAGGAAGTCCGCGCGGACCGGAACAAGGACATCGTCAAGTCCCTCTCCGCCGCCCAGAAGAAGTCCCGGCGCGGCCGGCGGGGGAAGTCCGCTGCCGCCGCCGCCGCCGCCGGCGGCAACTAGCCCCCTCGCTGGGGGCCCAGGCGCCGGGGGGACCTCACAGCCCCCCCCTCACCACGCGGCCAAGACCGCGAGCGCCGAGGAGGAAGGTGCCACGCCGCCGAAGAAGCCGCCGGCGGCGTGGGCGAGGGAGCCGGAAGACGCATGGCGCAAGATTGGCGCGCCACGCTGGGTTCTCCGCCTCCTCCGCTTCGGCCTGAAGCTACCTTGGGCGGACCCCCACCGGCGACCGCGTACGCGAGCGAGAGCGTATCCGGTGCCGGAGGGGGACCGTACCTTTGTGGCTGAGGAGCTGATGCGGTGGCAGATGGCGGGCTTTGTGCGGAAGCTGAGCGGAGCGGAGCGCGCGGCGGCGCGTTGCGTGTCCCCAGCCTTCGTCTCCCACGTCCGCCCCAAGCCCAGGTTGGTGATCGATCTCAGGGACGTGAACGAGCTGCTGGAGGACAAGCCGTTTAAGTACGAGGCACTGCCCGAGTTTATAGCTTCCCTCCAGCTGTACGACCATCTTATCTCTTGGGATATAAAGGACGCCTTTCATCACGTTTACATCCACCCCGACGATCGGACCTACCTCAGCTTCACCATTGATGGTGAGGTCTACGAGGCCATCACCATGCCTTTTGGACTGTCCATCGCCCCGTGGGCGTGGACAAAGGTGATGCGCCCAGTGCTCGCGCACCTGCGCGCGGTGGGCTTCTACCTCATTGGCTATGTTGACGACCATGGTGCCGCTGCCCCCGGCCCAAGACCAACTAGCAAGGCGGGCGCAGCCGCCGGCTTCCGGCTGGTGCAGCGGCTATACGCCAAGCTCGGCCTACAGCTGCACCCCGACAAGGGCGACCGCGAAGGGACGCGGCAACTGGCGCTGCTTGGCTTCACCATCGATACGGCGGGCAACAGGCTGACGCTTCCACCGGAGCGAGTCGCCAAGGTGAGCGGCACCGCCATGGCGCTGCTATCCTCGGCCGGCAAGAACCGGCGGTACGTGCGGGTGAAGGCGTCGCAGCGGATGGCGGGGCTGGCGGTGTCGACCAAGCTGGCGATCCCGGCGGCGCGGCTGCACACCCGATCCCTGTACGACGACCTTAGATCCGGTGACGCAGTCGGCGACGATCGGCCCGAACTCGCGGACGATCGACCCAAATTTTCAAAGTTGAAAAAGTACGATCGATCTGATTGATCGTCAAACGATCGGAGCGATCGTCGAAATCGCGACGATCGTCGATTGTCGCACCAGTCGATCCGGGACCTGCGATTCTGGGCCGGGCTGCGACCGGGTCAGGAGTTTGGCCGCCTGCTATGGCACCCCCCCACCTCCGCCACGCTCTACACCGACGCCTCTGGCGCCGGGTGGGGCGGCGGGCTGACGGTCGACGGCGTCAAGTACGAGGCCCGCGGCTTCTTTGGCCCGGGGGACGCCACCAAGCACATCAATGCCAAGGAGATCTTGGCGGTGACGCTGTCGCTGTTGAGCTTTGAGGACAAGCTGCGGGTGGGCGCGGTGGTCCGCCTGTTCGTGGACTCACAGGTGGCGCTAGCGGTTATTGCTGCGCTGTCTTCCCGCTCCCCGGCGCTTGTCCGGGAGCTGCGGAGGCTGCACGCCGTGGCGCGCCGCCTGTCGGTCGCCCTGGACGGGCAATGGATCCCGACGGCGGAGAACGCCTGGGCCGACGCGTTGAGCCGCGACGAGGACCGCACGGACTGGTGCTTGGGGCCGCGCTTCTTCCTGTCCCTGGACGCCGCGTACGGGCCCCACACGGTGGACCGCTTTGCGTCGGCGACGACGTCGCACTTGGCGCGCTACAACTCCCGTCGCCGCGACCCGTCCACCGAGGCGGTGGACGCCCTCTCCCAGTCGTGGTCGGGCGACAACAACTGGGCCAACCCGCCGTTCTCCCTCGTCCCGCTGGTGCTGCGCCTCATCGCCGCGCAGCGGGCGACGGCGACCGTCATCGTCCCCGTGTGGAGGGCGCAGCCGTGGTGGAGGCCCGCCCTCCAGCAGGCCGACGAGGTGCTCTACCTTCCCCGCGCGGCCGGCGTCTTCCGGCACGGGGCGGCGGCCGCGCCGCGGCGTCGGCCGCATTGGACAGTATGCGCGCTCCGGTTCACGGACGGGGGGCGACGGCCGGGTCGGCGGCATGGACGCGGTCCTGCGTCGTCCTCGGAGACCACCGTTTTGGCGCCGGCGCCGGCGGTGAGACTGCCGCGCAGCTGTTAAGCCTCGCGCTGGCGGAGTCGACCAAGGGAAACTACGCCAATAAGTGGGTGGCGTTTGTGTCCTTTTGCCAGGCTAGTGGGTACACTTACCTGCCAGGTACGACTGAGACCGTCGCGTGCTACCTCGGGTTCATCTTCGAGCGCGGCACGGTCGCGCCGGCGACGCTGCAGGGCTACCTCACCCCGATCAACGCAGTGCACGCGTTGATGCAGATGGAGCGGCCTGCGGTCGGTCCCCTGCTCGTGGCACTGCGGCATGGCTACGCCCGAGCCTACGCCAACATCTCTGGCGGCCTGCGCGTCAAGCGCGTTCCGCTTCCCGCAGCGGCGCTGCTGCGGTTTGCCAACCTGGGTTTGACCACGGCTGACGCCGGCCTCCGCCGACGGCTGGCGGGGCTCGTCATGACGGGCCTGACCTTCTCGCGCCCTGGCGGAGGGGCTAACCTCCGCCGCAAGGACGTCTCCCTCACGGGTGACAGTATCAAGGTGCAGATAATGGACTACAAGCACGGCGCGCGGACGGACCGTGAGCGCATCCTCATCAACCTGCCGAGGCGCAGTGGCAGCCGCGACGACGCTCCCTTCCGGCTGGTGCACATGCACCTGTCGGCCATCGCCATGGCGACGGCGGACGGCGACCAACCCTGCTTCTCCCCCGTCAGCGACCTGCGGCCCCTGCCGACGGAGGTGGCGACCGTGTGGATGAGGGAGGCCATCTACCTCTTGGACGTCCACCCGCCCGACGGCGGGATGTACGCCGGCCACTCCCTCCGCGCCTGCGCGGCGACGAGCTACCGCTCGATTGGGGGGGAGCTGGACGCGTGCGCCCAGCTGATGGGCATGAAGGACAAGTCGACGGACGTCGTCTCCGCCTCGTACGTAGACGCACTCGTCGACGCAGACGACGCTGCCCGGGAGCTGTACGACCGCTACCTGCGGGTGCGGCGCTGACCGGCGGCGGGCGCCGTCGGCCACCACCCTCCTCTGGGTGGCGTCGCCTCTCCGATTGAGTTGGCAACAAGACCGTGACTCCACGAGCGGCGGGGTATGATCCGGTTGGAGCGGAGCGGAGCCAGGGGGTACCCCGCGACCGAGGGGGAGGTGCTACTGTGGGGCATGGACGGCCGTCGGCAGATTTTGAAATCTTGCCGGCGGCGGCGGCGGCGGCGGCGCGTACGCACCGCCCCCCGCGGCCCCTGCCTTTTAGGCCGCGGCCGTGGCGCCCCGGTCCGCCCCACAGGAGCGGAAAGCACTTCCCTGTCTCGCGCTTGCCTCCTTCCTCCCCTCCTGCCACCGGTATTCTCCCCCACTGCCGCGGGGTCTCACCTGTCTGTATGCTCCGCTTGGTTCTCCCGCTCCGCCGCGGCCATTGCTTGGCCGCGTGGAGTCTGCCGTGCCAGCCTCCTTTTATCCCTGTCTTTGACTTTGACGGTGCGCGCCGACCGCAAGGCCGGGCGCACCGAGGCGACCTGCCTCACATTTGCATTGCTCTACAGCCCAATAGGGGCTACTTGTATCTCATGAATAAATTCGACAGTCCGTGGCAACAAGACCGTGACTCCACGAGCGGCGGGGTAGCCGCCTCAGTTCGCCGCGCAAGGTGCGTGAAGGACGGGGGGCTCGTCACGCCAACGGGGGATACAGGCAGCGAGATCCGCCAGCCGGCCGCATAACTGGCGGCTGCGGCTGCGGTGGCGGCGGCGTCGGAGGCCTGCCGCTTCGGCCGCGGGTTTGGCTGCCGTCCCCGCGTGACACCCTTGCAGGACGGGTACCCCCCCCCCCCCGCGAAGGGGCACTTGACAGCCCCTCTTTGGGTGCTGGAGGACAGAGCAGCCGGCCACCCGTGGCCCACCCACCCACCCGCGAGCCAGTGCCCCTCGTTGTGGGAAAGTCTGGTCGCTACAGGTGAAGCGTAAGAGAAGAGCGTGACAGCCTGTATCCCAGAGGCAAACAATACTATATGTATGTCTACTTCTAAGATAAGGCTTGTCGATACAAAGGCCGGCCGACTATACCTGCGGCGGTCGGTCGGGTCACACATAAAGCACTCGATCCCCCCCCCCTCACGAGCTCCCTCGCGTGCGTGCGCTGTGCGGCCGCCCGCCGCGCCCTGCTCGGGAAACCCCCCTCGCTCGCTGGCCGCCAGGCCACACTCAGCGGAGAGGGGCGTCTGCCATCCGCCACCACGCGCCGTGGTGCTTGCCAGGGTTGCTTGCTTGTGCCGCTGGGCGCCTGCAGCGTCCGGGCGGCCCTCGCTCGCACCGCCGGAAGATGGACGGCCAGGAGGCCATCACTCGTGTCCGGCCAGGTCAACGCCGGCAGATATCACAGCCGATATCCTGCCAAGTTGCGCAGCATTAGCGCACTGTAAGGCGCGCCCATTCTTGGGCTAACCGCGAGGTTTCACACTCGTGGTCCTGCAGGCAGCGTGTTGGCACGGGAACGCGGCACCCAAGTTCAGGAGCTGGTGTGACTTCGCTCCGCCCTCTCGTGCCCGGGGCTGGCCAATGTACAAGGTCGCCCCCCCCATTCCCCCCGTCACATATGTACCATGTGACGGGAGGCAGATGATGGTTTGCACTTCTGGCTGGCGCCAACCCAGATATTGATGGACGTGGCCGGCCGCTGGGGACGTGGTGGTCCGTTGGCCGCACCGGGGCGCGGCGGCACGAGCAAGCGCCGCGGCACACCCGAGTGGGGCACCCACGGTGGCGGATGCCCCCCTGGCCCCTCCCGGGAGTGGACCGGGATGGGGGGCACGTGCGCGTGGCCGTATGGCCACGCGCATGGGAGTGGCTTGCGTGCAGTGAGTGTGAGAGGAGTGCCTTAAGGGAGCGCCACGCCGTCCAGACGGGTCGGCCCTGCTCCCGCTCGCTGCCTTTGTATTCTCAAGTAAACCTGCTTTTTGGAAGTAGGTTGCACGGTCGCCCACGTGACCGGAGGATACCGGGCCGTTGCGCTTCACCTCTGATGCTTCACACCCCATACCTGGCACATTGATCAATTAACGGGTACGGTTTTTCCCCGACATCTCTTCCCCGCGGAGATTGCCCCAGCCTTTTTGAACCGTCTGGCACGGCTCCCGTCTGGGCGGGATTTGTGCCCATCGGCCCATTGCCCCTAGGCCGCGATGGACTCGGAAGACCACACGGGTGACCAGGCCAACGTCGTCGGCGGCATCCAGAACCTGCAGCCGTTTATGCATAGCATAGCCGAGTCATCCCTCAACACGGCTCAACGGGGCATAGTCGCGTCCATGCGCGCCCTGGAGAGCGAGTGGACGGCGCAGACCACGCCAGCGGAGCTCAAGGAGTCCATGGCGGAGACATTCCCCCCGTCCGTCCTGTTCAGCCCCGACGTGGCCTTCATGCCCGTCATCTACCGTGAGATCCGGAAGCGGCTGGACCGCTTTGGCGCCATGCTGGGGGTCCACAGCACGCGACGCATCCCTACGCTCCTGGCCGACCGGCTGTACCAGCCGGGGCCGGAGCAGGACATGGCGATGGAGCTTGCCACCAACATTATCCATGGGAGGGTCCGCGGGTCCGTCTCGGCCGAAGGTGCGGCCGACACCAGCGTTGGATCGGGCGCGGCGGGTACAGCGAGCACAGCGTACGCCGTATCCACCCCCTACGACCGCCTGTCGTACAACATTTCGCAGCGCTACCGCGACGCGGCGAGCAAGTTCAGTGGCGAGCCCGACCAGGTTTGGCCCGAGTTTGTGCAGGACTACCAGCTGATGGCCCGTGACAACCACCTGTCCGTGGAGCAGCGCTACCCGTATCTCCACTACGTACTGGCCGGCGACGCCAAACGATTCTACCTCAACACGGTCCAGGGCCACGCCACCAGCTCCACGGAGGCCGTCGCCATGATTGAGGCGGAGTACAACTCCGCCGCTAAGCAGATGCAGGTCAAGAACACGCTGAGCAACCACAAGCTTAGCGCCATGGTGTCAGCCGGCAAGGATGTCAAAACCGCCCTGGCGGACACGTACAAGATGATTGTGCGCCTTTCTCCGCTGGTGCCGCAGGCGTACCGCTCGGACGCCAACAAGCTCGACTTCCTCCGGTCAGCGGTCCTCGGCTACCCTTGGGCCAACAGCTCGCTGCGCAAGCTAAACGCCGGCAACATCACGTTCCAGCAACTCTACACGGACCTTCAGTCATCTTTGCAACTGCACGAGGAGGCGTCCGAGGCGGCTGTGGCTAACGGTATTCAGGTGCCCACCGCCGCTGTGAACTACGTGCCGCGCGCCCTGAACGCGGACGTCTTATACGCCGGCCAGGGTGTTTAAGGTCGTCCCAACCGCAATGTATGGGCGACGCAGCCCCGCGTGCAAGCGCCGCCGCAGGTACAGCGCGTTGGACCTGCCCCTTCCCTGCGGTTTGACCCCCTCACTATCTCTGGGTGTTTTAACTGCGACAACCCTGGTCACACCATGCGCGACTGCCGGGCTCCCGTCAACACCACCCTAGCTGCTAAGCGAAAGATGGAGTACTGGTCCAAGAAACACGTCGGCAAGCCCGTGGGCGCCGCCATCCTGTTCCAACTCTGCCGCCAACTGGACGCGCTGGTTGGACCGGACGGCGGGCTCCACTCGACAAGCAACCCACCGGACATCCAGCTCCTGGAGGAGGACGGGGACGAGGCGACGCTCTTCCGCACCTGGGGAGCGGAAGTAGAGGGGAGCACCAATCCGAGCGGCCAGCCCTCCGGCGCGGCCTCGTCGGCTGACCTTGCTCCCCACGGCGCCACGCTGGGTCAGCGGCTGCTCGGCAGTGGCTCCACGCTGCCTGCCCCGCAGAAGGGCACGCTTTTTCTGACGGGGAAGTAAATCGTCGATAATTCCCCTGTACTAGACGACCGGCCCCTCCCTGGGAGCAGGACCCGGCTGCCTTGGAGTGCCTCCTGGTGTCAAACCCAGACCAGGTCTTTCTAGGTGCCTGCATGGACACAGGGGCGACCAAAACCGTCATCGGGCTGCCCCAAGCCAAAGCTTATGCACGATTGCTTGGCGTCAACTACGCCCCTGAACCGACTGCGCGGAAGCGGTTCCTGTTTGGCGGGGTGGCCCACCCATCCCTGGGGACCATCCGCGTGAATGTTCCTATTGCCTCTGAGTTTTATGCATCCCTGGACGTCGACATCGTTGACTTGGACGTCCCGTTCCTGTTTGGTTTGGAAACCCTGGACGAGCTAGCGCTGTACGTCAACAATGTTGAAGAGCGGCTCAAGTGTGACCGGCGGGGCATTCGGACCCCGCTGACGCGCAAGAATAAGCACATCTTCCTCGAATGGGATGAGAAGGCACACTACACTACGACGGAGCTGGG
This sequence comes from Pyropia yezoensis, assembly GCA_009829735.1. Lineage (NCBI taxonomy): Eukaryota > Rhodophyta > Bangiophyceae > Bangiales > Bangiaceae > Pyropia > Pyropia yezoensis. The sequence continues at coordinate 27,168,196 of CM020620.1, forward strand.
GCGGCTGCACCGCCATTTTGTGCACCCCCCTGCCGACCGGCTCGCGGCCATCCTGCGTCGCGCGGGTGACCCTAACGTAGAACAGGGGACCCGAGCCCAGCTGACCGAACTGACCAAGCAATGCGACATCTGTCAGCGGCTTGCGCGCCAGCCCGGCCGCTTTCGCGTGACGCTGCCGCCAGACGACGTGGTGTTCAACAGGACGGTCCTGCTCGACGTCATGTACCTGGACCGCCGCTCACTACTGCAAATCATTGACAAGGACACCCTGTTTAGCGCTGCCTGCTTCCTAAACGGGGAGACGGTCGAGGCTGTGTGGCAGGCGCACCTGGACTCGTGGGTGTGCCGATATATCGGCCACGCTGAGGCTATGCACATCGACGCCGCGCCGCAATTTCGGTCCGCGGCGTGGCAGGCACTGGCGCAGTCGGCCGGTACGCGCCTTATCAACTCTGGCGTTGAGTCACACAACGCACTGGGAAGCGGCGAAAGGTACCACGAGTACTTGCGCAACATTTACCGCCGCGTCCGATCCGAGCACGGTGGCCTGTCACAAGAGTCAGCGCTCATCCTGGCGTGCCATGCCATGAACTCCACGGCGGGCACGAACGGGCTAATCCCGACGCTGCTCGTGTTTGGCGTGATTCCCAGGATGCCTGTTGCCCCACTACGGCTGCCGGTCCAACGCGACCGCGTCCAAGCAATGGTCACGGCAAGGGCGGAAGTGCTGGCCAACATCTCGCGGACACGCCTACGCACCGCACTAGCAGCTCCCGTCCCGGCTGCGGCCGACCGCGACGTCCACCCTGGGATGAAGGTGCTAGTCTACAGGGAGCCGCCGGCCAACGAGTGGGTCGGCCCCTACACCGACGTCTCCCAAGCTGACAAGATGGTCAGCCTGGCCGTGGACGGGCAGGCAAAGCTGTTTAGCATAGACAAGGTCAAGGAGTACCTACCCCCCGCACCGTCCCAGCCGGTGCCCCCCAACGTGCCGACCCCGCCGGCGGTGCCAAACACGACGCCCGTGCCACCGACTGTGGTCGAGACTCCGTCCTCGCCGGCGCCGGCTACGGCCCCTACGTCGAGCCAACCCCGCCTCGATGACGTCGCCGACCCCGTGCTGGCTCCACCGCCGTGGACTTTGCCAACTCCCGCTACCAGCGAGACGGGCAGCAATGGGCGGCAACCGCCCGGTGCTGCTGCAGCCTCGCCCGGTCTGGGCGAGGCGTTCTCTGCGACCGTGGACCTGCGCGCCCCCCGGCTCCTGTCTCGCCCAACGGCAAACGTACGCGGGCCAAGGGCACGCTGCTGTCCGGCGGCTCCGGTCATCCCCAGCCAGCATGACGTACTCATCACGAAGGTCATCCCAGCCGGCGACCCGCGCCTTAAGACCGCGCGCTTCCAAGAGGCGGCGATCAAGGAAGTCGGCGGGCTCCGCGACCGTGGCACGTTCCAGGTGGTCAAGCTGGTGGACTTGCCAAAGGGGGCCAACATCATCTCTGGGCGGTTTGTCTACACTTTAAAGCAAGTCGGCACGCCGGACGAGTTCCCGAAGGCGCGGTTCGTTGCCCAAGGCCACGGAGACAAGGCCAAGGACTTTGTTGTACACAACCTCGCCGTCTTACGTCAACGCTCGACCCGAATGCTGGTATCGACGTCGGCCATCCTCAACTTCAGGTTATACCTGCACGACATCACGCAGGCGTATCTACAGAGCCAAAAGGGCTTCACGAGGGATCTTTACCTACGCCCACGCGCAGAAGACCGCCATCTCTTTGATCTTGCGGAGGATGAGGTGTTGCTACTAGTGCTCCCCCTGTACGGCATCTGTGATGCCGGTGACTATTGGCATGTCACCCTCACCTCGCACATCGAAGAGGATCTGGGCATGGTGCCGCTGGTGTCCGACCCGGCCCTGTACGCCAAGCGGGACACCAACGGCAAACTGCTTGGCCTGCTCGGTGCCTACGTTGACGACTGTTTGATGGGTGGCAACCGGCAGTTCCAGCAGATAACGGAGCTGACCCTAAGGCGCTTTGAGGGCAAGCCGCGAAAGCTGGACGGGGCGGACTTCGTCGGCGTGGAGTTTGCCACGCACGCCGAGCCGACCCCCCACTTCTCGCTTGGGCAGGTCGCCTACATCGACTACCTCAATGCCCTGCCCACGACGGCGTCCTTTTCGGAGTTCGCCTCGGCGCGCGCCAGCGCCGCCTGGCTCGCCAAAACAAGGCCAGACCTCTGCTGCGGCCTAAACCAGGCAGCACAAGTGAGTGAGGCGAACTTCTTGCCCACGGACGTCAGGGCCCTGAATGCGGTCGTGGGCAAGGCCAAGAGTAGACGGGATCTGGTGCTGAACTACCGGCGGCTCGACCGTGCCAGCCTGCGACTCCATGTCTACGCCGACGCGTCGTTTGCTACCAACAAGGACCAGTCGTCGCAGATCGGCTACATCATACTACTGTGCGATGCATCCGAGCGAACCCACGTGTTGGCCTTCACGAGCCGGAAGAGCAAGCGGGTGGTACGGTCCATCATGGCGGGGGAGGTCTACGCCTTCTCCGCCGCCCTGGACGAGGCCTACATCACCCGCTACGACCTAGAGAGCCTCTACGAGCGGCATATCCCCATCACTATGCACACCGACTCCAAGCAGCTGTTCGACGTTGTTACTCGCGGGTCCCACCCTACCGAGAAGCGCTTAATGATCGACGTCGCCGCGGCGCGGCAGGCCTACAAACGACACGACCTGGCCGAGGTAGCACTGGTCACCAGCGAGCACAACGTCGCTGACGGCCTGACCAAGCCGCGTACCTGCACGGCGCTGGACTACATGCTCAAGGCGGGGGTCGACTCGACCCCCCTTAAGCAATGGGTGACCCGTACGGGTCTCTGTCCCCCGCGTCCGACCACGGGGCCTGGGGCAGTGTGACTTCGCTCTCCCCTCTCGTGCCCGGGGCTGGCCAATGTACAAGGTCGCCCCCCCCATTCCCCCCGTCACATATGTACCATGTGACGGGAGGCAGATGATGGTTTGCACTTCTGGCTGGCGCCAACCCAGATATTGATGGACGTGGCCGGCCGCTGGGGACGTGGTGGTCCGTTGGCCGCACCGGGGCGCGGCGGCACGAGCAAGCGCCGCGGCACACCCGAGTGGGGCACCCACGGTGGCGGATGCCCCCCTGGCCCCTCCCGGGAGTGGACCGGGATGGGGGGCACGTGCGCGTGGCCGTATGGCCACGCGCATGGGAGTGGCTTGCGTGCAGTGAGTGTGAGAGGAGTGCCTTAAGGGAGCGCCACACCGTCCAGACGGGTCGGCCTTGCTCCCGCTCGCTGCCTTTGTATTCTCAAGTAAACCTGCTTTTTGGAAGTAGGTTGCACGGTCGCCCACGTGACCGGAGGATACCGGGCCGCTGCGCTTCACCTCTGATGCTTCACACCCCATACCTGGCACAGCTGGGGGGGCGTTAAGGGGAAGCGCGACCTCCATCCGCAATGTAATCTGCTCTTCTGATGGCGGGCCCCCGTTTACAGCCCGCAGCCGCTGCCCCAGCTGCTTCCCCGGCCGCCGCCTCCGGCTGCGGCCGCCCCCGGCGCACCCGCGGGCCCGCCTTCGCCACAGGTCGCGTCATCGCCCCCGCCACCACCGCCGCCGCCACGGTTAACCCCACCGCCCCCACCGCCCCACTCGGGCGCGCCACCCCATTGCTACGACCAGCCTCAGCTGCCCCGAGGCTGCCACCAGAGCGTCTCCGCCGCTGCCGCGCCGCAATGGCAGCGCCGCGGCTGGACAGTGGGCGCTGCGGCCGTCAGCCTCATTTCTCCTCTCCCTCGGGCCACGGGTGGGGTGAAGTTCGTGGGTGGAAGGGGAGGGGGAGTAGAACGTCGGAACGTCCAATAACGAGTCATCCCCTTTGTCATATTGTGCGTCCCGTAAATAGTGGACGTGCACGGGTCTTGCAGTGTGGGTTTGATTGGTCCAGTGGCCGATATTCGACATGATCACGACACGAGCACGTCCACTTTGTATGGGACGCACTATAACCTGCGAGCACATGCGCGCCTCGTGAGCACCGCCAGAAAAGAGCATTCTAGCATTAAGCCCTCCTCAAAGGCCTAGCTGTCCTGTTTGCAAAGTCGACCACTTTCCAAAATGTTGACCACACCAGGGTCTCCTGGGGGCCCCGAGGAGGCAGACTCGTGACCGCAGTATTTTCATTTCTTTTTGTCTGCTACTTCCAAGTCAAGAACAAGAGAAGCACACAATGCCTGGGCATCAGGCCTTCCAGCAATGGATACAAATAGACGTTGTTATTTTTCTTGTCATGCATCTAGACATGAGCCTCAACTCTCTTTTTGCTGTGCTTTTTTCTCTGCTACAGAGTGTATTTTTCTCGGAGACATACGGCAACCTTGTAGCATTTAAGGGGTGGTCGGGCCACACTCAGCAAGAATGATTCGCTTGCAGCGCACCGCAGCCCGCGACGGTGAGCAGATCGGGCGCCCCCATTGGCCCCAAGACGTGGTGGACATTAGTGAGCAGATAACTGACCGTACTTTTGCCTTCTCTCCTCACAGCTCAGAGAGAATAAGAGCACTCAGAAGATATGAAATATCATCTGACTCCCCTCAGTTTCCTCTACAAAGTGGTACGTCGTGCATCTCATGCAGTACACAGAGACCAAGGATCTCATCGAGAATGGTCGACATTTGAACCAGACTGGCTAGCACGTGCTCGCACAGCTTGCGAGTATTGTGCGTCCCGTAAAAATAGGACGTGCACGGGTCGTGCAGTGTGGGTTTGATTGGTCCAGTGGCCGACATTTGACATGATCACGACACGAGCACGTCCACTTTTTACGGGACGCACTATACCCTTTCTTCTTGATGTTCGAGACGATAGGGTGGGGCGGAGCCGCTGGACAAGGAACGAGAGGGTGGGCGGGCTGAGAGGCAGTATCGAGTGGGGATGTTTGTCGGGCCAAGATGCCTGGGGTGGGAAACAGTTGCGCGGTCAAGAACCCCCTTCGCAGACCGCAGCGTGACGGCAAGACCACCACCCCCCCCCCCCCCGTCCACCCTTCAACTGGCAGAAAGGCCACCACCCCCCCTCCCCACTGCCGGCCACTCAGTTGGCACAGTGGCTTGTCCACCAGTCTGGCCAAGTATAGTGCGTCCCGTAAAAAGCGGACGTGCTCGTGTCGTGATCATGTCAAATATCGGCCACTGGACCAATCAAACCCACACTGCACGACCCGTGCACGTCCACTTTTTGCGGGACGCACAATATGTAGATAGGTTGATATCTGGATGGGAATGTGGACGACGCGCGCGATTTAAGTCAAGGCACTCGCACGAATTGCCGTCGCAAGAAATCGACACATGACCCAAATACACGTGAGAGCAAGTGTTCAGATGAACTACGAAAGGCCCAAGGATGCGAGTGATGCGATCCTGGGATCTCTGGAAAACAGCCAGTGCCCACGTTTCCCATCCGCTAGAAGCGTACAGCCCAGGAAGAGCACTCACGAACGCCTGGTGGGTCCTACTGTATGAATGGTGGCTTTGCGATCGTAACTCAAGACAGCAGCCAATCGTTGGGGGCAGCCAGTCAATACCTACGCATGAGCAGAAACTCTGGGAGCTGCTTCACGCCAACCAAAAGGTGTCACAGTGAGAACCCTTGGCAAAAGGCCCGGTTGCTGTCACAGCGTGAAGCACGGAAGGAGCAACAATGGAGGCCGGCTGTTTGAGATTTGGCGTGCATATCTAGGCCCATCAGGAGGCACTTGCGACAGAAGTCGAGGCCACAGGGTGCCCCTGTCACGAGTGACGGATATGAAGTCGCTTTCGCTGACGCAAGAAGCCAGCAGAGCGTCACACCGCACTTCAATCGGAGTAACAGCCCACTCAAGCAGCGAGGCTAATAAAAGAACAATTTGCTGACGACAACGTGATACGCGTGCCGAACGCCGAACTCTCTTTCGGCTTCCGAGTTCATGAAGCACTCATGACCCGCATCGAGCTCTTCACTGTCGGTCTAGTTTGGGAGAGGCAGCGGGGGGGCTTCCACAGAAGTGCTACCACTTTCTCTTCGAGAGCATGTGACAGACATGGGGTGTGCACGCTGACTTGAAACAAATGGAATAAGCTCCAAGTTCACTCCCTAATCCCATGGAAAGTGCCGACTGCACTCGCCGCGGTGAAGCGAGTGAGCCCGCGCGGGGCTCGCCTCACCGACGGGCGCCCTCACTACCTCCCGGTCACGGTGCACCCAGAGCACCAACGCACCGAGCGGGGAGGGAGGTAGGACAACTCCTTGGCACTGGTCGAGAAGAGACGCGAGAATATCCTTTATCGTGAGGTCCTCACCCTGCTCGCTGGCCTTGGGACCGCGAAGGACAAGTGCGGAACAATTCGATATTTATGAGGGCTTATGGCGCTCATATCATGATTTTCGTAGCGTGTTCAAGACACCTAAATTCTCGCTGGACGTCAGCAGAAGAGACTTGACACAAACAATCCCGAATTTCAAACAGCCATGAACTTCATGAAATTGAGCGACAGACGCTGGAACGACATTTCTTCAACCCACGTTGTTTGGGGGCGATATATCGATCACCTTATATCATGCTTTATATTCATTCAAGCAAAAGTACAACCTGGAGGGTAGTAGTAGATCATGTTCGGAAGAACATAATGCGATTATGGACAAGCTCGGTCTGAGGTCATGGGCTCGTCCTGACTCGGCATCCATGGACTTGCCGACAACGACGCGGGACCGCGCAGTCGGAACGGCTGCCAAGATAAGAAGCGTCGGCAGACTGTGCGAGGCTTTTCCACCACACAGAAGGAGCCATCACGACTGGTTTCTACATCTCGAGCCTTCTTTCGACGTCGGCCTGCGAAGGCACTGAAGGGTGGAGACCACCAGAGTTCCGTATCTGAGTGGAAGGATCTACACGAGATCTTTCTTGCAACTACATGCTCGGCAGTAACTGTGTAGTTGCCACCATCTTCGGTCGGCCCTTGCTAAGTGTCGGGAAATTACAAGTCATCTGAGCTACTCTGGACACTGTCAAGACACGTGAGGAGCACTTCTACGTGAACAAGAACAAAAGCCTTTAGGAGCTTCAAATGACGCTCTCTGCATGAAAGTGTCTTTCAGGTGCTCTGATGCTTCTTTTTCCAGCCTTCCTTCCGCGCCAAGCTGTGCATATTTACTCCCCAAAGAGTTGCTGCTCCCCGACTTAGTGGGGGACCAGGACTGAGACTGTCTTCGTTTTTATGCGCACACATTGGTATTGCAGTAGTCACCTATTTTGCGGTTTTGCATGTATACAACTGCACAACAACAGATGGCTGCAGCCCCGGCGCCGCGCGGAAACACTCGCGAATTGTATCTCCTGGTCTGGCGTGTCGCCCGTTGGGCAGAGAAATCGACCTCCACGACGGGTCTGGTGGACCACCCAGTGGCCCAGGCTTGGGCTGAGAGAACCTGTAGAATGCTGGATGTGGCCCTCTAGAATGGGGCGGCAAACGCCCTCACTCCGCCCCCGCCCCCAGTTGGCCGGAACTCTGTAGCCCCGGGCACAGCTGCGACTGGAGTAGGCTTCCCTCCGGCGCGTGCTCCAGCCCGTGTCCAGGATCTTTTTCTGCCATGACGGCTACATTTCTGACTTTCATTGCGGCTTCTCATTGGACGTGCCACTAGCAAGCGTTCCACTGTCGATCTCCGTCTGCTCGTGAAGTCGAGACAGTGGAGTGCTCGGACATCACGAGTGTAGAGCCCTGCCGGGAGTCTGGTTTTTGGTGCTTCTGTGCAGTCTGCGTCTGAGTTGCGAAGAGGCCTAGGGTGTCTGACGAAGTTCTGGTACAGCGTCGAAAGTCTGCAACACCCAGAATTGCGCTTCCAGATCGTTTGCCCGTTGTATGCTTGTCCGAGTAATTACAAAAAACACGAGCGCACATCAGAGAACAACCAAAAATCCTTCTTTTCCTTGCTTCTAGCCATGGCCCGTACTGGACTCCTTGCTCGCACGGCCGAGGGGCAGCTAGCTGAGTGTCTGCGGATCAGACGGCGGACGATCGATCGGGGCGTGCAGGTGGCTCCCTCCCCGTTTGTTCGGCGGCTGTGGCAGTTCCGACCTGCTAAGCACCTGCTCGTCCCCTTCCCCGTTTTCCACCCACTGGCACCTCGTGCTTTCCGCCGTCTCCCCCTTTGTTCCTCTCTCCAGTCCCCCCTCGCTTTCCCAGTTATCCCTGCTGGCAGCCCAGCTTGTTCCAGTGCAACGATGGCACGATGCCTTTTTTCGTTGTGGACCAAGCTGGTCCCACGCCGTGGCCTTAAAGGCCCAAACCGCACCTCAAAGTCCCGACTCGATCGATCGCCCATAGAGCTGGTCCATCCTGCACGCAGATCTAACTGAGCCACGCTGTCCCTCCGCGGGAGCTACGTCGTCGGTCTGGCGGTACCCCAGGGTCGACAATACTCCACGGCAACGGAGCACACGCTTACTCATGCACCCGTGCGTCCGACCACCCTCACCCCCAACACGTCACAGGAACGGGTGAACGCGTCTCGCGGCAACGCCTTTGTAAGTCCGTCGGCCAGTTGCTCGGCCGTCAGCACATACACTAACACTACCTACTGGTTCTCCACGCAGTCACGGATAAGGTGGTAGCACACGTCCACGTGCTTGGTACGGGAACTCATCGCCTCGTTGGTCACTATGCCGATAAACGCCTGGTCGTCCTTGTGCAGCGTCAATCGCCGCACGCCTCCACGCACTGTGCCGCCAACCATGGGTGTGTGGTTGAGATTGCAACGGTACATCTCGAACGCCTTGAGCATGTCCCCAGTGTGGTGGAGATTGGCCAGCGTCACTGTCCTTGTCTCCTTGTCCTGCAGCACTTGCATGCCCAAGAACTGCCTGAAGTCCGCCTCGCCCCTCACCTCGAAGTACTTATTGATACGACGCTTGACCTCCAGGACCGCATCTTCGACCCCCATGACAGGATGTCGTCGACATGCACCTACACACATGACGGTCTCACCGTGAACGTCAAAGAGGTGGAGGCACTTGTCCGCCTGCTGCTGCACACCCCCTTCGTCCACCATCGTCTTTTGGAGCATTTTCGACCATGTGTTGTCTGCTTCATTGGTGCCGGACATAGCATGCAGCAGGATGGCAACCTCCCTAGCATCGTCGAACCCGTCCGGGATGGTGATAAAGACGTTCTGGTCCACAGGTGCGCACAGGTACGCCGTGCTGATTTCCAAGTGGTGAATATGCCACCCTCTCGCGGCGACTGTCACCATCACCGCACGCGTGGTCGGAGCCGCGGCCATCGCCGCCCACGACTCAATGTAGTCCCTACCGGACTTCTGCTCATTGCCCCCACCCACCAGGCGACACTTGGGTCGTTCCAGCACGCCCATCTTGTCCAACTTGTAGGAGAAGACGACGTGGGTGCTCATTCATGACGGCCCCGGTAGCGCCTTTTGCTTGACCCAAAAATTGTGGTCGACCATGGACTCCCTTTCTGCTTTTAGAGCTACTCGCCATGGGGCCGCGTTGTCACGGCTCAATGCCTCCTTGACTGTCTTGGGCGGTGGCGACAGGGCCCGCACCATCAAGGGCGTCTTGACCCTCGCGGCGTCCTTCATGGTTGCTGCGTTTTCGGTCGCTCCGGCCATGTCCTACCATAGCGGCTGGACACGTCACCGGTATGGGTAGGATGCCCACCTCCTGTATCTCGTCCGATGAAGCATCCTCGCCTTCAGCGAGGGCGTCCGTCACCAGCATGGGTGCATCGACGGCTGCCTGCACATGGGGGGTCATGGGAGCTTGCTTGCTGCGCCCTCTTTGACAGCCATCCCCACTGAGCGATGGGGTGAGTGTTCGCGTGCTCCTAGGGGTCGCAGTCGGTGTAGCCTTGGGCTTTCCCGAGCCAGAACGACTCGAATCTCCGTCGTGCTGGAGATCCCCGTGGAGGCCCTTCGTGCTCCCTGTCCGCCCAGTCTCGTCGAAGGCCACGTCACGGCGCACGATCACCTTCCTTGTGCGCTCGAGCAATACGCGATACCGCCTGCCACACGGCGTCTATCCGACCATCTTTCCCACAATTGTGCTGGGAGGGAACCCCGGACGGCTTCCTCGGGGGCCTCAGCGCCAACGTCGTGCCGTCCCACACCGCCAATCTCGACACGTCAGGGCGCTCCCCAGCGAAGAATTCCCACGGGGTCACGTCCAATTCCTCCTTGGGCGACCGGTTCAGGACATAAGTGGCCGCCACCGCGGTCTCTGCCCTATGCTCGTCACCAAAGCCGGATTCGGCCTGCATTTCCCGCGCTCGCTCCTTGCCGGTCCGGTCAAACCGCTCGGCCTTACAAGTTCTTTGCGGGCTGTAAGGGGCGGGGACTTCCAGTCGATGTCCTTCTGGGCATTCAACGTCTTCACGTCGGGCGTAGTGAACTCCCTTGCCCCGTCGAACCTGAGACGCTTCAGCTTCTTGCACGCCCGGTGTTCCAGCTCGGGGATCTTGGCCTTCAGCACCCAACCCGCATCGCCCTCGGCTCGGATCGTCACCGCCATGGCGAGACCCAAACTGTCGTTCTTCATTATGATGAGAAGACGGGCACGTCCGAATGAAGTTGTAGTTGAGCCGGTGATGACCTCGTGTACGAGGTCCATCTTCGAGGTCTTTGAGGTAAACTGGGGTAAGGGTGCTCCTACCATCGTCCCCTCGACACGTGGGCGGCAATGGCGCATAACACCCGTTCTGGAGTCACCTCCGCCACCGGCATTCCGTTCACCATCTTTGCTACCCGCCGCACGGTGCCATAGCCAAGTTGGAAGTACCGGCGGTGCCATGTGGCCGCTGTGCCGGAGATAAGCGAAGACGCAATATTGGCCTGCTAGGCCGCACCATGTGGGCCGAGGGTGTACTGCCCGTAAGCCTTGAGGATGCCCTGGGCATCGGACTCATCGATTACCTCGGGTGGAGCTGCGACATCTGCATGGTCGAAAAGAAAGCAGCGACGGTGTGCGACCAGAACTGCCTCGCCTGACGCAACAACGCGTCCCACGGACATGATGTCGTCCTCAATCCCTGGCACCCGGTACGCGTTCTTGAGCGAGATCGCGGTCATGATTTCGGCCCCCTCGGCCAGCAACGTCGCTTCTCCTCGGCTGTGGGCCGACAGCTTGCCGTCTGACACCGGCGTAATCGCGTCGTCGGCGTGGGCCATGGCGAAGAAGTTGGCCTTTTCAGTAGACAAATGGTGGGTCGCGCCGGAGGCGACGACCCACTTGTCTGCGTGGGCGCCCACCACCGCTTGCACCGTGGTCATGGCGACCATGCGGGACACGTAAGCTGGCTTCTTGTCGTCCCGCTTACCCTTAATGTCCTTGTCGTTGCCGTAACCAGCGCCCGCTCTCTTCTCAGACCCCTTCCCCTTGTAGAAGTCTGCGATCTTGTGGCCGGGTGTCTTGAAAGAAAAAGAGACCGGCTTCTTGACATCCTCCTCCATCTTCATCCTCTCCTTGCTCCTGCTCCGCTGCTGGATGCAATGGTCAGCGACGCCAGGCACTCTTTGACCGTCGGAGGGACCTCTTTACTCGTGGCAGCTGCAAGCTCCTTCTCAACGGTGAGGAGTCCAGCGGTCACCGTCGGCAGTCGACGGCGAATGCCCTTGTTCGGCAGGACCATAGAGATAATTTCATATTGCACCAGCAGCCAGGCAAGGAAGGCAAGGTGCTCGCGACGAGCCGCGCCCGACACAGCGCGGGATGCCGTGGTCGCCGCCGATGCACCCGCCGGCGGTGTGATAGCTTCAGAAAAGAGGGCGAACGTGGGCCGCGGCGTCACAACCGCGACCGAGTTCCGCTAAACTTAAATCGCGCCCTGTAGAATGCCGACCAGGACAGTGTGGCAGAAACCTCTCGCCCACGCGACACCCAAGTTGGGGCCGTGAACTAGTGCTGCCTTCTGTGTTGGGGGAACCGGAGATATGCAAGTTGCACACACGCTCTCCCTGATGTGGGGCAAGCCCCCCACTACGAAGCAAGATGAAGGTGTGTGGGCCAGCAGTTCCTTGGTCGGGACGGGGAAGCAAGGCAAAGCCCCACTGTCTCTCCCCTCTTCCTTCCAGGGTCCCCTCAGAATTTCGCCACTCAGAAGCTCCCACCCTAGCACCTGCCCACCGGGCCACCCGAAATTTAAGACGATAAAGTGTAGAAAAATCTCAAGTCCATGTTGGATATACTCTCAAGTAAAGTAGCCCTGCCTTCTGGGAATCCCAGATCGAATGCAAAGGGAGAAACGGATCTGACCAGCTGTCTGGCGCCCCTTGTGCGGCGCGCCCTGGCCCCTGCGTGGGGCCAGTTTCGCCGCAGACAGGTGGTCCTCGTCGAGCCGGTCTAAGAATAGCTTCATGGATCGGGCCCCTTCCCCCTCCCTTCTAGTGGAGGGGACTGGGTCAACCATCTGGCACCGGGCTGTGTCCGTATGATCGGGCGACTGCGCCCGCCGCGCACCGCGCCGATCTCTCACAGCCGCCGTTGCGACAGTTGACTTCACCCCAGCGCGAGCCTGGGCCCGTAACCTGTTCCAGTGTAATAATGGCACGGTGCGCTTTTTCATTGTGGACCAAGCTGGTCCCACGCCGTGCCCTTAAAGGCCCAAACCACACCTCGAAGTCCCGCCTCGATCGCCCGCTGGTAGACACTACACGAAGATCTATCTGAGACACGCAGTCCCTCCGCGGGAGCTACGTGATCGGTCTGGCCGCACCCCATGGCTACCCCCGACGCAGCTACCAAGTGGCGGCGCACCGAGCGGTTCATTAGCCCCGCTGCGCGCGCAGCGGCGAGCGGCGCGCGGTGTAGCGGAGGTGGCCGTAGTGGGGTGGCGAGGTAGCGACTCGTGGTGGTGTGGTGCATGACAGGCCGCCGTGCGGGCATGCTATAGCCTGCATTGCTCGGTACTGTCCGTCGGCTTGTCCTGCACCCTTGTCCCCGTCTTCTTTGTGATGGTGCGTCCACGGGCGTCGCTTTGTCGTCTTGTGTTGTCTTTTCCACTGCTTGCTATCTTCTAGCCTGCTCAGTTTCTCGTGTAATAAGAACCAGTCTGCGCTTTTCGCCCGCCCGACGCCCCCTCAGCTCTATAAAGTGCGTTGCCGGAGACCTCTGCTCAAAGATTTGCCATATACCTGTCCACATGAGCAAACTCGCTGTGTATCGGCCCCTCAGCCCCGAAGAGACAGTTGGAAACGACTAATCGCGGCAGAGATTCCGACTTATCCTCTGAGCAGTTCTAAGGGAATTGCATAAATGCTTGCAGCTGCGGAAAACGATACCGCGCCGTAACGCAAGAGCTTCCCTGCAGGAGGCCACACGGGGCAACGAGAGCCACCGGGCCCCCACAGGCGACAGCCCAAGAACCAAAGAGCTGAAGGTAAGGTACGCTTCCATCGTGTGGGGAGCAAGTTCCACGCCACAGAAAGGTGGGGCACCGCGGCGGATGCTGGGCGCTCAAGTACATTGGACAAGGGGAGAAAAGCAAAAAACGCGCAGAGTCGCTACAGTCCAGCAGAGGCGGCGGAAGTGGGGGGGGCGCGGCCCGTAGATACAGGGGCCAAAGCGTGGCTCCGATCTAGGACGGGAGCAGTGACAGGGACGTCGGGAGCACACGGTTCGGACCTCGGGACGCCCCGCGCAGAAGCTTGAGTGGCGGGCGACGTCGAACAGAGCGGCGAACTAGCCGTGAAGTGGGCGCGGGGCACAGGCTGTTGGCCTGCGCGCTGCTCAGCGACGCGTGAAGAGCGACTGAACAGACCTTCCACCGGTCTGGTGGAGTTTAACTCTTGCCCGGTCCTAGTTCTTGTAACCCACAATATGGAGCATAGGAAGTGTTGTGATCCTCTATCTCTGGTATACGACTCGGACAGGACAAAACAACGCGAATGAGAAATAGAAACACAGCGTCTTCTGCGGGGCGTTTCTTGCCCATGACACAGGCTCTCTCCTCGTGTTCTCTATTTTTTTCTCGACGGAAGAGTGCCTGTGTATACAAAGCAAAATTACAGTAATACTATTAAAAGAATTGAGCGACATTGGTCCAGTACTTAGTGAGAGACTCTACGTAGGTCTATGATGGGGTGGGCTCCTTCCCCGTAGCGCGCCATGATCGAACTTGCGGCTCCGAGGATGCTTCGCCATCATGGGTCTCTCTCCGGCACTCAAGGCGAGCGGTGTTTAAACCGAAAATATCTTAAAATGTACTGGGGGGGTACAGAAATATAGAAGCGACCTTGTTTGGGGCCTCTGAACAAAGTTTCCGTCACCCCCGGGACTTCGTTGGGGTAAGACAGGATCGCACTTTCTTCACGCATACTACGCAGTGGTGCTGCAGGGTCCCCCAGTGTGCATGAAAGGCCTCTTCTGCCAGGTGCACGTGCTGAATGAGGTCCATGAGGGCCGGAATCCTGTCTATAAAGGAACTACGGCTACCATGGACGCCAGAGAGGCGCGGACGGCGAAAGAGCCCAACCAAGCACAGCATGAGGATACATGTGCAGCATTTGTTCAGCAGGCGCAGAGAATGTTGTTCCGAAGCAACGTACGGTGCACCGACATTGTCCTTTGTAGTGTTCATATGATTCAACAGAATCATATCAGCTGTTGACCAGCGCGTTGTTCTCTGTGAAACATCGTGTGAAGAACCAAGAGGCGGAGTGCTTCCGAACTCGCACACGGGAGTCGAAGAATCTTCCTTCATCTTCCTAGTCAGCTGCAAGACTCCACGAGCACGAATATCACGCTTGGTAACGACATGTTGAACACGACCCGTGGAGGACATGCAACGAAGGACGGTAACGCACGCTGAGGGCACGCCGGAGAATTGATTTTGGCATTTCTCTCTGTGCCTGCAGATTACGTGCTGCACATGTATCCTTATGCTGTGCTTGGTTGGGCTCTTTCGCCGTCCGCGCCTCTCTGGCGTCCATGGTAGCCGTAGTTCCTCTATAGACAGGATTCCGGCCCTCATGGACCTCATTCAGCACGTGCACATGGCAGAAGAGGCCTTTCATGCACACTGGGGGACCCTGCAGCACCACTGCGTAGTATGTGTGAAGAAAGTGCGATCCTGTCTTACCCCTACGAAGTCCCGGGGGTGACGGAAACTTTGTTGAGAGGCCCCAAATTGGGCCGCTTCTATATTTCAGTCCCCCCCCCTGTACCAGATGATTTTACGCGGACAATCAATCGGGATCGAAAGCCTATAGCAGAGAGGCCACCACGGACCGCGAAAGGAAGTAGAAGAGCACACGGTTGGTTGTCCTCACAGTTATCAGCTGCCCAAACCGTAGCCCGCATTTTCCACCATCGTATGTGCGCTCTCCTTCCTTTGAAGTCCTTCCCCGTGGACGTCCTTCCCTGCCGTCATCTTACTCTTGCTGACTTTGCTCCTCCTCTGGTCTGCGCTGCGTGTGTCATTGCTGTGGCGGCGTGGTGGTGTCGCGTGGCGGAAAGGGTGCGATTTCTCTTCCCCAGCCAACCTGCGGCAGTCTGGGCTACTCTGAAGGCCTCCCGCTGCGCCTCTGCGACGCCCTATGGAGGCCACGCGGCAAGAGCGGCAGCCATGGGCGTCGGCATTGCGGCGTTTGCAGCGCTTGGTGGCGCTCCGATCTCTGAGGCGGGTTGACGGCGGCGGGCTGCGGCGATCGCGGAGGCGGGAGTCGCGGGGAGGGAGGCGCTTGGGGGGGATGCGCGCTCCCCATCTGGCGGCCTTCCGGCTCGCAGTTGCCGACGTCGGTGTATCCCTCACTGCGCGCTCCCACCGGGCCGCCGTCGCGGCGGCCGTCGCCGCCGCCGCTTCGTGCGGCGGCATGGGGCTTTTGGGCATCTTGGTGACAGGTGGTTTTTGGGAAGATGACTTGGGTTCCTGTTGGCCGCGCTACGAGGAGCCCTGTGCTGGCCCAGGACCCTTAGCCAGGTGTCCAAGTGCTGTGGTGACACCCCTGCTGCCCTGATTGGCCTTTCCGAGTGGAGGTCGTGCCCGGGTTGGGGGAACGCTGACCCCCATGGCGAGTTGTTTGTTTGTTTTTCGTATTATTTTGAACGCATATTTCGGTGTCTTTCCTTTTTTCCCCCCGGATGTTCTTTCGGGGATTGACATGTGAGTGTGGCGAAGTTTTGTTTGATTCTGTTTTGTAATCGGGGACAAATGATTGAATAGTGACCCCTGGTGACCCATTGGAATCCTGGTGTAGCGAATGCGCTGAGGGTTGGCCTGGTGAGCGGCCAAGTGCCTTTCCTGTGCTTGGCCTGCCGGGGGCGCCCTCTGGGGGCCTTGCTCAGGGCCCCTGGAGGGGCCAGGGGGGGAGGTTCTTGAGGGGAGCTCCGGGGTCTCCCCGGGGCCGACTTGTACAAGCAACAGTGCTTTGGGTTCTAGCTCCATCTGGATCTTGTCTTTCAAACCTTTGCCTCTGACGGGGCGGGCGAGTGGACCACGCGAGGGCTCTTACCTGTTCCTTCCTGGCCTTTCTGTCGGTTGCTCTTTGGGTGTTGTCGCAGGGTCCGCTCCACAGTAACGTTACAAGGCCCAGGGCAGATCGTGCCCATGCACGAATGGGCCTCGGGCGGACGGTGCCAAGGCAAGAACGAGCCTACAGTAGATTGATCCTACGGTGGATTGCGCCGAGGGACGATCGGGTAGGGGCTTCCGGATGCTCTTTAACCCTTGCTTCCTTGTTGCACCACATTGCTGAATAAACTCTATCTAGTGCAGCATTCTTGGTGGGATTGCGCCGCGTCGGGTGGGTTCAAGCCCGTGGGCGGGATCTGAAGCACGATTCTCGGGAGGCACAAGGCCGCCCTATAGGTACACATTTTGGGGTGGAGAAGCACGGTTTGACGCTATGTTAAGCACGGAATCTGGCTTGAGGCCTTCAGCCGTAATCCTGCACATGACAAATTCGCGCCACCGACGGCTGCGCAGGGCGCAAGAACCAATTACCTGAACCAACAGCTCCTCTTGTACTACGTTGGATTACTGTTGCGACAACTTCTAATCAGTACGGCAACACTAACCTGTCTCACGACAGTCTAACACTGATGCCGGGGCAGAACGTCCAACCCGCGAGTGCGGGAGTGTGATCAGAGTGAAGTATTACCCCCTGTGCAATCCCCAAAGTGACTGAGCAGAGTTGTGTATCGATGCGGGGGCGTCCACGGAGAAGACAGAACTGCTGCTGCATACTTACTTTCGCCCTGTTTGCGGTGGTCCTAGACTGCACCTTCCGCTTGCACGAAATGATTCACAGTCGTTGAACCTTCCGTGTAGTTCCGATGGACGTTAGGGGCGTGGCTGCGGATTGCCACTTACTCGAGCACTTTTACATATCTTGATAAAATCAAGCGATGCGATAGCAATCGCTGGCTGGGTCCTTGCCTTCGTCATGCACTTGGTAGCTAGAGGCTCTAAGGGGACTCCAGAAATTAGGCGATCTCTGTGCACCCTCTACAAGTCAAGTCGGAATATCCATCCTGGGCTCTGCCGTCGCGCCCAACGACCAAGGCATGGGTACGCTATCTCCTGCGTACCAAGGCCTGACTGGACAGGTGAGAAATGAGCGCCGAATTGGGACGATAACATGATACAACTGTATAGTCGCCACAATTTTATTTTTGTTCATCTTTGTGGTTCTGTGATGTTTTCCGCGGCTGGTATGTTAGCGGCCTCCTGCAACTCCGCTCATACATTGAGGTGTTCATCTGCAGGCTTTCTTTCACGCGGGACAGACTTCACCATAAGCCGAAAGAGTGCCGTGGTAGGCGCTCTCAGCCCACCGCCACCCAGTCGTTGACCTGCATCCATAGCTTTTCCAAGAGAAGCCCGCAGGACTTGACTGTGGATTTTTTTTTCCCCACTGTTCTCGTCCTGACCTGCTTTTTCTATGCCATGAGCCACGACCCTGGCCATCACGGTCGTTCGTCGCCTGGTTCTGGAAAGAGAGGGTTGAGGTAGGCGCCGCAATTGGACAGTGTCGTTCCTTACTCAGTCGCTTTATAAGTGGCGGTCCGAGGGGAGACCCGCGGACGACGGCCCGGACCGTATCGTAAGTCTGGACGAAAGCGGCTGGTCGTCGACCGAGCCCGTTCCTGTTCAGTCTACGCGAAGGATGCGTGTTGTGAGAGTGCTGATGTTTATGTAACTTAGCGCCTCGCCACAGAGATACCCATCGGTCACGCGGGTTTGTACCAGCGGCACAGGTCGATACTCGGGACCCCGCTCGCAACACTTCTCGCGAGGATGGCAGAACACGCTTTTTCATGCGGAGGATCTCCCTGTGCAGTGAGTGTCGCATTCTCAGAGTGGCAGGGCCCTCCTTCATGAACCGCCTGCATAAGCTTTTTACTGAGACTATCTCATCCATTTAGTTTAGATGATAAGGCATTTGCCTACCTTGAGCACTTGAGCCCAGAAGCAGAAAGGATTGTTTTGCTTTCTCCGCCGGCAACCCAGTCTGTACTTGCCCTGTGAGAGCTCTTACAGACTGTACCCATTATTGTCCTGTGGGATGGCGCGTTTCTCAAGCAACCTTTAAAATGTAGTCGGCCAGACCTTTGCGTTCCATACGACGGCCGTTGACGGCAGTTTACGCCGGTGCATACTCGCCACGAGATTAACCCCCATTGAGCGCATTCTCAATTATCATGCGCCAAGAAGCTTCCAAGATGAGGCACTCAACGTCGAGGCCTTCCCCGTATCAGGTTGTATTGCCGCTGACCACCCACAGTCCCAAGAACAATTGTCAGATCGAGCAGCAGGAATAACAGCGTGGCGCACGTGTATTTCTACACCTGACTCCGTGCCCACTATTGACTTCTGTAGGGAGTTCTTTTTGTTCAAGAGTCATAGTCACTCCAGCCTTGTACCGCGCTTTGTCGAACTTCTGCACTGTGACATTTATAGCACTGCGTAAAAGTCACGATGCGCAAGCACCCTTTCCGGCCGTCGCAATGCTTTGCTCTGAGAAAGAATCTCGTTGCTTTTGTCCATGCTAAATCCGATTCGTTCGTTAACCGCAAGCTGCGTGAGACAAAAATCTCATGCGCCCCTGCCTCTGTCGACATAGTTCCTTCCCAAGTGCAGCGTCAATACAGCCTCGGACGAAGCTAGACGTCTGCCGTTCACTGGCGTCTACGCCCGCACGTCCAAATGAGTCCGAACAATAGAGCCAATCCTTTTCCAAAAGGTACGGATCCGTTTTGCGGTCTTCTAGTATCCATCTTATGCTAATCACCGGAGGCTCTCCACCTTGGGGACCTGACACGGTTATGGGTACAGCCAGGTGTGAAGTTTCCTTGTTTCGTACTAGTGCAAGACGGCTGCTTTCCCCTGGGGTTCGAGTGTCAATACAAGCGTTCCTATCGACAGAAAATGTGAGGTGCATTTCGGCCCTTTAGCCTCTTATCTCCGGATAAGCCGATTCCAGGGGAATGGGCTTCTTAACCAGGAAAGACATCCCTGCTCGGAGCTCTTACGGGAGTCATCAAGCTCAGTTGCGTCGGCGTACTTTGTCGTAACCGCACGTTTCACATCCCTGTGCGGGAATGCAAACACGCTTTCCTTTCGATGGACTTCGCCGCGAGAGCACACATGTAGAGGAGTTTTTTAGACGTCCCTTGGCACCAACTCATGTACATCAAAAGACTGTTCTCGTGGAACCCTTCCCCACCTCGATCTTCAAGTTTGTTACATCAACACTTCCTTTTACCACCCATTCGCACTAGGGGACGCAGCTTACGCCCAAGGCTTGTTTGCAGGAATATCGTGTTCAAAAATATGGATGGAAAAGACAGAGATTTTTCGTATCTCAGATGGATGAATACATGTATAAACCTAGGGAATCTCGATTTTTCAATAAATCTATTGTTTTTTGCTGCACATCGCATGACCTCACTGCCGGGGCCCCGTGGAGCGTGCCCCTCACTTCGCAGCCCCGGAATTGCGCTCTGCACCTGCTTGCTCCTCGCGCGATCCTCGCTGACCTTCTTGCCGCAGGATGGTGCCGAGGGCGACGATGGGTCTGCTACGACCCTCGGAGTGACGGCGAAGGCGACAGAGAGCCAGCGGCCGTAGCAGTCTCGGCACCAATTTCTTCTTCGAGGCGTCAGCCATCCACCGTACTTGGCGCGTGCTTACATCCGAGTGGAAGGGTCGGCCGCCAGAGCGGCGGCAAGGAGGTCTGCGGTGTCAGCGACAGCAGTGTGGTCTAAGTGGCAGCGTCCCCATGAGCGGCGTTCCGTCGCCCAGCGCCAGTCCGGCTGTGGCTGCTCTGCGGCGTGGCGGGGGTCGCTAGCGAAACGAAAAACAGGACAAGGGATAGTGGGCGCAAGGGCGGAAAGGGAAAAGTGGGCTTACCCATCATTCAGTCAAAAAAAACATCTTAAAAACCGGAAAGCACCAACTGATCAATCTACGGTTAATCAATGCTGCATCGTACTTACTTTAGTATAGCTAGTTTTTGGTGCCACTCCTGGTTAATCGCCCTGGCGCCCTCCTAATCATTGGGTCTTCGCGTTAAGTCCACCAGCGACGCCTTGGTCTCCAACTTGAGCGCCATCCATTTTCAGAGCAGATTCATTTGGTGGGTGAGTGGTTATGTCGTCCTTAGCTGAATCCGTCTTCCATGGCTACCATTCAGGTACCTGTATGAAGCAACACCCTTTATGGAGTCTGAGTGAGCTTGGAAGTAGGTACATTAGAGTCGCTTTCGGATCATCTCGCATCGCCAATTGTGCTTACCAAAGTTCGCCCACGGAGAGCAATAACTGTCGGCACGGCGTTCATTGTCTTAAGCAAGGCCTCACCTACTCAATGTTTGGGAATGTGTCCAAGGAGCTACTCTTCAAAGGCCTCGAATCGTTCGCAGTGCTGGAAAATACTGATTTTCTATCCTGAAGGTAAGTTCGGAGGGAACCAGTTTCTGGATTGTTCGAGTAGTCTTTCGCCCCTGTGCCGAAGTTCGACAAGCGACTTGCACTTCAGCTTCGCTAGGAGCCTCCAATAGAGCTTCCTCTTACTTCACCGTACTCAAAAATAGTTCGCTATCTCTCTGGTCCCATCATACTCGCTCTGCCTCAACACAAACCACACAGAAGGAATCAGGTGATCGTGCCCCCTGTTGTAACAGCAGGCGCAGCAGCGCAGAACCACCGTTTACTCTTATTGTGCGTTCTGGCTGTAACCACCCAAACAATGGCGAGTGTGTTAGACTCCTTGGTCCTTGTCTCAAGACGGGTTGGAAAAGGTCATGTCGACCGCGCTCGCACGCGACGAACCGCGGGTCCTTCGGCCCGGCTGAAGAAACAAAGGAGTAGAGGCGATAAAGACACCCATCAACCACCTCTCCGATAACACTCGCCTCCGGCCGGCGCCGCCCCGGGGAAGAGAACGGTACGGCACCCTATGACAGGCATTTAGGGATCTGACCCCGTGATCACTGACCTCCTTAGCTTCACTCCGAACGGTTTCAAGCTCAGTTGAACTCTCTTGTCAAGGCTCTTTGCACCTTTGGCTTACGGTACTTGTACGCTATCTGTCTCTCGCTATTATTTAGCTTTAGATGAAGTTCACCACCCACTTAGGGCTGCATGCTCAAGCAAAATTACTCAGCATGATGTCACCCTAGCGCATCGCGCACCTGATCACAGACGGGGTTAGCACCCTCTACGACACCCCATTCCAAGCGGGATTTATACCCGGCGCGACGCAGGGGACACCACTATACTACACAACCCGAAGGCAGCAGCGAGCCCTCTGCCGTATTTACGTCGCGCTTTTCCCACTCCGCTCGCCGCTGCCAAGGGAATCTGTTTTTTTTGCTTTTATTCCGGTCAGTCGTATGCTCAGATTCAGCTGGTGGTCGTACCTGTCTTGAGATCCGATTATGGAAGGAGCACGCTCGTCAAAGGCTGGCAGACGGTTAGGACAGGCGAGAAATAACGTTTCTCCCGTTGTCAAGCACGACCCTCCGCATTGACGTGTGATACGTCTGTTTTAGCACGTTCCAGAGAGCGATGCACATGAGACGGCACCTGTCTCCACATCAAAAAACCTGCATGCAAAGAAACCTCAGACGTTCAAGCAAGTTACCAACGCCACTCGGGTTGAAAACTAACGCAATGCATACCTTCTGTAGTCGGTCACTCCGACTTGAAGCACGCAGCTTGAAACTCTTGCTCAATGACCTCCAGCGGGCAGCGATACGTTCTTAGGGCGACGCTGCTTTCAAGAGAGAAAGGCCGCAAAGCTCATCTTCGGCATTAAATACCTCTCCCAAGCAGGCAGGTAGGCAGAAAGCCGATTGGTTTTGTTTACTATTTTTCCCGTAGAAACGCAAGAAGGCATGCTCACCCTCTCATGGAGAGGAGCGCATCTTGCTTTCTAAGATTAACTGATTCACGAAGGTCTCCTATCATTTTATTCATCGCAGTTGGCTGCGTTCTTCATCGTTGCGATAACCGAGATATCTTTCGCTGAAAGTTGTATCTCTGATATTTTATGGGGACAGTCTTCCAATAAGCTCCTCAAGCGTGAAAGTTTGGCAAGCAGTTAAGAAAAATGGCCATAGAATCTGGTCAGTACGTATGGGGCTCCGTTGGTGGCATCAACCCTGGTACGCGCAAGAAAGTGCCGGGCACGGAAGGGCCGCCGTGGAGGAAAAACCGAGGACACTGGCTGAGGAGACACTTCCTGTGGTGCCCTCACATCTTCTGAATGGGAATTTACGGCCGGCAGAGGCGATGGAAGAGAGTGCTCGTACCCCAAAAGGCGATAAACAGGTTCTCTCTTTCAATTTCACATGTACAGTCGATGTTGCTCGCGTGCGTTCGTGTCAATATAATCCTTCCGCAGGTTCACGCACGGAACGAGTTTGTATCTCGTTACATGGGCGAATATCCCTCCCTTTACGCTGCCATAGCCCTCCAGCGCCCATTATTAAAGGGTTTCTTCATCACATACAAACCTGCTTTCGCAGCGGAGCAACTGTCTCTTATGCCCTCTGTCGAACTGACAACCCCATCCCGTCCAGCATGTGAACCTTTCCCATAGACCATGAACACAGAGGGCCGTAGGGACTTGGCTGCGGATTTCCCGTTGCGCAAATCAACAAAACTCAAACGATCCGCCAGGGCACTACCTCGACTGCTGCACCTGAAGCTTTCACGTCAAGCAGCTGTGTTCGTTGACTGTATGGTTTTCCATCAAATTGATTACGTCGCAGCTGTTCTTTTGAAACACCGCTGCTCGCGTTGACCACAGAATTAGTGCTTCTCGTGTCTATTCTACCTTGCAAAAGCTTCTCATGAATCCGTCACGAGATTCATTTGAAGCTCTTCTCGGATCGCCCGATGCAGCACCCATTCATATGAAATCAGGTATTCTGCCAACTACGAGATCACTCTCCGACGATTCACCGCGGCCGTGCACCATGAGCCACCGTTGGCAAGAGCTGAACACAAAGCGCGTGACCACGAGACTCTGCTGGCGCGTGCGAATTTTAGGTGCCCGTCGGTAGTTGCCCGCAACACCGCCCAGTCAACGCCCCGTCCCAGCAATGCCGCGTCTTCAACACCCCCCCCCCCACGATCCGGACGGCTCATGTGCCAGCCCTCTCCGCCGCCACTCGATACCGAAGGGATCAACCGGTGTGGAGCCATCTCGTGACTGCACCAATCGAACCAGACTGGTCTGTTGCCAAAGCGCGTCGCACGCATCCTGCTACCTGCCCCCCCCAAGCTTGCAGGGGGCCCCTTTCGAAGCACGGTCGCTGACCTACCCTCGCTGCTCATTTGTCTGTTGCCATTGTCACCCCACCCCCCGTCCCTCCCCCTGCCCCTGAACGCCCCGGTCGGCTTGCCGCTCTCCAAACCCCTGTCCCCACTCAACGTAGGCCCTTGCCGGCGTGATTACACCACGTGTACCACGCCGTGGCCCTCTCCACCACACGGAAGCTTCTCGCGCGATCGCTACATACAGGCGCACTCCCACCACATGCGCCAGCGACGCGTGCGCAAGATGAGCGGGGCGCCAGTCCCTCCTGCGCGCCCCCCCTCCCACTTGCCTCCATACATCGTCCCACCCTGGATGTGCTGCGACCACCCGCCCTCACGGCCGCTGGTACTCGCGACGCAGCGACGCGTATCCCAAAAGCTCACTGTGGCAGTATTGACCCCCAGGTAGGGGGCCAACACGTGCCATGCAAGGGACGGCAGGCCACTGGCCTGACCCGTTCCTCCCCCTGCATTTCGGTCCATATTCCCTTAGTTTGGGATAGTTAGCTTAGTAGTAAATCCAACTTGGATTTGAGGGTTTTCTACATTTATCGTCTTAAATTTCGGGTGGCCCGGTGGGCAGGTGCTAGGGTGGGAGCTTCTGAGTGGCAAAATTCTGAGGGGACCCTGGAAGGAAGAGGGGAGAGATAGCGGGGCTTGGCCCTGCTTCCCCGTCCCGACCAAGAAACCGTCGGACCACACACCATCTTCTTGTTTGTCAGTGGGGGGATTGCCCCACAACAGGGATAGAGTGTGTGCGACTTGCACTTCTTCCGGTTCCCCCGACACGGGAGGCAGCCCTTGTACACCGCCCCAACTTGAGTGTCGCGTGTGCGAGACGTTTTTGCCACACTCACCTACGTTTTTACCCAAGCGCTGACAGCCCGCCCGACGCGCGACACCCTGAGGCCCGCCCGCACTAGATTCACTTCCCCCTCGCCACGCCGTCACACACTCATCGCATGCGTGCTCCGCATGTGGCCAGCGAAACAAGCTCTGCCGGTGCGCGGGCCAACCAGAAGCGCCTCCTTGACTCCCGGGGTATCGCGGCAGGTTGAGCAAACGAGAGCAGTTTTGATGGAGCACTCAAGACACTGGCGCTGGACCAAGTGGTCGGCGGATGGATGGCGCGGCTTGGCTGTGGGCACCAAATGCGTGCCCACCCCGTACGCCAGGTGCGTCACAGCCTCCTTGGCACAGGCAGGAGCCGCCCGCTGCCGTGTGCCGGTGACGTCAAAGGTGTTGTCGATGAGCTCGCTCGCGAGCTGCTCGTAGAACTGAGTTTGCAGGAGGGTCGCGGCAGTACCTGTTGCCCCATGGTAAAGCATCCACGAGTCGACAATGCAGATGCCCAAAAACGAGTGGTTGGCACGCGTGGACCAGTCGTGTGTTCCCAGCTTCTTCTCCAGCCGCAGATCGTCCTGCCGGCAGCGGTTGTGCCGGTCGATCTGAGAGCAGCAGCCGTAGTAGATCTCCGCCACACGAGGTTGACGAACGATCAGGGTCACCCGTTCAGCTCCACCTTCCTCCGTTTCCCGCTACCGCAAGCGCTCGTACGGGGTGCCCGGTTGGTTGCTGGAAGCAGCGGAAACGAAGTATCGCCTCTCGCGATCCACCCATACCACGGCCATCAGGTCCGGCCGGCCGGACTCATCCCCATGGACCATGGTCATTTGATCCTCTCGACCGCAAAGATCTTCAGAGGAGAGATACTCGAGAGGAAAAAGCCGATGTGCTTTCTTCACAACGCCGATGAAGCCCAGGCCAGCCGCCTTCAGAGCCATGGCCGCCCCAACACTTGCGAAATAAGAATCGGCGCACACAATACGGTCCGTCCCCGACCATGGCTCCACCAGCCCCATCATGATGACAGTGCCGTGGGCTGCGGCACATTCCTCCTCAGTCAAGCTCGCGTGCTGTTGCGCGGAGGTGGTGACCACGTGCAGCCGCAGCATGATCCCGCTTTGGCCGCAGGCGGCGTCTTGAGTCTCACAACCTTTTTCAGGCTTCCGATCGATAGCTACGTAGTTGGGCAGGCCCCGCGATATCCAGTGACCCCCTTGATCGTGCCTCCGCGATATCGACTCATCCACGCAGATCGTGTCACCGGGGGTGACATTGGCTGCACGGTGGGCATTGATCGACCGCACAAAGACGTTGACCAGCCCCCATCGACGTTGCTCCGATCCCGGATCCGATGCGTCGGGCCCTTTCGAGTTGCTTTTACTGAACGCCAGGCACGACCAAAGAGTGTCAAAGCGCCGGCGCAGCATTCCCGTGCTGCTCTCAAACGCGGCTGCGGGCAAGTGCTTAGTCCTCGGAGTGGTGGAACACAGCTCGGCACGTGACCCAAACTCGAAGCGCGTTGAAAGAAGGAGGACGCCAAAGATATTTAAAACCTCCCCCGGTGTGGCAGTCGGATGGCCCTTGACCGCCAGCCTTGCCGAGGCCAAGACCACCATCAGTGTCCGCTGGTCTGGCGGGAAGACGGCCAGAAAGTAGTCCAGTGGCGAACGCGTGCGCCCGGTGCCGACATAGTCCACCCCCTCCGTGACAATCTCGCCGCCAAGCGTGCGCAGGTACCACTGTCTGCGTGCAGCAGGGCCACCGATTGGCTGCAACACGCCAGCAGGCTCACACTGAAGCCGTGGGCCACGATAGGTATTGGCTGCGCTGCCGTACCCGTCGCGGTGGCAGAAGCTGCGGCGGACGGGGGTGAGGAAGAGAAAGGGGGGCGGGCCGCCTGGATTGGGGAGTCCGCAGGGGACTCGAGGGAGGAGCACGACAGTGGGAGGCCCGCCTGGCTGGGCCGGTCGCATTGATCCCACATGGAGGGAGTGGGGAACGGGGACCACGTGACAGGAGCAGGAGGGGAGCATCTGGCAGGGAAGAGGACGCGCCGCCGACTGGCCCATCAACTTGACTGGCCGCCTCGGCCAAGGTCTCGAGTGGAGAAGGGGTGCCGTCGGCCGAGGGAGCGCATCCGGCCCGCACGTTCCGCAGCCCAAGGCACTTCTCCACCTCGTACCCAGACATGCGCCAGCGCGCTGTGACTGTTGTCACCAACCGGTATTGTCGGTCTTGTCTATGCAAAAAGCCGTGACGCAACCGTGGACCAACTGGGTAGTAGCAGCACTTCCGTACAGCCGCGCACACTCAGAGTAGTGCTTGATGTGAACTGCCTTCGCGTGGACGGCTGCGCCAATGCTCAATCGGCTTTCCGGCTTCCCCAAAGTGAAAAGTCCAGCGCGGGTCGGGAAAAACGTAGGTCAGCGCAGGGGGGGGGCCAAATGGTCAGAGGCGGGGGGCGGGCAGAGGAATGTCCAAATGAAGCGCGGGGCCGGGCGGGAAACCAGAGGGGTGGCGTGGGACGGAAAGGAAGAGGGATCCAGAGAAGTTCTCAGGAAGGCACTGGGCCGGGCGGGAAACCAGAGGGGTGGAGGGGGGCGGAGGGGTAGGGGTGTTGGCAGGGGATGTCGGCAGAAAAGCGGGACCTGTCACCGGCATCGACCTGCTTGCGCCGCGCAGACGGAACTGCAAACCAGGAGGGGTCCAGCACGTCAGGGCCCTCCATGCCATGCACCCGCGACGGCAGGTGACAAGTATGTGGCGACATCCCTCATCTGTGGCACCCCGGAGCGCGTACGGGCGAGTGCTCGGGGGGGTGGTGAGAGCAGATGGGTGGCGAGGTCGCGCCATTTTTTCCCGCGCTACGCTCTGAGCGCAAGCGCGGGCATGCGGCCAGGCAGGCTCAGGTGGCGCGCTGGGGCGTCTGGCGCACAGTCCCGGACGGAACTGCGCCGGAGCGCAGGACTGACCTTCTGCGAGACTGGCAGGAAAGTCCCCCTTGCCGTGAAACTACAGTGAGTTTAGGGGCCATCATTGGCTCCAAGGGTAAGCACACAGCGCTGACCACGTCTCTGCTGTCCGAAACAAGACAGGACGACCCAGTCCGCAAGAAAACTGGATTGAAAACGAGCTTCATAAGAATCTAAGATATTCAAATGAAGCTCAAGGTAGAATAGACACTAGTATCGCACTGTGCTCCCTTTCAGGCCGCCAATGCTTCGTGTACGTTTTTCCTACGGAAGGGGACGTCAGAATGGCATTAAGAACGCTTATAAGTGCCCATCCACAACATACGAAAGCCTTGTTACAACTTCTCTTTCCTGCAATTCGTAAGTTCTTTAGAGCTTCTCACGGCTGCTGTTCAGGACGAGTTCAGCACACTTGCCGCGAGCCGGAACTTTAATCTGAGCATTCAATCGGAGGGAGCGACATGCGGTATGTACAAAGGGCAACGACATATTCGTCACAGGCTGCTGATGTCCGCATGCAAATAATTGCTCCTTCTGCAACAATTTCAATGACCTTTTCCCAGTAAAACTTACTTTCGAACGGTGACGTGGGCCTTCCAACCCCGGACCATCACTTAGAGCTCGTTAAATGCATCAGTGTAGCACGCGTGCGGCCCAGAAAATCATTTCAAGGCTTAAAAGACTTGTTCTTGCCTCAGTCTTCAATACGATACACGCCCATGGACCCTCAAAACCGGAAAGCACGCAGAGCTGGCATGCGCACACCGATTTGGCAAGACGAGGGCTCTGTTGTAAATAAAAAAATAACCAGACAAGTGACTCCACCAACTAAGAACAGCCACGCACCACCAACCAAATAAGGGAGTCTTGGTGTGGGTGGGGAAGGGAAAGTGGCGGCACGTGCCGTGGCCGGCATAGGCGACCACGTGAATTTCTGATGGTGTGCCGAGGTTTGAGGCGCGTGACCGGGAGAGTGGAGGCGTCTAATGAAGGAGGGGAGGGATTAAGCTGATCAGCACCCCGCGTGACGGGGGCGGCAGTGCCTGCTGTGCGAACGGCCGCTCGGCGGTTGCATTACAAAAAGACTGGGTGTCAGCCACCGACTATCGGTCCATCTGTTTCCGCATCTATTTTGCATTGGCCGCCCTGCGCTCACGTATACAGTGAAGTGTGGCCGCTGATTCTATCACGGCGCACTGCTTTCAGGACGCCGGCGCTATCTTATACTTTTGTACTGTACTGCCCCAGGTCTGCGGTACGGGGAAGTGCTCCAAGGAAGAAGAGAAAACCCTGCGCAACGGGGAAAAAAATCCTTTGCTCTTGTATCATGACCACCTCACCCATGGAACTCAAAGGTCGTGCTCCAGAAGCGCTGCGCGCTCCTTGAAGATTTCGGCCGCCAGGTCCTTCCGCAAAGCCACGTGCGCGGTCTGCTTCCGCACCTCCCTCCACGCCAGCGCAGACCGCAAGAAAGAGTCCACAGGCAGCTGCCGGAGTGGTCGAACAGCAGGGGGAAGGTGTGCCAGACGGGGGAGACTCCTCTCAGCCCCACCGCTGGGTCCGTCAACCCCTGCAGCAGCCCTATCGGCGCTCCCCGTCTCCTTCCCCTCCCCAGCAGCTCTCATGTGCGCTCGCCGACGAGACAAATACCCGCCCCGACGTACCTCCGTAACCATGTTGTGAAAATTGGCCACGGCCTGGGCAAAGACCATGATCCGCGCGACGGTGGCATAGCGCGCAGGATGAAGGGCAATAGGCCAGCGTGCAGTCAAAACAGCATACAGCCTCTTCACGTCCTTCATAAGCGCCTTCTGGAAACGGTTAAAGATCCGCTTCTTGTCGGTATCTGGGTTGGTATACGCCTGCACAAAAAAAGCATAGTTGGGATAGATCTTGTCAGTGAGGTAGTACAAAAGCGTGCGAGTGACTCCATTGGCGGTAAAGGGCCGGTCCCGTGGCCGCCACAAACCCGCCGTGAGTTCGTGGTACAGCGGCGACTGCTTCATAACGATGATGTCTTTCATGCTGCCGGGGCAACCCACAAAAGGATGCCAGATCTGGAAAACTGTCTCCATTACGATCGATCTGCGCCCCTTGCGATTCTGAAAGGACCCCTGCATGCCCTTCGGGCGCGCCCGCCACGCCCAGTGCGAGCAGTCAAGCGACCCAATACAGCCTGGTACGCCTCGCTCCGCGCTCCGCTTCAGCAAGATTGTCAGCTCCTCCGCGTTTGGCTGCTGCAAATACGTTACCTCAAGAATATTTTCAATGTAATGCACATGGTCACGCACAGCATTGTCCACCGTCGAGCGAGAAGTGCGGCAATATTCGTCCGGACGATCAGTTGACTCCCCGTAGGTAAGCATCCGAAACGCGGCGACCAGCATCTGCAGCGGGTGCGCGCGCGATCGGCCAGTAGCATCCATAGTCAGTATAAACCCAGGCTGGTCCTTAACAGTCTGATATACACGCACAAACGCACTCCGCAGCACCCGAAAGCGACGCTTAAAGTCATCCTCTTCGTACACGGGCGGGATTCCAGACACCCCAAAGTAATCGATCAGAATCCTACCCAACCCCCTCCCAAAGTTCCGCAGCTTATTAGGCCGACGCTCCACGACACACCAACGAAAGAGACGTACACCGCGAACGAGGGCACCACGCTTGCGCACTCGCCAGTGGTGCAGAACAGTCATATGTGCAGCAACATCTTCGGCCACGTCCATGTCCTCCGAGTCCGCCGGCACAGCCTCAACATCCAGGGCCAGCGGGTCCTGCTCGGCCATGATGCATGGGTAGAGACAACTGGCGTGGGAGAGAGACAGTCGCGACGACGGTGGCGGTTGTGGGAACGTGGTCACGTCGACAAGCCCCCACGCCGCCCCCACCGTATCAGTGTCTGCTGCACCCCAACCACGACTCGGTCCGCTCGACCAATAACAAAAACGACTCCCGCGATCCCTATGGTGACGTCTGGCAGTCCCCCCCCCCCTCCCGCCATCTGTATGCCTCACGGCCAATCAGAACACGTCGTGTCCCCCGGCCGACGAAGAGGGGACCAGCACGCATCCGACCGCCCCACAATATCGGCGTCCCACGTGGGCGCCCTTGTTGACAAATCACATTATCTTTATCACGGCGGGTCGGACTGCGTCCCGACCCCGTCCCTATCTAGTGCCCCGTCGCCCCTCCTCAGCGTCAGTACAGGCCCCGGTCCTCTCAGAGTTCCCCGTATGGGTGACCCGCCAGCGCACAGTCCCGGTACCCAAAGCGAGGGGCCGGTGGCCCACTGTCTCCTCAATCGCTGCCCCATCTCACCTTAAACTTTAGGTCATCGGCCCAAGTCCCCGACGTTGCGGGTGGGAGGCAGCCACAAGTGCCCCCCCCCCCCCAGTGTGGTATCAGTCCCGGGGTCGAGGTCACAGCTCAACAGCCCTGCCCTCCACGCGAGCGGCCCTGCAGCAGCGGGCAGTGGAGTGGCCTCCTGGAGGCGGGTTACGGTGGCTGCCCGCCTGACGCGGTCAACCCAGCGGCCTCGCGATACCTGGCACACCGCATCCTCCCCCTTCCACGTACTCTGCAGGAGCCAGATCCGCCAGCGATGGAGTAGCGGTCGTCAACGATCGTGCCACGCTAGAATGACATTGCAAACTTTGCCTGTGCAATCACGATCGGACACGTTGTCGCGCCCCAACCAGCGTGCGAGAATGGGGAATGTGGATGGGGTCACCCCATTTCCGACAAGAATGGGGTATCCCCATTCCCATTCCCCATCCGTTCCCGAACCAGCCGCGAAAACCGGGAGGAGCTACTTAAAATAAGTTGTGTCGAATCCGATCCGGAAACATCGAGGTGGGGTCGTTCGCACCACTACTGTCTGTGACCCGCTGCAATTCTTACAAGCTCTAGAACAGAGATTCGATGCCGTTTCAAGCCGTTTTAACGTCCAATTGTGTGCCACGTTGCCACGTTGCGAATGGGATTCACGACAGTAGCGGTGCTCGAAGAACAGAGAGGACAAGATAGCAACACGAAGAAATTGAGACCAGCAAGCACTCCCGCATGGGACGCAAAATAAACTTTTGAGAGCTCACGGGATCCGGCGCAAGCTGTCGCAGTTGTAACCGCAATGGTCTCATTTTACGAGAGCGACGACAAGAGCAGCCTTGCAGACACATGAACAAGGCAGTAAACAAGTCAAGGACTCACCATGTACTGGCGTACCCCCGGTAGGTCAACACCAGGTGGTTTAACGCGATGCGCAGAGGCCCCGGAACAAAGACCCTCGACACTCACACTGTCGGGGTCATCTGTGCGCACCCGTACTAAGGCAGCGGTGCGTTGCTCCTCGCACAGGGTTTGCAATTGGCACGGTCCCTCGTTTCCGCGTCCATCGCCCGCGCTGCTCACTGTCACTGTCTTGCGTGCGTCGGCGAGAGGCTCTGGCTCTGCAGAACCTAGCGGCCTCTGCGGCCTCGTGCCCATGCAGCTGCATGCGCTGCAGCGCATGGCTACCGGCATCCACCGCACATCTACCTGCAGCTTCACCCACAAAGCGACAGAATTCACAGACTTTCGGCCCCTAAAAAACGGCCCGCCCCGTTGATGGGTGGATGACCACGTCCCGCCTCCACACCCAGTCACGGGCGGTCTTGTGGTCTTGTGGATCATAAAGTCGAACTCCTCGACCAAAGAAAGCTTTGCGAAACGCGTACAGGAGCGTCCCGAAGAAATATAAACAGACGCCAGTAGGGACCATCGCCAGGAAGAGGAAAAGTATCCCCTATCCGCAGACTCGCCATGTAAGTCTGATGCTTTAGTCTGCATCAGGCTTCTGAAGCCCCTGCGGAGCCGTATGTCTGGGAAGCCCCTTTTTTTTATTGGGTGTCCCCCACGGCCGCTTCTCCATCTTTCGACACACCCCCTGCACTCCGACCGTCATTCCGTGCGGACATATTGCGCCTGGATTTACGAAGAATGGCAGGCTGTCGTCGGGCGCGCACGCCATGACATCCTCGAGGTGCTCCACGATCGTGGAAACCTCCCAATGGCCACTCCCAACCCCCCTCGCAAACCGGACGCAACACGGAACGGATCATTTGACTTAAGAGTTCTGGGACCGAACTTCGGACATAGTCAATTGGTGCCCGGTCTCACACCAAGTCCCTTTGCTCTCATGGGAGCCACACCATTGGCTGATATGAACTCAATCTACGACACCCACCGATTCACAGCAACTCTCATTCCGAGGCTGTGGTTGACGTTTGACTTCCGTGATGGCCACAGCGTCCATTATATTTTTCTATGGAAGTTGGGATGCTCTCTTGCTTCTGTGCAACGTAGATATTCGACACGAAACCGACTCCACTAAAGCGTAAGCGCACTGCCGCTTCACAGGTACTCGTTTTCAGCGCTCAGGAACTCGTAGCACTCCCGTTGGCGGCGCGATGCGATGCGCACAACGCTTCCACCCCTCTCCCCCTGGCGTGCCTCCGCGCCCCATTGGAGCCTCACACCCCGACCCGCCCAGTCCCCTTGCGTGCGCGCAGACAGGCGCGCCTTGCGGTTTATAAGGGCCCCCCCCCCCTCCCAGCGTTGGCAAATGGCCTATACCTCTGCTTCTCAACAACACGCCCCCCCTCTCCGCCCTACCAGCCCACCGCACGCCAGCTTATCCCCCCACCCTCCCCCCCTCCCCACGCAACCATTGCTCTTCGGTTCCCTCTCCCTTCCCGAATGGCAGCGCCAGCCGCCCCGCCCCCTCCCCCCCCCCCCCCGCTCCCCCCCCTCCCCCCCTCGGGACCGCCCCCCGCCGTTTGGGGGGCCGTCACTGTGGACGACTACGGCCAGGTGCTCCGCGCCGCAACTCTGGCGCAGGTGGCCGCCATTGCCCGCGCTATGGTCGCGGCGGCCGACGTGCGCGGCCGCCACACCGCCGAGGTGCGGCGCGCGGCCATGGCGGCGGCGGGCGCCGCGCCTGCGGCCGCTGCGGCAGCATCGGACGCAGAGGAGACTGAGCGGCAGGCGATGGCCGCTGCCGTCGCGGCCATGACCGCCGCCGCCGACGCGGCGGACGTGGCCAAGGAGGCGGCCGACGCGGCGGCAGCGGCGGTGGCGGCCGCCATTGCGTCGGCGCCAGCGGCGCCCACGGCGCCCACGGGCGCCCGCGGCAGCGGCTGGGGGGGCCGTTGACGGGAGAGTATTTCGTTCGGGGGAGGTACGGAAGACAATCTATACAGTGGCTTTACACGCAAGACTCGCCCCCACCCCCACTTCGTCGGCACCCACTCGCCCTGATGGGGCACCCCCACCCGCGGTTGCGCCACGGACACCCCCCCCCCGTCTAGCGACGCCTGCGCCGGGGCCAGAACGCGCATGACCGCCGGCCCCTGTGCCCCGTCGACACCGCGCCGCCCTCCCACGCGTCAGCGCCGGCGACGGCAGCTTTCGCGGGCCCGTCTTGCGTCGCCCCCCCACCCCACGCACAGTGCAATAAACGGTTTGGCCGACTCCACCTTCTTGCTTTTGAAGGCACACCCCCCCATTCGCCTCACCCCGAAAGGTCAACCAGGTGCCGTATACCCTGACTCACCGGGGGGCACCCACGCCGCCGCCGCCGCCCCAGTACCCATTCCAGTCGAGGCATAGGCGGAGCTCAGCCAGCGACGCCCCCCCGTCGCCGCCGCCCCGCGCCGCCGCCGCCGCCGCCGCGGCGGGAAGCACCTGCAGCAGGAGCGCCGCACGCGCCCGCACCGCCTCGCGGGCGGCGGTGACGGCCGCCACCGACGGTACCGCCGCCGTACCCGCGGCAGGGGGGGCGCCGCCCAAACGGTGCAGCCGCCGCCCGCTGCGCCCGCCGCCGTGCCCGCCGCTGCGCCCGCCGCGCCCGCTGCCGCCACCGTTGGATCCCGCAGCGGCGGCGGCGGCCGCCACCAACGGCCGCCCCCCGCGTGAGGATGGCGGTGCGGCCAGGGGTTCCAGGGCCGCCACCACCCCCGCCACCGCCCGCGCCACCGCCCGCTCCCCCGCCCCCCCGCCAACAAACGCGCCCACCGCGGCGGCGTGGAGGTAAGCCCGGTGGCGGTCGCGGTCGGTCCATAGCCCCCCCCCCGCCGTCGCGGCAGCATCCACCGCATCGGCGTCGTCTGCGCCGCCGCCGCCGCCGCCGCCGCCGCCGCCGCCGCCGCCAGCCCCGCTGCCCAGCCCCCCCCCGTCGGCCACAAACGCCGCCGCCGCCGCCGCGCGGGCGGTCCCCCCCGCCGCTCCCACCGCCGACAGCAGCTGCCGCGCGGCGGCCGCGGCGGGCCACCCCGCCGGTGGCACCGCCGCCACCGCCGCTGCGGCCGCTGCCGCCCGCACGGCACCGGTGAGGAGGGCGCCGTAGGCATCGGCGGCGGGGCTGTCGAGCCACCAGCCCCCCGGTGGCGGGGGCGTGTAGGCGACCGCAATGGCCAGCGGCGCCACCCCGGTGAGGGTGAGGGTCAGCCGGCCGCCGGCGGGGACGGCCAGCCCCGCAGCGGCCAACGCGGGCGCCACCGCCGCAGCAAGGCCGGCGGGGGTGGGGGGGGACGGCAGGCCCGCCGCGAGCGCACTTGCAAAGGGCGTCGCGGGGTGCACCGCGAGGGCGGTGAGGAAGGCCAGGTGGGCGGGCAGCCGCGCCGCGGCAACCAGGTGAGCCCGCACCCGCCGTGTGAGGGCCGCCGACAGCCGGTGGAGGGGCGCGCCCAGGAGGGCGTCGATGAGGACGGGCAGGGGGAGGGGCGGGCCCCCGCCGCCGCTACCGCAACCGCCGGCGTCCTCGCCGTCCCCCGCCTGTGGCAAGTCGTCGTCAAGGAAGCGGAGCGCGCGCGGCGGGGAACCCCCGTCGGGGCTGCCGCCGACTGGCCCGCCCAGGCCGTCGAGGGGAAAGGGCGTCACCGTCAGGGGCACGACAGACGCGGGCGACGGCGGCAGCGCCGCCGCCGCCCGTCCCGCCGACCGCCCGCAAGGGGGGGGGGACCGCGGGCGGCAAAAGAGGGCTGGCGGCGCCACCCCCGCGGCGTCGCGGCGGCGGCCGTGACGGTCGTGGCGGCGGCTGTGGCGGTCGCGGCGACGGGTGGGCGGGGACGCCGCCACACTGGCGCGGGGCGACGTGCGCGCTGTCCCGCCGGCGCTGCTCCCACCGGCGCTGCCCCCGTCGCCACCGCCGCTGCCCTCACCGCCGCCGCCACCACCTTTACCGTCACCGCCGCCACCCCCGCCACCGCCGCCATTGCCGTCCCCGCTGCCACGGGCGCCGGCAGCCACTGTGGGCACGTCCTCCCCCCCCGCCCCCCCCCCCTCAACCACCCCACTCACAAACGCATCGACAACCGCAATCCACGGGCGGACGTCCCCGCCCCCCCCCAGCGGCGGGAGCCCCCCCCACCCCCCCCCCGTGTCGACGCCCAGGGAGCGGCACAGGCCGCCCAGCCGGCCGGCCCGCACCACCGCCGCGATGCCCGCGGGGGGGAGGAGCGCCTCCACGCCAACGCCCGCCAAGCAGGGGGCCAGACCGCCGGCGCCGGCGCCGTCGCCGGCCGGCCCCGGTCCCCCCCACCCGTCCGCGGCCGCCGACGCCTCGCCGCCGTCCTCCCAGTCAATCCCCCCACACGCCACCGCCGCGGCGGCGGCAACGGCGGGGGCGGCGGCGGCCCACCAGAGGGCCCGCCCCGCCCCCCCCGCCGTGGCGGCGGGCGCGAGCGTGGCCAGCACCGCCGCCGCCGCGCCCCGCCCGTCCCCCCCGCAGCAGAGGGCGCCGTGGACGGACGCCGCCAGGACGGCCAGCCGGCCGACCCGCCGCGTCGCAGCGGCGGCGGCCGCCGGGTCTGTCGCGGTGCCCACCGCCGCGAGTGCCGCGTCGGCAACCGCCGCAACGGCCGTTGCCGGCGGCACGGGCGGGTGTGCCGCGGCGGCGGCCGCAACGAGGCGGCCCAGGGTGGCCGCCGCCGCCGCCGCTGCCGCCGCCGTCGCGGCGGCCAGGGCGGCGGCGACGGCGGGGTGGGGGGCGCCCGCGACAAGGGGGGGGGGGGGGGGGGGGGGGGCGGCGCGCGCCGCCACCGCCGCCATCTCGGGTGTCAGCGCCGCCAGGCTGCCGCCCCCGTCGGTCGCGGCCACCGCGGGCGAGACGCCGCCGCGCGGGGTGGGCTGTGTGGGGGTGCGCTTGGCGCCGCCGCCGCCGGTGGGGCCACCGCCCGCGTCGGCGTCTGCGGCAGCGGCGGCGGCGGCGTGTCGCCCCCCGCCGCCGCCTGCCGGCGACACCCCCACCGGCGCCGGCTCTGCGGCCGCCGCCGCCGGCCGCCGCGGCCGCCGCTGCCGGCGGCGTGCAGCGACCACCGCAGCCAGCAGCGGGTCGTACTCATCGGCCTCCCGTGGCCCCCCGGCGGTGCGGGTGGGCCTGCCGCCGCCCGCCGCGCCCGCCACGCCCGCCGCGCCCGCCGCGCCCTCCCCCCGCGGCGGCGGCGGGGGCCCAAACGCCACCACCCCCACCCGCGCGCGGCGGCGGCAGCGGCGGCGACCCGGCGGGGCAGGCCAGCCACAGGCGGGGGTGGCCGCCGGCGGGGCGCCGCCCGTCGCCCCCCCCCCCAGCGCACGCGGCGGCAGCCCCCCCCCAGCAGGGGGCCCAAAAACCGCCCGCCGCCGCGGCGGCCCGCCCCTCCCCCCCCCCTCCCCGGCGCTGCGGGCGGGGGGGGTCCCCCCCCGCCCCCCGCCCCCCCCCCTCCCCCGCGAGGCGCACCAGCACGGCCACCAGGGCCGGCGGCACTGCCGCCGACCGCCGCGACGCCACCACCGCCGCGGCGGCGGGGTCCCCCCGCAGCGCCGCCGCGGCGGCGGCCAGCGCCAGCGCCCCCCCCCGCGTGCGTGGCAGGGGCGGCGGTGGGGGTGGGGGTGGGGGTGGTGGCGGCAGCGGCGGGTGGCATGGCGGTGGGGGGGGGGTGGGGGCGGGGGGCGGGCCCGCCGCGCCGGCGGCGCCCAGCAGCACCCCATACGCCGCGGCGCGGGCGGCGGCGGGGGGGAGCCGGGGGGCGACCGACCGGCCGAGCGCCGCGAGCGTCTCGACGGGGGAGGGAGTGCTGCCGGTGCTGTCAAAGGCACCGCCGTCGGGGAGGGGAGGGCGGGGAGGCATGATGGTGGATGACGCCGGAAGGAGCGGGGGTAGGCGGTGTGGGTGGTGTGCACACCCCCATGGAGGTGGAGCCGCGGAGGGGGGATGGGGAGTCGGGGGGGCGGGCGGGAAGAGGGAGTGGCCAAGGCACCACGGACGGAATACATTACGGCAGTTGCGCTGTTCGAGAGAGGCACGAAGGTGGGCTTCAAGTACTAGATTCACGCCACTCATATTAGCGTGAATAGAGGCAACGCAAAGAAGTTTACTTCCACAAGGAGTAATTGGAAGGAGGGTCGTACCCGCTCGCGCCCTTCCCCAGGCGATGACCAGGTCAATTTGACGCCCCGTCCTGAAACGAAGCATCTAAACTGGGTGAAGGGGCAGCAACACTCCTATGCAAGGTATTAGAGGGGAGGGGAGCAGGAAGGGTACAGTACATACCTGGGGGGCGCCGGCGCACGCTTTGCGCAGAGCGTCACAGAGCGAATATGAGGAGGGGGGCGGGAGAGCGGGTGACAGGCACAAAGCCATGCGGAGATAGTCGGTGGGCGGGGAACAGGGGAAGACCCGACAGTCTGGGGTCACGGGCGCACTACGTATGGCCGCAAAGAGCACACCCGCCACAGCCAAGTATGACGAAACGGGCAAGGGGGGGACGCGCGCCCGCCGCGGAAGCAGAGATGGCCGCCCGGCTGTCGGTTTCGGCGTCCGAGGCGACGCAGGGTCTGAACAAGAATACACCAGTTATCGACGCACGGAACCCACACGGTCGAGCCCCCTCCCGCCCCACCCCCCCAGTGCCAGCTTCCCCCCTCGCCTTCCCCCGCTGGCAACCTAACAAAGTCCCCCGCCCCGCCCCCTGTGCCTCGCGCTCTAGCGTTCCACAAACGGCGGGCGCCCCCCTCCGCCCCCCCCCCCACTCAGCGCCGATGCCCACCGGCCACCTCCGAGGAGCCTGGCGCGGAGGCTGCTGACGCGCCCCCAGGCGGTGCCGCCGCCGCCGTCCCCCCCCCCCCCCCCCCCCCCTCGCCGTGGGCGCCCCCGCCCCTCGCGCCAGCCCCCGCCGCGCCGGCACCCGCACCAGCGGCGGCGGCGGCGGCGGCACTGCCCCCCCCCCCCTCCCCCCCCCCCCCCCCCCACCAGCTCACACCGCAGCCGCGCGAGGGCGGTCGCCACCTCCTCTGCGCGGGGCCGCGACTCGGGCACCTCTGCCCAGCAGCGCTCGGCGAGCGCCGCCCACCCCCCCCTCCCCCCCGGGGGAGGCGCGGGCGGCGGCGCCCCCCCCCCTGCGCCACCTCCGCGGCGGCCACCAGCGGGGAGAGCCCCTCAGGGGCGTACGGGTCCGCCACCCCCGTCAGGAGCCCCCACAGCAGCACCCCAAACGCGTAAATGTCGGCGGGCGGGCCGACGCGCTCCCCGCGGAGCGCCTCGGGGGCCGTCCACGGCAGTGCCCCGTCGGCAGTGCGCCACAGGCGGTCCACCGACGACCGCGACGCGGGGGGGGGGGGGGGGGGGGGCCCACCCCCCCCCCCCCCCCGCCCCCCCCCCCCACGGGGGCCCCCCCAAAGCCGGGGGGGGGGGGGGGGGGGGACGTGATCGACGCGTGGGACCAGCCGGCCAGCTTGGCCGTTACCGCCAGGCCGGGCGCGCCCAGCAGCGGCGCCGCGGCCGCCTGGGATAGGGAGGACAGCACCGACAGCGTCGACGCGCCGCCGTCGACGTCGCCATACCCATCGTCGACCGCGTACGAGCCACCACCCCCACCGCCAGTGCGGCGGCGGCGGGATGGGCCGCCACCGCCGCCGCCCCCCCACCCCCACCCCCACCACCACTCCTCCCACTCCCCCCCCCACTGCTGCGGCGGTGGCTGCTGCTGCCGCCGCCAGGAAAGACGTCGGCGGCAGCCGCCGCCCACCAGCCACCCGTCGAGCCCCCCCCTGCAAAGGCTGACCAGGCGCCGCCGACGCCCCCACCCCCTCCCCCCCCCCCCACCCCCGCCGCCGCGGCCGCCGCCGCCGCCGCCGCCCGGGGCACCGCCGGCGATACGAGCACGTTGGCCGGCCGCACGTCGTTATGGACCACCCCCTGGCCGTGCGCATACGCGAGCGCCGCCGCCATATCGGCGGCCACGTCCAGCGCCGCGGCGGGGTGCCGCGCCAGGGCGGTCACGTCCAGGGGTACCGCCCCGTCAAGGAGCTCGTACAAAAGCGCGCGGCCGCCGCCACGGAGCGTCGACGGCGGGGGGGAGGACGGGGAAGCGCCGCCGCCGCCGCCGCCGCCGCCGCCCGCAAACGCTGACGGGAGGCCACCCCCCAGCGTCGCGGGCCCGAGCACCACCCCGAGCAGCATGACAATGTTGGGGCACCGCAGCCGCCCGTGCGCAGAGGCTTCCGCCCAAAACGCCGCGTCGGCCGCCGACGGCTCGGCCGCGTGCTCCACCGCCGCCGACGTGGCGCGCGGCAGTGCTACCGACGGGGGCGAGGGGGGCGCCGTCGTCGTTGTCGTCGTTGTCGTCGTCTTTGCCGTTGTCCTAGCCGTCGCTGCCGCCGCAGCCGCCGCTGCTGCCGCTGCCGCCCCCCCCGCCGGCGACGGCCACCCACGCAGCGTCGGCGGGGGCGGGGGCGCCGCCCACCCCCCCCCCTCCACCCGCCGCTTCACCGCCACCCGCTTGCCGCGCCAGAGGCCGCGGGCCCAGGCGACCCCCCCCACGGGCGTCAGCGGTCCGTGCAGCCGCACCTCCGCGCC
The DNA here is from genome assembly GCA_009829735.1 of Pyropia yezoensis. Taxonomy (NCBI): domain Eukaryota; phylum Rhodophyta; class Bangiophyceae; order Bangiales; family Bangiaceae; genus Pyropia; species Pyropia yezoensis. Next base: position 27,208,734 of record CM020620.1, read on the forward strand.
CGGGACGAGGAGCCACGGCGGGAGCGCCGCCGCCGCCAGAGCCGCGTCGCGGGTGGCGCCGGCGGCCGCCGCCGCGGCGGCGGCGGCGGCAGACGCCGACCCGTGGCCGCCGCCCGCCGCACCGCCAACGGCGGTGCCCAGCAGCTCGAGCGACAGCACGTCATCCTCCTCCTCCTCCTCCCCATCCTCCTCGTCAGCGTCGCCGGCCAATGTGCCGCCGCCATACGCGCGGCCGCCGCCGCCGCCGCCGCCGCCGCCGCTGCGTCGGTAGCTGCCGCTGCCACCACCACCGCCCCGGCCGCCGCCGCCGCCGCCGACGCCGCCGCCGCCGCCGCTGCCGCTGCCCCCGCCACTGGCTGCTGCGGCCACGGCAGACGGGGGCGCCAGCGGCGCCGGCAGCCGGTACTCTGGGCGCGGCCACACGCGGCGGAGGGCGGCGGCGGCGGCGGCCTCGGCGTCCCGCTGCTCGGCGGCCGCCTGCAGCGCCGCCACGTCGGCGCGGGCCAGCGCCAGCAGGGCCTCCCGCTCGGCAAGCCGCCGGTGGAGCGCCCGCTCCCGGCTGGACAGCGGCTCGGCCGCGCCACCGCCGCCGCCGCCGCCTCCACCGCCGCCGCCTCCACCTCCACCGCCGCCGCCGCCACCATGGTGGCCACCACCCCCACCGCCACCAACGAGGACACTCCCCCCCCCCACATAGTACTCCCCACCACCGCCGCCGCCGCCATAGCCTCCGCCCCCACCGACCGTCGCCGGCCCGTGGCCGCGGTAGTCGCCGCCACTGCCCGCACCCGCCCCCCGCACCGCCACCCCGCCGCCGCCTCGACGGCCTCGTGACGACCGCCGGGGAGCCCCCCCCCCCCCGCCCCCTGCGGCGGCGGCGGTGGCGTCAGCAGCGGCAGCCGCAGCAGCCGCAGCGGCAACGGCAGCATCCCCACGCCGCGGGGACGGCCGCCGCAGCGTGGTGCCGGCGCCCCCCCCCCCCCCCCCGCATCCCCCCCCTCCCCTCCCCCGCCCCTCCTCGGGCGCCGATGGGGACCGCCGCGGGGAGGTCCTGCCGGCCGAGCCGCGGCCGCCCGACCGGTGGCCCCCCGCCGAGGCCGCGGCGGCGGGGGAGGCCGAGGCCGGCGGCGGGGGCATGGACGGCTTGCGCCGCAGCAGCCGTGACTGGGAGGCGGCGTCCCGCCCGAGGGGGGACGACCCGCGCAGGTGCGCGCCGCGCGCCGTGCCGGTCACCGCCCGCCGGCGGGGCGGCGACAGCGACCGCGTTTGGGTGTCTACCATGGTAGCGCCAGAGGGGGGATGGGGGGGGGGGGGAGGGGGAAAGCAAGAGGGGTGGGGGGGGGGGTGCGGGGGGGGGGTTGGTGAGACGGGGGGGGGGGGGGGTGTGGGTGGTGTGGGTGGTGCGGGAGGTGTCGTGGAAGGGGAGGCGCGCGCGTCGGGGTGGGTAGATGGGTAAGGGGGGGGAAGGGACGCAAGGTGGAAGGTGGAGGAGAGGAGGAGGGGTGGGGTGGGTGTGGAAGCGTGACGGGAGAGGAGGAGGTTGGCGCTCGCTGTGGGGAAGGGATGGGGGGGGTGGCGTGGAAGCGATGAGGGGGGTGGGTACCTCCGCGGGTGGGTGGGTACCTCCGCGGGTGTGTGGGTGTGGTGTGGTTTTGGGAGGAAAGAGGGGTGGGGGAGGGGTTGGGTGGGGGAGGGGGGGAGGGGGGGGGGCAGGGGGGGGGGCAGGAGGGGGGGGGGGGGGGGGGAGGAGGAAAGGGTCGCCGCCCGAGACGAGGCAACGTGCCGCTGGGGGGGTGCGGTTCCACGACGGCCGGCGCGGGGTGGGTGGACAGGGACGTGCGGGGGTGCGCCTCTTGGTGGGGGGGGGATGGAGTAGAGGGATGTAGCCCTGATCAGGGCCACTGAGGGGTAAGGGGGGGGGGGGGCGGCGTCCAAAGGTACGAGCACCCCCCCCCCTGTGCCACGGCCTGGTGGGGGTGGGGTGGGTGGGTGGGTGGGGATCCGCACAGCAACGACGGGCACCACGCCCCCCAGACGAGCGGCGCCCCCCCCCCTCCATGGGGGGGGGGGTGGGGGGGGGGGTTTGCTATCGAGCACCACCCACAGCGACCGTCACCGCCCCAGTCGGAGGACAATGGGGTAAGGCCGGGGAGCGGGGGGGGGGGGGGGGGAGGCGTGGCCACCGTGGGGTGCGCCCCCCCCCCGACCGACGGGCAAGGGTCACGCCCGACACTGCGCCCGGGGGGGGCTGTCAGACCCGCCAAACGTGCCGTCGACCGCTCCGCGCGCGGCCGTGTGGCCGGCCGGGCTGGGTGGCCGGCTGGGTGGCCGGCTGGGTGGCCGGCCGGCCGGCCGGCCAGCCGGTCGGCCAGCCGGTCGGTCGGCCAGCCGGCCAGCCGGCCAGGCGGCCCGGCCGGCTGGCGTGGCGACCACACGCGCAGCGACGGGCGCGTCCCCCGCCCCCCCCCACACGGCAGCCGGCGCGCAGGGGCGGCGGCCGCGGTGGCGTCGACGCGGTGCTTGGCCGCGTCGCGAGGCGACCCGACGACGAGACGCGATGCGACGAGACGCGACGCGGCGCGACGAGACGAGGCGCGACGCGACGCGACGCGACGAGGCGCTGCTGCCGCCGGCGCTTCCATACCAGCCAGGACCACCACCCGGGCTGCGCCCCCCCCCCCCCCCGCCAGCCAGTGTGTTGCCTTGCATGAGCCACCTCGCGTGGACACGCTCACCGCGGTGCGCGAGCGCCAGCCCCCTCCTCTTCCAGCTCGGCGCCAGGCGCGGTGAGCCCCTACCAACAGCGTGGTCGTCGTCGTCCTCTCGCCGTTTCTTTTTTCACTACCCCCCCCCCCCTCCTTCCTTTTTTCCACCCCACCCCACCTCACCCCACCTTCCCACCCCCCACCGACCCCCCTTGCGCAGCAGCCCCCCCCCCCCCCCACCCCACCCCGCCCCTCCCCCCCCGTTCTCCCGCGCGCACGATGCGACAGGCCAACGACCGACCAACCGACCAACCTCACCGTCCGCCCGACCGCCCGACCGATCGACGTAGGTATCTAGGGACGAACAGACGGCGACGGGGGGGGGGGCACACCGCCAGGGGTCGGGCCTCACCCCACGAGATGCCGACGCCGCGGCGGGACTGTGCGCAGCGGTCCTGTCCGCGCGTCGCCCGCAGGGCCGTCGGCGGCGGCCCGGCCGCCGACCCCCTGGGGGGGGGCGCCTGTCCCCAGAGCCACGCGGCAGGCCAAACGGGCGGCGGGCCGGGCCGGCCCGGTCGGCGGAGGGGCTGCCCGGGCGGGCGGCCAGCCGGCATGCCGGCAAGGCGGGCGGGGGGGCGGGCGGGCGGACGGACGGGCGGGCAGGCAGTCAGTCGGGTCTGCGGGACTGACGGTCGGCGACCACCAAACCCACCCTCCCCAAGCTGCCACCGTCGGCCATCCGGCTAGTCTCTCCCTCTCCCGTCTCTCTTTTCTTTTTTTTTTTCTCGGCGGCCCCATCAACGGCATTGTGGTCACCAGTCGCGCCGAGGCGCCTCGGCGTGGTCGCCTCCCGCCCGCCCCCGCCCGCCAGCTCGGTCGCCCGCCCGCCCGCCCGCCCGCCTGCCCGCGGAGGCGGCGCGCCCCCCCCCCCCCCGACCGCCCTCGAACCACGTATCTCGCCGGGTGCCCTGCAGCAGCTGGAAAAATGGCCCCTCATTTTTCTTCGTCTGACGCCGCCATCCTGCCCCTCCCCGGGTCTCTCGATACTCCTCTGCCGCGGCGGCGGTGGCAACGGCGTCGCGCGTGTGGGTGGCGGGCGGCCAGGGGTGGAGGGCCCTGGACCGGCTGATGAGGGGGGCGGGGGGGAGAGGGTGAGGCGGCTGGCTGCCTGCCTCCTCTCGATAGATGGCACGACCCTCGTCACTTTTTCCCCCGTTCTTTTCTTTTTTGTTTCGCGCTCCCTCCCCCTGACGAACTGACGGCGATCACGAGGAAGGGTGGGGGGGGGAGTGGGGGAGGGATGAAGGGGAGGTGGGGGCGGGGGCTTGGATCGGGCTGCCTCCTGCCTGCCCGCGGTGGGTGGGGGGCAAGGAGGGGGCCCTTCACGGCGTCGTGACCCCACGTGTCCATCGCGAGGCGGTGGTAGCTGCCAGCAAGGCAAAGAGGAGCTGGGGTGCCATAATCTGAAGGGCGGTGCAGGCGCGGCTGGAAGAGGCTCCTGGATGGGGGGGGGGGGAACGTCTCCAAAACTCGCAACCGACTAATCCGCTGGACACAAAGAGCCATTCGCACATAGCGTAAATAGCGCTCGTTTTCGGCCAAGGCGCGCATGAACTGGACACTGAGAACTCGGTCGGAACACAGCGCCTTGGCACCAAGCAACTCTCGTGGTTCTGTCTCACGTGCTTATATGAGGAGCCAATACAAAGCGAGCAGAGATGGTGCGTCTCCAGTCCCGAGATCAGGCACAATCCAAGTCCATGAAGCGGCGGTGACAGGAAATCCGCTGCTCGGGGTGGACAAGGCGGCGGCGACAGGCAATGCGCACGGGGGTAGTGGTGGTGTTGGCGGCGGGGGGGGTTGGCGTGGCGGCGGGGGGGGTTGGCGTGGCGGCGGGGGGCGATCCCCTTTCGCCCGCCCCCCCACAATTGCCAGCGACGTCCCTGCCACCCCCCCCCGCTGCCGCCGAGGCGGCTGCTATGTTGGCGGCACAGCGCCTTCGACAGCGAAGGCCGCGGCGTGCGGAGAGCCAGCCGAGGCGGGCGGAAGACGGTGGGGGCGCTGTGCCGCTGCTTGGCGGCGACGCCGCGGTGGCGGTGGCCGCCGGTGGTGGTCGCCGCCGCCCCGCCGCGGTGCTACTTCGCGCCTGAGGCCGGCCTCTCGACGCTAGCGGTGGCCGTGCGCAGTGCGGCGAGATGAGTGGCGGCGGCCTGTGTCTGAGGGGCGGCGTCGGCGGGTGGCAGCGCGGCGGCGGCGGCGACACGCAATGCGCCGCCTGTGACGGACAAGGCAGTGGCCGGGGGTGTTTTGCGCGGGGGTGGCGGTGGTGTTGTCCGCGGGGGGGGCTGGCGCGGCGGCAGGGGGCGATCCCTCTTTGCCCGCCCCTCTATGGCCGCCAAAGACGTGGCTGTTACCCCCCCCGCGGCCTTCGAGGCGGCTGCTGTGTTGGCTTCACAGCGCCGGCCACAGCGGCTCCCGGGGCCTTCTGCGAGCCAATCGAGGTGGGCGGCAAGACGGTGGTGGCGCTGTGCCGCGGCTACGCTGCGGTGTCTGTGGCCGCTGGCGGTGGTCGCCGGCGCCGCGCCGTGCTGCGGTGAAGCGTCCGCGGCAGGCCCAGAGGCTACAGCGGCGGCCACACGGAGGATGGCGAGCGGCACGGCGGGCGCTGCGAGTGACGGGGCCGACGCTGTGTCGGCGGGCGCCAAGGGAAAAGTTGTCTCCCCCGCTCGCACGCTGCTGGGCGGCGGCCGCCCCACCCGCGCTGCCAGCCACACATCTGTCGACGCGGCGCCGTCGCGGCCGGGCAGCAGACGCCGCCCCCCTCTCCTCGTCCCACAGCCAGCTGCGCCGCCTCGTGCGTTTGTCGGCCGCCCCCTCCCCACAACCAGTCGCGTCGTCAGAGCGCGCCTGGACGGTGGTCGCAGGACGGAGGTTGCAGTGCCGCCAGGCGTGCCTTCCCGGCAGGGCAGTGGCTACGCCCCCGAGCCGCCATGCCACAGCCAGTCGCGCCGCCGCTCCCCGTACCGGAGGCAGCCGCGCCGCAAGGGCCGGGGATCTTCCGCCCCCGCCAGCGGCCAGCCGCAGCGCCGCCAGCGGCGCCGTCGCGACTGGATGTCGGCGGCTCCCCCTGAGCCCCCGCTCCGCCGCCAGCCCGGCCGCCGCTAGCGTACGGAGGCAGCCCCCGCCCGCTGACAGCCGCGCCGGCGCAGCTGGGCAGCGGCTGCCCGCACCCCGCCGCACCCACGCCCGCGTGCAGTGGCCAGCGGCCGGCTGGCCTGCGCCCGCGTGGAATGACGCGCCGCGCTGGTGCATTACAATTCCGCCAGTGAATAAATCGTGTGCGCCTGCTGTGCCAGGAGTCCTCGTGAGAGCTCTTGTGAGAGCTCTCGTGAGAGCTCGAGATCAGGCTCCTTGCACTTGACGACCGATGCGATAATATGGGCTGCTTCTCATGAAAAATGGCTGGATAAAACTCAGACGAAAGCTTTGGATTTTTTAGGCTGCAGACGTTTGAGACGAGACGATGGGGGGATCGCGGAAGCGGGGAGCCGCCACCGCTGCCACGCCGCGCGGCCGCCCACCCGCCCGGTTTGTTTCTATCTACCAGGGCGGTGGGCCGCTCGACCATACGATATATAATATTACCTCGGCTGGTGTGGCAGCGGCCTTGAGCAGGACGTCGCCCCCATCACAACGGTCGCCGCCTCCAGGCTCAACGGGTGACGGCCGCAGCCACTCGCTCCCCGCTCTGGTTGTTTCTTTCTCCGCTGGCCACCAATTGGCCACTGAACTGGCCGCCGAGCCGTGGACCGCCGCCGCTGCTGCCGCCTCCGCTGCCCGCGTCGACTGCGGGAAATCCACAGTGCGCAATCTGGCTTGCCGCAGAGGAGGGGGTGGCGGATGGCCGGCGGCTGCGCGCTCAAGACGTGTGCCCTTGACGGGCAGACTTTGGCCGTGCCCCGCTGATCCACCCGCCGCCGCGGCGAGCACCGAGGCCACGCTACTATAGCCGAGATGTGGGGATGGGGGGGGGGGGGCAATCCCCCCCACCCCGGCTCCTCCCCGGAATGTCCTCGTCAACGTGGGGCCGGCAGGCAGGCAAGCTGACAGGTCCGCTTGATGGGGGCCTGGGGGGGCGCCTTTCTCTCCCCAGGGACGCTGGCGGCACTTATCAGAGGAGCGTGCCACGCGCGCGCGCGCGTGCGCGACCGCGCGCCAGGCCGAGCGCCCACACCAGAGCAGCGCACAGGCGCAACGTTGACGGCCCCGCCGCGGTCCCCCCCGTTGAAGGACCAAACAACCTACCGGCAGGCCAGCGGCGCGCCGCCCTCCCGCCCCCCCCCTCTGTCTCGGCCAGCAGGCTCAGGACTACTGGGCCCAGAGGCCGCAAGACCGCCAATGGCTCTCTCTTCTTTCTCCTTTTTTTCTATTTTCTTTTTGCAGCGCCACCCATCCTGCCAACCAGCCCAAAAGGACGGGGGGGGGGGGGGGGGGGAGGGTGGCGAGGCCTCGGCGAGCGGAGAGTGCGCAGAGGTGGCGTGTGAGGGCGCCGGATCTGTGGCAGCCAGTCGCCGGTGGGGGTCTGGCAGAGCTGCAACCTCAAGGTGACCCCGGCGGCCGGTCGGTCGGTCGGTCGCCGGCAGACGGAAGCGAGCGGGGGCTGCAGGCAGGCAGGCCCACCAGTGGTCACGGCTCCTCTCCTCACCAGCAGTGCAAATAGGGCCAGCTGTTTGCGTGCGCCGCGGTCTGGGAGGTTGTGACTCGCGCGTGGGGGAGGTCGGGGGGAGGGGAGGGAGGCGGGGGAGCATGGTGGCGTTTTTAGTCCCGCGCGCTTCTCGCGGCCATCGGTTCGGCGCTCTGTGATCTCTCCGGGCGCCGTTGTCCCCAGATGGACACTTTGTCGCGAGAGTGGGTGCAGCGCGTCCTCCTGGAAGGGTTCCAGCTTATGACACGTGGCCTGCAGCGTGTGCCAGAATGGCGGCCCCGTCGTTCGACCTCGCTAAGAAGCAGATGCAACTGCAGTACATGTTAGTTGCGCAAGACAAGTCAAGTAACAACTGGAAGCGTTATTTAAACGCTCCATGGATCTGTCGCCGACCAGACACTGTCACTGCAGAACCATCGACATCTCGATTTGCCCCTCCAACGCGGACCAGAGTCAGAGGGGCTCTCGCGGCGGTCTTTGCCAGTCCGCCTCCAGCCAAATCCGTCATCAGTCGTTGCCCGCATGACGACCCCCGTTACTTTGGTGCCGCCATGCTTCACCCAGTGCTAAAGCGGGGGGGGGCTGAGAGAATGGAAACGGCAGTGCCATTACCCTGCCCTTGATGCCTTGGACAGCACCAACAGAGCACCCGCGCGCGCGCCTCCTTCTCCGCCAGCCTTGAAAAGGTTTGTCTTTTTCTTTTTTGCGTTGGGCAGTAATGTCAATTGCTGGTAGCTTTTCTTTTCTGCTCTGCAGCAGGTGGCACCACAACTCATACAAGAATAGGCATTCGGGAACAAGACTCACGAACACAGCGAAGCACATGGAACTGCCAGCCAGTTCGAAAACCCTCCTTCCGCTCGCGCCCCGCTACCGTTCTTCCACTCATCTCAGCCCCCCCGGTCCTCATCTTCCTCCCTCCTGGCGCCCACACATTTCTTCCCAGTACCCTTGCGGCAAAACAATGTGGACAGGCCACGTCGCCTGCCCAGCCGCCCCCGTCCTACTGACCAAATCCACCACTTCCTCGCATCACATCGCGTGTGGCCGGCCCGTGCGCCCCCACCGCGCTCCCCAAAGCCGCTCAGTTGGTGGCAGCCACACGGCCGCGCACTGGCTGCGGGGGCGCACCGGAGCCGCAGCTACCTAGAGCGGCCGCTCTATGTCGCCGCCGCCAAGCCCGCCGTCGCCGCCGCCACCACATGTCTTCACGCCGTCCCCTTCCTCCCTGGGGGCCGGCGAAAGCAGCCGCCGCCGCAGCAGACAGGAGGTCCGCGGAGAGAGTGGGGCGGGGCGGGTGCCCCACCACCGCCGAGGCTGCCAAGGTCATAGGTGGCCGTCATCGTTCCCGCTGTCACCCGCCATGGCCACTGCCACTGCCGACGCTGCCGCAAAGGTCGCGGCGCGGTTGAACGCGGCTAGACTGGCCTGCCGCGGCTGGGTGGCCAAGAAACGGCTACGGCAAAGCGTCCCACACCAATGCGACAGGCGTCAATGAAACGCCAAGGCGCGCTTGCTCCACCAAGTCTATCGAGCGGTCGTATTGGTGGCTCCCGCCGCCGACGCGGCTGGCGGTTCTGCGCCGCCTGATGGGGGGCGGCGGCGACGGTCTGCAACACCGCCCTGCCCCCCCCTCTCCAACAAAATGGGCGCCACCACTGCTACCATCCCCCGCTCCTCCGCGTGCCACTCCCGCGGGCTAACCCCCTGAAACCGCTACCGGTCTGCCCACACCCGTCAATTGACTGTCATCACCCATCCCGACAGGCAGAAGAAGCATCCGTCGCGTCGGTCGAGAGTCGCGGCGATGATGAAAGTGCCCTCGGGGGGTGGGGCGTTGCCGCACGCATCCATACGGTGGCAGAGTCTCATCCACCACCTCTCATCCCCCACCGCACCCAGGTGCCACTGCGGAAAGTGGGCGTTAGTTGCGCCCAGAGCCTCATTAACGTGAAAATGATTGCTCAGGACATTTTACTCAAGGCCTGAAGTTTGAGGCGAATTGTGAATACGCTGTATTTGCATAGTCTTCGGCAAACTTACTTGGTGCTTTCGAATTAACACTTCTGGATCGCTGACAGCACGCCCCATTGCAGCACACAGGGGAGCGCGGAGTTTTACCGCCACCACCCCCCGACGTGCCTGCCGTGCCCGCCAATATACGCTTCTCGCTCTACCGACGTGCCGTCTGCTCCGGAGCGTCCGCTACCCGCGGACTGCTGGTTTGTGCACCTTTGTTGTTTTTCCTCTGGACCTGTGCTCTGTGCGCCATGGCAACAGCTGCCCCAGCGGGGGTGGTGGAGCGCGAGCCGGCGCTGCCGCAGACCACCATTGATACGGGCCATGCCGACATGATTGTACGTTGTCTTCCGGGGCCATCGCGCGGCGCTTTCTCTCTCCTCAAGCTGTCGAAGGCTCCGCAGCATCTGCGGTGTTTCCTTTTTAATCGTCTAGCGGTGCGGCTTGGTGTCCTCTGTTGATGGGCCTTTTTCATTCATGGCTGCTGACTTCGATTTCTGATGTCATTGTTGTCATGCCTGTCGCGTTGTGCTGTCCTCGGTCAGCTGTTTTTTTGGTATCCTGATTCATTTTCATTGCTCCACTTGCATCTGGCAGCACGACTCCCAGCTCGACTACTACGGCCTCCGGTTGGCGACTGCCTCGTCTGACCGCACCGTGCGCATCTTTTCCCCTACCGGCGGCAACCCCCCTCAGCATACTCTCTCTGCCGAGCTGGTCGGCCACGACGGCCCCGTGTGGCAGGTGTCGTGGGCTCACCCTTCCTTTGGGGGCCTCCTTGCGTCGGCCGGGTTTGACGGCCGCGTCATCCTGTGGAAGGAGGACGTTAGCACCGGTGCCTGGCGCCGCGCCTATGAGTACAGCTGGCACGCGTCGTCGGTCAACTCTGTGGCGTTTGCGCCCGCCGCGTACGGCCTGGCATTTGCGTGTGCGTCGTCGGACGGTTTCGTTTCCATTGTCTCCCACAACCCCGCCGACGGTACCTGGGCAGACGTCCGCGTGTCGGACGCGGCTGACGGGGGTGCCCAGACGCACGCCCTGGGCGCCTCCTCTGTGTCGTTTGCGCCAGCCACATTTGGCGGCCTCGGCGAGCCCGACGGCGCCCTCCCGCCGCTCCGCATCGTGACGGGCGGCTGCGACGCACTGGTCAAGGTGTGGACGCGCGGGAATGACGGGGGGTGGACGCGGGACGGCCCTCCGCTGGCGGCCCACCGGGAATGGGTGCGCTCCGTTGCCTGGGCGCCTGCATTGGGTGCGGGGCGCGACGTCATCGCGTCGGGTGGCCAGGACAAGCGGGTGGTCGTGTGGACGCGCGGCGACAGCGGCGGTCCGTGGGAGAAGAAGGAGCTGCCCGACTTTGGGGCGCCCGTGTGGAGCGTGTCTTGGACGCCCGCGGGGGGGGTGCTGGGGGTGGCCTCGGGCGACAGCAGTGTGACCATGTGGAAGGAGAGCGAGGGGGGGTGGGCGCTGTTGAGTCGGCTGGATGAGCCAGAGCCTACGAAATAGGGGTCCGGTCATCGTGCGGGTTGTATTTTTGTTGCTGTTGCAGCCTCTTTCGCACTTGGCCGCTCGTTGCCTGCCGAAGGGAGGTGCTCTTCTTGGTTACTACGGCGATTGGTTTCGTACCAACCACATCACAGGCAAGTGCACAGCTCGAGACACCGTACCCAGCCATGCCGCTGTCTGCCACCCATGTCCCTTGAATGTTTAATATACACTCGTGCGCGTAGTCCAAAGCGACCGCCCGCTCGATTGGTGGCTCGCTAGGGCACCGCAGAGCTCGCAGCATGTCAATACCCACAATAAGGCACGATGATGTCTGGCTCGCGTCTCATGGACGTCGTCTGGTGTGCCCAAGGGGCTGCGCTCCAGACGACGCCGGGTCTGCGCTGCACCAGCAGCAGAGAAGTCAACCTTCCGAGGCCACCGTGTCCCCCCCCGGCGTCGCCCCGTTCCCCGCCGACGTCGCCCCGTTTCCCGCCGACGTCGTCCCGTTCCCCCCAGAGTTACCCACGTTCCCGTCTGACGCCGCCCCATTCCCCTGAACGAAAAAGCTCGACATCTGCCCCTCGGCCTCGACGCATCGCTCGTGGCGCATGTGCAGCGCCGGAACGGCCACGCCCGGCACCCCCACCACCTTGGCCGGCACCCCGACCACCGTCACGTGGGGTGCCACGTCCTCGAGCACAAGGGAGCACGCCCCCACCTGCGCGCCAGCCCCCACCTTGACGGGCCCGAGGAGGGTGGCGCCCGCCCCCACCAGCACCCCATCCCCAAGTCGCGGGTGCCTCACCCCGTGCTTTTTCCCACTCCCGCCAAGCGTCACCGAATGCAACAGGGACACGTTGTCGCCAAGAACGGCAGTTTCCCCAATGACCAGCCCAGTGGCGTGGTCCCAGAAAGCGCCCGCGCCAACGACTGCCGCCGGGTGAACGTCTACCTGCAGCCGCTTGCTGACTTGGGACTGAAGAAAGTAGGCCAGCGGCCGACGGTCGGTGGTCCACAGCGCGTGCGCCACGCGGTGGGCCTGTAGGGCGTGGAAGCCCTTGAAGTAGAGCAGCGCATCGATGAGCTGCGTGCACGCAGGGTCCCGCTCCATCACCGCCAGCAGGTCCAACCGGAGGGTGCGGTCCATGGCGGCAGCCGCAGCGGCGGCAGAGGCGGCGGCGGCAGCTGCACCCGGGTCGCCGCCCAGGGAGGTCGCCCAGCCGAGCGCCGGGTGGCCTGACGCGGCGGCGGCCCCCCCCGCGAGCGCCTCCCGGCACACCTCCATGAGAAGCGTCGCCGGCATGGCCGCCGACGCGAGTTTATTGGCCAAGTGAAACGCCAGCGCGCTGCCCAGCGTCCGGTGATTGAGCACTGAGTTGAACAGGAAGGAGGCGAGGAGGGGCTCCTTGGCCGCCGCCGTCCGCGCCTCGGCCTGCATGGACTGCCAAAAGAGGTCGGTGGCGGCAAGGGCGGGCGGCTGCGCGGCCCACCCACCGCCGCCATCCAGGCCCAGGGTGGCACGGAGGGCGCAGATGTACTCGTTCTTGTTGGCCACCCGCTGGCCGCCCACGGACTCAACGGGCGCCGGCGCGTGGGTGGGGGGGAGCGCCGCTGAAGTGGAGGGAGGGGGAGAGGTCGCCTTGTCGCCGTTCGCGCCGGCAGCAGCCGGCGTTCCGGCTGGGAGTGCAGGCGACGCCATACTAGGATGAAGAGGGGGGCGCCGCCGTCGGGGAGCGCCGCCAGCTGCGAGCCGCCGCGGCACGTGGCAGACCGCCGGGGCAGCCGCGGGGCCGAGGGCGGGGGGCACCCCCGACAGAGCAGCGGCAAAGGCCAGGGGGCAACGAAAGTACAGCTGTGGCAACAAAGGGTGCGGGGGGGGTGGAGGGACCATGACGCCCGCCGCGATTGGGGCAGTCGGGCCGGGCAGCACGACGGCGGCGCGGCTTCACCAGACACAGCGCACGACTGCCAGAACCTGCCATCGACGATGCATTGCGCCACCTCGCTCGCAGCGCGTCCTGGATCCTTGAAGCGCTGGACAGACACGTGGCTTTCAGCTCCTGGTGGAACCCACGTCGAGTGATGGAACGGTCGCATGTGAAGTCCACAGTACTTCTAGTACGAAGTAATTTCATTGAAATTAGATAGTGACCACTTCATTGCACTACTTTCGTTGAATGACCTGGCTCAACGGGGTCGTGCTCGCTCCAGAACAAGTCCTCGCCCTCCGTCATGTGCGTGAGCCAGATTCTGGTGTGACCAGACAGCACTCCCTCGCGGGGTCACCGCGGTGGGCATCGCGCGGGGATCATCGCCGGGGCCACCGGGCCTCTCATTTGCCAGACGGCAGGCCGTGATAACGCTTGGCAGGGCCCGCCAGCCACACCCTTTGTGTCGGCATGCCTGTCGGCGTCACCAGCGCCCCGCCCGAGCGGAGCCCGCTGCCACCCGGTCGCCGTTTGGGGGGAAAAGGGCAAGTCCAGGCAACAGTGCGTGAAACAGGCCTCCCCACCTCGTTGTCGCCGCCGCCGCTGCACGCCCCCCACCTGCTGCACACTGACCAACCACCAGGCAGCCAGCCAAGAGCAGGAGCTGTGCCAGCGCGCGCGCTCGCCCCCCCCGCAAGCCCCAACGCGCGTGGAACCGAACCGCCGTCGGGGCCGCCGCCGCCACGCTGTGGATCCAGGCCCCGCCGCATCCACCGTTGCGCGCACACCTCGGCGTCGATTGCAAACGGTTTGGGCGGGAGGGACGCTTTCACCGCGCGCGCTGATCGATGCCCTGTGCTCTTGCTGGCGGCCTCGCCGCGCGCTCTCGGACCACGCAGGTGTGAATAAGGCGGTGTGCCCGTGCCCCTCCTCCCTCTCAACGTTGTGGTGGTCCCGCGGTCGTCGTCGCCTGCCGAACCGCGCCAATTTTTTTTTGCCGCCAGGTCCCTGACGCCACCTCCCCCCCCCCCCCCCCCTTGCCTGCATCGGCTCGTTGCTGCTCTTGTTCCGTTTCTCCTCTTGCGGCCTGGGTTGTTCAGAATTCGTACGCTCCACTCTTGCGTGCCCCGCGGCCGACCCACGCTCCCGTTTCGGAGAGCTCACGCCGGCGTGTTGTGTGCCTTATACGTTGTCGGCCGCTGTCTGCCCGCTGACACCCCCGCCGCCCCCAAGCGCCGCCCCCCAACGAGTTGCGCACCACCACCCTGGCGCCGCCCGACCGCCCGCGGTCGCTGGCACCCCGCCCCCCCGCGTCCGTTTCCACGCCTCCCCGCATGGGGGCCGCCCCAGATGCGCTTCCCCTCCACCCGCGCCGTCCCCTTGTGCCAGCGAGTGGGCGTCCGCCCCTCAGCGCCTCCTTCACCCGCTCCCAGGGGGTGCTCGTCGGTGATCTGAGGACCGTGCCCGCTGCGGAGCACCTGGCACCCTCTGCCGCGGGGGGTGGGGGGGTGGGGACGGTCGGAGCTGCCGCAGCAGGTGGCCGTTTTCTTTCGGCCGCCCAGACGGTGGAGGCAATGCTGCAATCGCGACCTGTCGCAGCGACCCGCGGTGGTCAACCCCCTCCCGTGCACCCGAACCCCGTAGATGGGAATATGGGTGGTGGCGGTGGCGGCGGTGGGGCCGGCGGCGGGGACAGCGGTGGTGGGGGCGGTGCCGTCCCCTCCCCGCTGCCCGCCTGGGTCATCATCCGCCGCAGTGCCCGCGCTGGTGCTCCAGAGGCCCGCATCAAGGTGCGGCCGTTGCGGATGCTGGCCAACGGGGACGTCGTGGTCCGGCGTAAGGCAGCCGACGGCGGGTATGAAGAGCAGCTTGTCCGTCGCCACCGGGTAGTTTACGTGGGCCCCGTGGAAGATGGGGGTGTCAAAGCTCCGGTACACCCTTCGCCGCCGTCGCCGCCGCCGCCGCCGCCGCCACCGCGGCCCCCCGCATCGCATCCACTATCAGCCGGACCGGCCACGGGCCGAAACGACGTCACGAGGCCAGCGTCGCCCGGCGGGCGCCACGCCGCCCCTCCCCCGGTGACCGCGGCGGTTCCTTTTTATCGCACCGGTGGCGGTGGTGGCTTGGCAGCCCTGGACGATGCACGTGAACCGGCTGGTGCGGTGTTGGCGCCTGTCATGAGCATGGCATCGCTGGACCGGCGCGACTCGGAGTCCGCGTCGGCGGCAACGAGCCACACATCTGCATCGACGGCGGCGGTCATGCGGGCGGTAAGGGAGGGGGCTGCAGCTAGGACGCGCGCGGCCGAGGCGGCTGCTGCGGCCGACTGGCGTCGGCGGCAGGCGGCGGCCGCGGCCGCGGCAGCAGCTAAAGTTGGGCACGGGGACGGGCGAGTCGAATTGACCCCGCCGGTCGGTCAAGACGTTGCGAGAAAGGGCGCCGGACATGGCGTTGGGGAGGGGGGGGGAGTCAGCTTACTGCCCCTCTCACGAGCTGCTGCCCCTGACCTACCTCGAAGGATGGGCGCACGGCCGACGACGGGGCGGGTGGCAGGTGCAGTCGGGGGCGGTGGCGTTGTCCGCACGGCGGGGACGAACGAGCCTGAGTCGGGCCCACCTCCCCTGCAGCGCACTGATGCGTCGGCTTCGCTGCTGGCCTCGCTGCCGCCGCCGCCGGGCGTGGCACCCACGGAGAAACGTCAAGCATCCGTGTCCGCTGAGAACAAAGGGCGTGCCGGCGGTCGTCCGTCGTGGGTAGACCTACCGCCCACCCTGACGCAGGCGCTACCACCCACCTTGTTCCGCGAAGAGGAGGTCGGACTGCCCGATGGTCGCGGCGGCGGAGGGCCACGCCGTTCCCTCCCTGACGGTGTTGACGCCCACCAGCACCGGGAAGGGCCAGCCCGTGTGCAAGAACTCGATGTTAGCGGCGGTGGGCGGGCATCTCCTCGACCGCGGCCACGCATGCCGGGTGCTGGCGAAGGGGACGTCGGCCCGAAGGGCGGCAGTCTGACACTCACAGATGCTGTGCTGCAAGCGCCTTCTATGACCAACCACGATGACCCAGCCTCCGACCGCACGTCCTCGTGGGTGGCCATGCAGGCAGCCGCGGCAGCGTCAGCAGCTAAGGCAGCTTCCTTGGAACGTACGAAGGAGCCTGCCCCGCAGTCTGGCGGTAGTAACATGACACCGTTTTTACGGGTCGTTCCGCGTGCTCCCCCTGGCGGTGAAGCCCCGTCTGCAACCGCATCGCCGTCGCTTGAGCGTTCAACTCCGCAGGGAATGTCACCACGGCGCAGCGGTGACAGCTCGGCTGCCGGTGGCGACGATAGCCGACAAGCCAAGGTTCCTTCATCGGACCGCAGCCGCCGTCGGCATGCACCACTTCCCCGCGACGCGAGTAGTGGCAGCCGTGACGTTGACGAGCTACCCCGTCCACATCCACCTCGGCCATCGTCACCGTTGTTGGAAGATGCGCCACCCCTGGCGGCCACGCACGTGTCTATCGCGGATGCGAGCCCGTCCATGCCCACCCGCCACGCATCGCGCTACCGCGATGGCGCTGATGGCAAAGGCGGGACGGCTAGGGGAAGCAGCAGCCGTCACCGACATGGCCATCGGCGGCCGCTTGAAAGCGATGGAAAGGGCGGTGGCAGGTCAAGCGATGGCAGGACCAGCGACGGTAGGGCAAGCGACGGCAGGACAAGTGACGGCGTTTCTCCGTCCAGACGAGGCCACGTGAGCGCATCACGAAGCGGAGCAGGTTTCGGCAGTGGTGTTCGCGGTAGTGGTGATGGCGAGGCCAACAGCAGCCGCGCACACGCCCTGCCGCGTGCGTCTACTGCCCCACCCAGCCGCCCGTCCGTAACGACGTCCCCACCCTCGGGGCCCTTGGCCGTAGCAGCCCCTCCGCCTGCTCTCTTAGTCGGGAGTTCTAGCGCGCAGGAGGCGGCCTCCCCCCAGCGAGGTACGGCCGCAGAGGCATCATCATCCCCTGCCAAGCGGGACGCAGCAGAAGCGTCATCATCGTCGTCACCCGTGACGCAGCCTCGACCCCTTGGGGGCCCTTGGCCGGGCGCACACCCTCCGTCCAGCCGCATCCACCCACCCCAGAAGGTATCGTTTGCCGCACCTGCAGACGCCCCTGAGCTTGCGCCCGGCGTCTTCATTGAGTCCCCACGTATGCCGCGGGTGGCCGTCCCCGCCGACACGGGTAGTCGCAGCAGCCGTGCCGTGTCAGCCGAGGCGCGCAAGGAACGCAACTCCGGTGGGCTTCGTGGCAGTGGCGATCTTCGCCGCAAGAGTGCCGAGCTGTGGCGCTCCGTATCTGGTCGCCTCCGATGGTTTGGAGGGGACGAGGCAGGGCGTGGGGGCTCGGGCCGCGGCCGCGGTCGCGACGTCAGCGTCGACGTGACGGGTCTGGCCGACTTTCGGGAGGTTGGAGCTGAGCTGGACCGGCAACACGAGGAGAAGGCTACGGCGGCGAAGGGTTCAAGGCGAGCAGGGGCCACTAATGATGACGCGCGGCAGTCCGCGCGTCGGCGGCGGCACCACAGGGAGCGGACCTCGCGAAGGCCTGACATCGCGAGTGCGTCGGCTCAGTCGCCAGAGAGCGACGACCGGCGGTCGCGGCGGCGGGAGGCGCGGCGCAGCGGAGAACTCAGCAGTGCCACGGCCGAAGCTTTCCGAGAGCCGTCGGGCAGTCAGGTGCCGCCTGCTACCACCTCTCGTCAGCATGCGCGAGCGACGCGTCGTCCGGGTGGCACGACGGACGCCAGCCGATCCGGGGACGTCAGTGGGGAGGAGGGCAGCGGTGGCCGCCGCCTCGACGGCCTATTCGGCCGCCGCCGCCATAGCGGTGTGAACCGTGACGAAGGCGCGACATCGGCTACAGCCGGCGACGGGAAGGAAGATGGCGGAGGGGGGGGTGTGCCGCTTGGTCGGATGTTTGCGCGGCGCCGCCCCAGCGGCACTCGCCGTGGCGACGGCGTCAGCGGAGACGAGGGCGCCACGTCGGGTACGGCCAGCGGTGGGGAGAGTGGTCCGCTGTCTGCTCGCCTCTTCAGTCGCCGCCGTCCCAGCGGCGTGGATGACTCTGGGACGGGCAGAGGCAGCAGAGCTGACGGGACCGCGGTGCCAAGGTCTGGCAGCACCTTCTTTCGTCACCGCCGCCACCGCGGTAGCGGCGTCGACGGCGGGAATGAGGACGTTGGCGCCACGGGGGAATCGACTGCCGGCGCCGCGACCAGGGAGCGCCGCCGAGACCGTAAGGAGCGCGAGCGTGCGGCCGCCGATGCTGCCGCCCGCGAGCGCCGCCGGTCTGGCGAGGTGACGCCGCGAGCGTCCACAGAGGAGCGGCACCTCTTGTTGCCCGAAGGGTCTGCTAGACAGGCGGCGGCAGGGGCGCGCGTGCATGCGGGTTACACTGAAGAGGACGGCGCGGCCGCCCGGGCTGTTATGAACGATGACCGCCGCCACCGGTCTGGCGGCTGGGGCGGCCGCGCAGACCGGCGGGAGCGCAAGGCGCGGACGGCCGACGCGCCTGACGGACGGCGTCGGCGGCATGGGCGGCGGGACGGGGCAGAGGCCGGTCGGCAGAGTGGCATTTTTCGCGTTTGAGGAGTCAACCGGGGGATGTATGGTATGAGAAGAGAAGGGGAGAGGCAGGGCGAGGGGGGAGCGTGTGAGTGGGGATGTCGAGCTGCGAGTGAGTCTGAGATTTCTCCCTGGTCCACGGTCGCCAGCAAGACCCTCCCGCTTTCCGCGCACCCACCGCGGTAGGCTTTATCGTTGAGCGCCTCGATGTCCCCCACCCCTTCCCCCAGCTCAGCTTGGCCATCTGCGAAGTGGTCGGGGGGGGAGGCGCACACCCCAATTTCGTGGCCTTGACCAGCGTCTTCTCTCTTCTGGTCTTCGCCTTCCCTCCGTGGATCCGCCCCCCCCCCACCCCCACGCAGTTGTTCTGCGCCAGCAGGGTCTGGTACCCGCCCACCTGCTCTGCCATCGCCATACGCAGGTCGGCCATGGCGGCTGCGTCGCCGCGGCACGCTGCATGCGCCGCCCGTTTCGCTGCCGACGGGTACCACAGGTGCCGGCCGGCCGGCCGCCCAACGCCGCCTCCCCAATGACCCCCGCGGGCGTCACCTCCCGCCGCACGGCGGCGGCGGTGGCGCGGGAGAGGGCCGCGTGCCCGCCCCCCCCCCCCGCAGTTGCCGCGTCGGCCCTGTGGGCGCCCCCCGCCGACCGGCGGGCGAGCACCAGGTACCACCAGGGGCAGCCAGCGGCGGTGCACGCGGCGGCGGCAATGCCAACGCCGGGCCGACAGCCGGCGCCCGTGGGGGTCCAAGGGGGGGGGGTGGGGGGGGGGGCGCGCCTGCCACGCATGTCGGGGGGGGGCGGGGGGGGTGGGGGCGGCCCGCCCGGGCGGCGGTCATGACGGCCCAGGAGAGGGGGATGGCGGCGCCAGGGCCCCGCGTGGGCGGCACCCACCGCCGCTCGCCACGCCACGCGGGCGGCGGTGGCCACGGCGGGGGCGAGTGGCGGCGGGCGTGTCCCCCAGCGCCCCGCGCTCCAGCGCCGCCACCACCCGCGCGCCGCAGTCGCCGCCGCCGCCCGGGTGGCGGCGCACGCGCCCTTGAGCCGGGCAACCTCCCCCTCCCCCTCTGTCACAAGGACAATGACAACGTGGGTGGCGCCGGCGGCCACCAGCGCCACCACCTGATGGTGGCACTGGCGGTCATGTTAGTGGCAAAACCCCACCGCCGCGGCCGCCGCCGCGTCTTCCGCCGCACACCCTTCCAGGCACAGCCGCAGCGGCACCGTCCGCACCGTCCCCTGCAGGGCCCACTTGGCCACATGGGTGGTGGCCCTCCGCCCCCGCGTGACCGCATTGACGGCGGCGGCAACGTGCGGCCACATGAAGCGCACGCGAGCCGCTCGAATCGATGAGGAAGAGCAGGTGGGTAGGGGGGGGGGGGGGGGGCGCCCGCCCCTACCCCTGACGGGGCCGCCGCCTCCAAGACAGGCGAAGGGGAGGAGGAGGGCCGCCGCACGGCCGCCGGCAGGGTAGACGGGCAGGGGAGGGGGCGGGGTGTCGGCCGCCGCCATCATGGTGATGGGGCCGCTCGCGGAAAACGGGTGGGTGGGGAAGGAGTGGGGGGTGGGGGTGGGAAGGGCATGCAGCCAGCCCGCCAACCACACAGCACCTGCCGCAGCCGCCCACGGCGCTTCGCACCCCGCTTCCCCAGTCGGCGGCAGTGCCCCTTACTTGCCCTCGCCCTGAAGGAAGGGGCTCGGGGGGTGGGGGGGGGAGCGGGAGGAGGGGGAAAAACTGCCACATGGGGTGAGAGGGCGGGCAGGAGAGGGCAAGCGCCTATTGAGAGGGGTGGGGGGGGGGGGAGGGAGGGCTACCGGCAGAGCACATACAGGACCAGGCGTGTCAGACGGCCCCAAGAGCAGTAGCGAGGGGTGGGGGGGCTGGAGGGGACCGCGACCGAGACCGAGGCATGAGGAAGGGGGGATGAGTGTGTGGAGGCGACTCCAGGGGGGGTGACGAGGCCGGCATAGCCTGTCGGGCCGCTGCCACCGCTACCAGCGGGTGGTCTGCCGCGTTGACGCCACAGACCCAACATCAGCCGCCGTGGTCCACGCCCGCCTCGCCTCCCAACCGCTGCCGCCACCGGCACGGTTCCCTTTCCCCTCCCCCGCCAATTTTTTGCCACCGCCACCGCCGCCGTCGCGCGGCGGCGGCGGTGGCGGGGGCAAAAGTCGGCCGCCACCACCACCACCACCCCCACAACCATCGCCCGTCGCCGATGCCACCACCATCGTGCTGCCTCTCTCCCTAAAGGCCGTGCCGCTCCCGCCGCCGGCCGCCGGCAGCGGCAGCAGCAGCAGCAGCGGAAGCAGCGGCGGCAGCAGAAGCAGCGGCAGCCGCTGCAGCCCCTGATCCGTCGACGAGTCGTCCATCGGAGGTGGGCCCACCAGACCCGCCCCCTTCCCCGCCCATCTGCTCTGCCCCACGGTGCCGCGGCAGCCGGGATTATGACACGCACACCGGCACCGGCGACGAGGCCAGCTACCGGGCAGTGGGAGGGGAGGAAAGTGCCCATTCGGGGGGGGGGAGGGGAAGAGGATGGAGACGGGTCGCGGTGCGGCGGGCAGGAGAAAGTGTACTCACGAGACGACGGCTGGCCTCCCACATCACGCACCGGCGGCGGCGCTGCGGACTGTGCAATGCAAACGCTGCGGCGGCGCGACGGCGGCGGCGGTGGCGGCAGCGGCAGAGGGGCGGTGCCTCCTCTACCCCCCCCAAAAAGAAAGACGGCCCACTATGTCCCACCAGCAGCCCGCCGCGCTCCACTGACACAGCCGTGGGCTCTTCCTTGCTCCTCCCCCCCGCCTGCACCCGCCCGCCCACCCGCAGCGCGCCATAATGGCGCGCGGGCCGCGGGTGGGCCTGGCACCATGAAATGGGTGACTCGGGGCTATGAGAGAGCAGAGGGGTGGGTCGGACAACACCCTCAGGGGCCGCCGCGACTCCCCCACCCCCCCCCCACCCCCGGCCCCATCCCCTGCACTCTCCCCATCTCTCTCAACCCCCTCCCTTCTCTGCTCCGCCGCCCCCTTCCCCCTTCTCTGCTTCGCCGCCCCCCCCCCCCACCGACGCGGCGCTTGCGGGAATGTCCCGCATGGACACGGTGGCGGTGCCGCGCCCCTTGGGCACCGGCTGTGCCGTGTCAAACTTCCACCCCGTCAAGTACACCACCTCCACCGTGACGGGGAGGTAGGGGGCCTCGCCCGGCCCAAGCGCCTCTGCCCCCCCTCCCCCCGCGCCCGCCCTGCCCACGCCAAAGCGCTCCCAGTAAATCTCTTCCGCGCGGGCGCGGACGCCGCGGCCCGCCCAGCGGCTGCCGCCCCCCCCCACAAGCGCCGCCCCCTCCCCCGCCCCCCACAGGTGGCGCACCAGCGTGGCGAGGTCTGGGTAGGGCACCGTCAGCAGCTCCACGTCGACGGTGGTGAGGCCAAAGCCGCCCCGCCCCAGCAGCGCCCCGCCGTCGCGGGCGGCGATAAAGGGCGACACGCGGGCGGCCGCCCCGGAGCGGGCCTCCAGCTCTGACAGCTGCAACGAGATGCGGAGCTCCTCGAGCGTCCGCCCGCCGGGCAACGCCGCGATGAGCAGCCCGTCGGGGCGGAGGAGGTGGGCGAGGCGGGCGAGCACGCCCGGCAGGTCGTTGGTCCAATGGAGCGCCATGGACGACAGGACCGCATCATAGGGGGGGCGCCTGCCATCACCGTCGGGGCCCGCCGCGGGGGGGGACAGCAGCGCGTCCGCATTGTCGGACGGGGTGCTGACGGAAAAGTCGGGGGTGAGGCGCAGGCGCGGTGCTGCCGCCGCCGCCGTCCCCCGCGCGCGGTCCACCACCGCTGGGTGCACATCGGCCATGGTCAGGTGCTCAATGCCACCCGGCACGGCGGCGCGCTCACCAGCGGGGGGATCCCCCCCCCCCTCCCCGACGCCGCCGCCGCCCCCCCCGCCGGCACCCCCCTCCTGGTCGAGCGCCCGCAGTACGTGGCCGCCGCCACACCCATAGTCTAGCACCCGTGGGAAGCGGCGGGCCATGTCGTGCAGCCGCTCCACCACCCGCGACGCCACCTCGTCGCGGAGGTAGTCATAGGTGGCGGCGTCGGGGGCGGCGGCGGCGGCACCCTTTTGCGCCGCCTTGGCCGCCTCGTCAAAGATGAGAGGCGCCCGCGGGCGGGCGAGGGGAGGGGACGCGGAAGGGGAAGACGAAAGAGGTGGCCGGACCGTCACCCCGGCCGCCGACGGCGGCGCTGGGGCGGTCGATGCCCACATGCGCGAGGGGGGGGGGGTGGGATGCAGCCACCCCCGCGAAAGGAGCGCACGGCCGACGGCGCGGGGGGCGGCCCCGGCCATGGCGCCGCACCGGCCGGTCGCGGGGGTCCAACTCCGACAAGGGGGTAGGGCAAAGGGCGGTGGTAGGCAGCCGAACACGAACAATGAGAGCTGCGACGGCAAAGATGCCTCCATGACCTGCGTCGTGGCGTTCCATTTCCGCGTAGTCGTGCCAAGCCCAAGGCAGCAAGTGGAGCTACACACGTGGCATCCTACCTAATGCCACGTTGGCCATCTCGAGAGCGCACGAGTGGGATGCATGCGCCTCGTAGGCGCGAGACGCGGCCTCCCACGTCGGATTGCCTGGTTCCCACCAAGCGCCATCCACTCGACCGACAAGGACGACCTCGACTTCCACCCGCCGCCGCCGCCATCCCGCCGTCCCCACCGCAAGGCCGCCACGCTTTTGGTTGTCCGCCTTTCAACCTCCTTGTCTTCCTCTCGCCGCTACCCATGCTGGCCTTCCCCCGTTTTTCCCCCGCCGCCGCCGCCGCCGCCGCCGCGCGCCGGCCGGCCACCCCCGCCACTGCCACCGCCGCCGCCGCCGCCGTGTTACCCGTGGCGGCGGCCTATACCCCTCCTCCTCCGGCGGCCGCTCCGCCTGTGGGCGTTGTCCGCAGCCGCCGCGGTGCGGTGGCGCTGCCTGGAATGACACCCGCTGCGTCTGGCCGGCGGTCCGCGCCGCCCGCCGCGCCGCCGCTGCCGCCGCCCATTGAGGGTGGGGGGGTGGTCAAGCGGCCACGGCTGCGGCGACCGGCGGGCGGCATCGCCACCGCCGCCGCCACTGCTGCTACTGCCGCTGCCGCCGCAGCAGCCCGCCGACGCCCATTGTCTTCCGCCACTGCCAACGGCACCGCCAATGGCGGTGAAGGTGGCCCCCCGCTGGTGGGGGTGGCGGCTGCCGCGGCGGAGGGGGGGGCAGACCCGCTCCACGCGGTGCCCCTGCCGCCCGTGTGGGAGGGCGTCGTGACGGACACGGCGACCGGCCGGCGGCGGCAGACGGTGCGTATCTCGGTACCGCCAGCCGGCGGTGCGGCGGCGGGTGTGGCGGCCGTGAGCGGGGGCACGGTCGGCAACGGCGGCGGCGTGTCTCCCGTCTCTGGTGTGTCTGCGGCGACGGTGGCGGCACCAACCGACCCCACCACCGCCCCCGACGGGGAGGCGGTGTCGACGCCTGTGGCCGGCAGTCCCCGAACCCCGGCGGCGCACGTGGTATTCTTGCCTGGCAACCCGGGGGTGATTGGCTTCTACACCCCCTTCCTCCGCCGCCTGGCCGCCGGCCTCGCCGCTGCGCCGTGGCTTGTGGGCGGCGGCGTGGAAGTCCATGGCCTCGGCTTGCTCGGTCACGACGGGGAGGGCGGCGGGGGCGGCGGTGGGCTCAACGAGGGGCGCGTGTTTGGGGTGGCCGACCAAGCGCTGGGCGTCGTTGACTACCTGTGCACCCACGTGCTGGCCGCAGCGCGGGCCGGCGACGGGGATGGCTCGGCGGCCTCCCTCCCCCCTTCCCCCGCCGCTGGGGCCGCCCCCCCGCCGCAGATCATCCTCATGGGGCACTCCTTTGGGGCGTTCCTCGCCCTGACCGCCCTCCGCCACGCACCCCGTGGGTTGCTCTCCCGCGCCCACGCGCACCTCCTCATGCCGGCGGTGCACGAGGTGGGTGCGAGCGCGCCGCCGCTGGCGCTGCCGTTGGCCTCCCCCCTGCTGCGCCCCCTCATCGCCGCGGCTGCCTCGGGGGTGGCGGCGGCGTTGCCGTCTCGCCTTGCAGCCCAGTTCACCGCCACCTACAACCCCGATGCGGCGGCGGTGGTTGAGGGCATCCGCCTCGGCGGCGGCGCCCGCTCTCTCGCATCCAACGTGCTGGGCCTGGTGTGGGACGAGGCGGCCGTCATCCGGGACGTGCGGGGCGATGGGGTGACCGCGGCGCTCGCAGCAGGTGGCCGCCTGCGGGTGTTGGCCGTGGCGGGTGACCGGTGGTGTGGGGAGGGGGCGGTGGCCCGCCTGCGGGCCGCGTGGGGCGTGCCCGTCACGACCGTCCCGGGGGTGAAGCACGCGTTTGTGGTGGCGGGGGGGGGGGAGGACCCTGGTTTGGGGGGGGGCGTGGTGAACGTCGTGGGGGGGTGGCTGGCCGATGCCCTGCGGGCAGGCTCCGAGGGGTGGAGGGTCCCGGCGGACGGCGCGGAGCCGACGGTGGTTGACGCCGCCGCCGACGCTGCGGTCGCTACGGGGCAGGGCGCCGGGCTGGGGGTGGCGAAAGAGCGGGGGGGCGGCGGCAGCTGGCTCACTGGCTGAGTGCGGCAGCCTGTTCCCAGACCCAACGGCGGGCGACCACGGACGCTGGAGCTGCGGGACGGCCGCGTGGCACCCGGGTTGCTACGAGAGGTTGTCACCAGGGGGTGGGCACCGCGTTTACCGTGTGGGCAGTGCCTACGGGCTCCCGCGTGGGCGCCCCTTCCTGCCCGAGACTTTTTTTGGCATTATGAAGGGGGTCATTGGGTTTTGTCTTGGGCGCGCATGGTCATGGTCATGTGTGGCTTGCCGGTGCTATTTTTTGTTCTTGTTAATCGGGCAAGGCCAGCTCTGCAAACTGGACGCCTTGAGGGCGCCGGTGCCCGCCGGAGATGGGCACGCCTTGAACAACCAGTCATCCACACGCGTCCCCACCACACGCCCTAGACGGCCATGTACTCAAAGTCAAACCCGTACGTTGGCGACCCGTTGACAGAGACGGCCACCTTCACGTTGGCCGCCCCAGCGGGCATAATGCACGTCAGCCCGTACTTGGACACCACCTTGACGGCCGTGCAAGCCTTGCTGCCCGCCTTGACGACCGGCGAGCTGCCAAAGTTGTACCCCGCAACGTACACGCGGTAGCCGCCCTTCTTTGGTCCCCGGTTCGGCGCGAGGCCCATGACCTTGGGGCCGCTCCCGGGGGAGTAGATGGGCGTGGCGGCAGCGAAAAAGCCCTGCTGCGTGCGCGTCATGATGAAGGCGCCCATTGGGTTGGCCGTCACGGAGAGGCCACCCGACTGGAAAAAGAAGCTGATGCCGGTGATGCCCCCGCCGCTCTTCACCGCCGTGGTGGACATGAAGCCAGTAGCGCCCTGGGTGCCCCCCACGTACTTGGTGAAGAACAGGTGCCCCTTGAGGGCGCCCTCAAAGACCGACGACCGCATCTCCGTGATGCCGTTGGTCGACGGGCTGACCGTGGCCAGCGCTGGGGTGTGGCCGTCGCCCACATGGTACGGCTGGCGGTAGACGCACTGCCGCGCGTCGCTGCGCGCGCGGTTGTAGTTCGGGTGACCGTAGTAGCCACCCTTCTTCAGCAGCAGCAGCGAGTCCTTCGGGTTGCCCGCGCCCGCCCACGGCACGTGCGCGGTCGCGCCACAGCCGGTACGCACGTCACCGTAGCCGTTGTTCCCCCCATTGTCGAGCGCGTACACGTGGCCGCTCGAGTGACGCAAGATCCCGAAGGCGTTCCGCACCCCGGCGCTGTACACAGCAACATCCCCTGACGTCTGCTTCGCGATCGTCGGGTTCATCATCTGGTTGTACTTGATGTTGCCATTGAACGCCTTGCCGAGGGAGGTGTAGGCGATGAGCGTGGCCGCCGACAGGGGGCTCTCGTCGACGTAGCCAGACTTTTCACTCCCAGGGCCGTTCCAGCCACCATTCGTGGAGCTGCCCGCGTGGAACAGCAAATCTCCGTCATTCGTCCATGTCATGCCGTTGATGGTGTGATCGTGCGCCGAGACGGGCAGCCCAGTGATTAGATTCTCCACCTTGGTCATGCAGCTGGACCCGCCCACCTTGTAGACCTCAATACGCCCGTTGGCCCAGCCTTCGGGGATGGACATCCCGATTGCCGGGCTCCTGTAGTTGATGATCGAAGAAGCCGCGTACACGTAGTTCCCGTCGGTCCTCGCCGGGTTGACGCTCAAACCCGTGATGACGCGGTGCTTCCCAGACGAGGGGCCCTTGCAGTAGGAGCCGACCATCATGGAGTGGTGGTTCATCATGCGCACGGCGTAGACGTGGCTGTTAAGGGAGCCTACGTAGTAGGTCAGCCCGTCAGAGCTGAGGGCAATGGAAGTCGCCAGCGGGACAGATGTGAATTTGGCCCCACTCTTGTTTACCAGGTGGGTGCTCTTGTACTTGACGTCTGTGCTGCCAGCAGAGCTGTCGCTCCCCCCGCCGCCACCGCCATAGGTGAACTTGAGCGCGTTGCTGATGCCGTTCTTCGTATGAACGTTGACGGACACGGTGGAGCCGGCCGTGCCCGCTGGGGTCTTCACGTAAATCGAGTCGGACGAGGCGCCGCCGCCGTCGTTGATGATGGTGGCCTTTTTGGCCCCAAAGAAGACCGTCTCGCCGTTGAAAAAGCCAGTGCCTTTCAGCATGACGGTGGTGCCTCCCGAGGCATCCCCCGAGGTCTTGGAGAGAGCCGCCAGGACAGGGAGAAGCTTCTGGGATGAGTGCGACACCGACGAGCCCGCGGGGGTGGTCACCTGGAGGGTGCCCAAGTTGCTGTGCTTGTGCCAGTGAACGACAGTCACCAGGTTCGCGCCCGCCGCCAACGTGGCCGTCTTGGTAGTCGTTTCGGTCGCAGACCCGGCCGACGCCGACAAGTGCAAGGGCTTGGTGCCAACGTACAGGCCGACGGGCCCGTTGGCCTTGATCGTGAAAGGGTACTTGCCCGCCTTGGGCACCGACACAAACCCAACGCACCGGACGCCCCAGCCCTTGACCCACGGGTTGGGGAAGCCCGCCCACCCATACTTCCCATCCCCAAACTTGACCGCCCCCGACGGGGCCGCGTAGAAGGGACGGGGCGCTGCGGAGACCCACCGCGGGGGCAGCCGGCTGATGCCCTTGAGCCAGTAGCACCACCACCCCCCCGCCATCCCGCTGCTCACCGTCACGGTCGTGGTGTCCGACGCAACGTCACCCGTCGAGTCCGTGACGGTGAGCTTGACCGTCGTGGTGCCCAGCGGAAAGGACGCGGAGGTCTTGACAGCGTTGCCAAGGACGGCCCCCGTGGCGGCGTTGGTCCACACGTACTTGACAATCTTGCCGCCCTTGCCGCTGGTGGCGTCAAAGTAGTGGGTGTGGGAGCCCCCGCCGTCCAGCTCAACAACTTCCTTCCCATTCCCATCAAAGTCGAGGGCGGTGTAGGCCGCGCCGGGCACCGCGTGAGACCGGTGGTCAAAGCCCCCATTGTTCTCCTTCCCGGGTGTGCCGGTTCCGCCGCCGCCGCTGCCGCCTTCACTGCTGGAAAGAAAGCCCGCCCCCGACGAGCGCGTACTGATGGTCACCCCACTGAGCATGCAATTCTCCTTGACCGAGACGCACTGGATGATAAGCTTGCCGCTGCTCCCAACCTTGACAGACGGCATGGACACCACCGCCGCCCGCGCGCCGCCGCCGGCGAGCTTGTACGGGTCGACCTTGGTGGCCTTCCCTGTCGTGGTCACCCCATCCCCTGCGAGGAGCGTCTGCACGCGGGCGCCCGTTTTGTAGTTGGGCCCCCACGTCTCGGCCACGTGGAGCCGCAGCGCGTAAGTGCCCGGCTTGACCGCCACCGTGTACGCATAGTTGCCCGCCCGGTGGGAGGCGTACATCGAGTCGAGGCGCGTCCGCGCAATCTTCTTGCCCGACTTGTACGGCCAGCCGCCCGACACGGTCACCCCGGCGGGGACGTCGGCGCCAAAGCCGCCGCCAGTGGCGCCGCCGCCGGCATTCCACCGGAGCACCGCGCCAGCGGCGGGGGCAACGACGGTCGCGGCGGCCAGCACCGCCGCCGCCGCCGCCGCCGCCAGCGCGGTGCGGCGGGGCGGGGCCAGCGGCGGCCTGTGGGGGGAGGGCGCCATGCCGGTGGGTGAAAGTGTGGCGCTGCGGTGGGGGGGCGGGGGGGGGGGGCGGCACCCACTCCGACGCCGTCGGGTGGGGGGATGCCGCAGCATTGGCAGAGTGGATCCCTGCCAGCCGTCGACCCGGGGGGGGGGTGAAGTGCCGCCGACTGGCAAAAGGCTCTTGAGCCTCGAGGGGGCGGCAAGCTGCCAAGCGGGTGGGGTTGTTGGCCAATGGAGGAGGGGGGGACCTGGGGCGGGCACAGAGCAGGGGTGGTCAGCGTCGGCGGGGGTAGCGTCTACGTTGTCACCCGGCGGAGAGCCCTCCCATCTGCCGGCGAGCCCGACGCCTCGCCCGCCCTCTCAACCCTCTACGCCGTGTTTACCCTGCCACCGCACCAGGCTGTGACACGCACCTGCCCGTGCGGGCGCTCACAGGGATACCGCACGTGTCCGTGCCACGGCGCCGGGTAGCAGCGAGCGGAGGAACACGCAGTCGCCTCTCCCAATGGGGCCGCGTGCGTCGAGGCAGTTGGTCCCCCTCTCCCCCAGCCACCCCCCGCGCCCTCCCCCTTCTTTCTCCCTTTCACCCCCCAACCCCCCCCCCTCCCCTGTGACCTGTCTCCTTCGTGTACCCGACAACGGTTGGGGTGCGGTGTGTCTCGCAGATGTCCGCATCTGGCACAGTGGCGGCCATGTAATGTGGTGTGGTGTGGCGCGCCAACCCCATTAGGCAGGGCCAGTCGTCTGCTGCTGCCGGCATCCCCCCGCCCATCCAACCCCCCCCCCCGCCCTCACCGCCCACCCGCCCCGCGCGCAACGGCACCCGCATCCAACGTCTCGGTGGAGCAGAGGGAGGTGGCGGGAGCACTTGCTCCGTTGGCGGTGGCACCCACTGACCCAGAGCGGAAACGCCCTACCCCAGCGGGGGTGCAGGATGACACCCCGCCGCTCGTTGGCGGGAGGGTCGCGAAGGGCCGCCACCAACCCCCAACACACCAACCCCCTGGCCCCCTCTCCCGGGGGTGCCAAGTACAGCGCGGCGTGCAGGGCATGGGGTTTTGGCGCCTGTCACCGCCCCCCTTCCTGCCAGCCGTTGGCGGGCGTGCGCCCGTGCACGAGCCTTGAGACAAGAACGTAGGCGCGCAAACTGCGAGCCATGCGGGGGGTCGGCGCAACGGCACTGGCAGATGGAAGGAGGAGAACCTCCGTCGATGCGGTGGTGGGACACTGCTGGTGGGGGGGTGCTCTCTTTGGGAGAATACCCGGGCTGTCAACCACTGTGGGCGCGGCTGACGAGTGCGGGTCACCTGCAACAGCGCGGCGTGAAGGGGGGGGTGGCGCGGCATCGAATCCTGACGCGGGAACCGAGGGAACCCGCTCGTTGAGGGACCGCTTGAGGACCGACGCGAGTGGCCGACAGCCGCTTGTGCCACTCGTGGCGGGGTTCTGACACTTTGTCGAGTATCCAGGATTGGGCAGGCGTGCCCTGGTCACATCATCAGCACACACTCTGTATCCACTTGTATGACCCCCTTGCGCACATTGTAGCCCACCCCCACTTTTACCCCTTTTTAACACTTCCACCAATGAGGTGCCTTCTTGGAACGAGTCGGGCTCTCAGAGAGCGTCCTGCTCCCTCGTGCGAGGGAAATCTCCCAGTTATATGACGCCCTGTCATATAACTGGGGCGCATATAACCGGATACAGACTGTAAGAGAGGGGAACCCCAATGGGACACGAATGGCCCGAATGCGCGTTTGGCCTCGAATGACAGAGCAGGCATGGGGACCAACGGGGGACCAATGGAAGGGGCGTGCAATCACATCTGATGGGGGGGGCGCTCTGAGGGGTCACCTTCCGAATTGAAATAATTTCCCGAGATCTATACAGTGCCCTATGGAGCCCAGGACAATGACAATGAAATCAATGTTTATGGTTGTTACTCTAGGAGGCCCGCTCCGCCCCCGCGCAACCACCGGGCAGCAGTTGGACGGGGCCTCAAGAGGGCTCGCCGCCGCCGCGAGCGACGCAACCAGCGTGAGGAGGTCCGTACGCGCGTAGGCGGAGGTGCGCGAGCAGAGCGAGGAGTGTCAGCGCAGAGAGGGGGGGTGGGGGGGGGAGCTGGGCGACGGCGGGTGAGCGGGGGGAGACGCGGTCACCCCGCCCCGCCGCTGCCATCGCCGCTGTCGCCGCCCCCACCCCCGCCCTTCTCGCCGCGCCACCTTCCCTTAGAACAGCGAGGCGGGCCTGGGGTCGTGGGGCTACCTTGCCAGGCCCTACTGAGTTGTCCGCGGGCCCACGGAATACCGGGCGGGCGTCCGCTGCAAAGGATGCACAACGCGGGGCAGGTTCTCCGTAGGGGAGTAGGCAACGGGTCTGCCAAAATATTTGTCACAGAACAATGCTCTGTCCAGCAGACAAGGAGAATCTCTCCCTCGCTCTGTAGCAATATGGTTGTCCGTATTGTGACCCTAATATCAGGGGGGCTACTTCTAACCCTTAACTTTCAATTTGATAGTTCGTACTGGTCACGGTATCTATAAGTTACGTATGACCAGAGGGACTTGCATCTTGGGGTGGAGGGTAGTTAGTAGTGTCTCCGAGGGTTTATAACGAGGGGGCCGGTGGCGAATCCACCGCCGGCCAAGGTAGAACAACAAACCCCTCCCATTTGGGCTCCCATCTTGGTCCCGTGGCTTGCGCTCCAAGGACAGCAACCTTGGCCTCCCGGTGACGTTGGTGCCGATCCCCCTTGGTGAGTGTTCCCTGAGAGTGGACGTGCGACGGATTCCTATTGTGCTACATTGGTGGAGCAGCAGGGGACGGGTTTCCGTCACCCTTGTGGTGACGCCGTCTTCGGCCCTGGCACACGGATAGGGATCTGGTCCTTTTCTTGTACTCGTGGTGTTGCGACCTGATCGATTGTGTTGAGTTTTTACCTTTGACTGTGATCTACTGTACTCTCCCCAATCTACCCCCTCGCTCTCTTGTTCGTGGTGATTGATACGTCGGTTGACTGATTGTGACCATGTCTACCCAAGAGACGGGGAACGTTCAAGATGACGGATCGGCGTCGACGCCGACCCCGGAGGTGACTACGGGAACCGGG
This sequence comes from Pyropia yezoensis, assembly GCA_009829735.1. NCBI lineage: Eukaryota > Rhodophyta > Bangiophyceae > Bangiales > Bangiaceae > Pyropia > Pyropia yezoensis. The sequence goes on from CM020620.1 coordinate 27,240,452, forward strand.
ATCGGGAACCCGATCGATAACATTGAGACGCCAATGCTTTCCGGTGCCGGATCGACGTTTGGCACGGCTCGGACGGCAGGAGGCGGGGGCCCGCCTCAACTGTCGTCGACCGACCTCACTCCGCCGCCTCCTTCACCAGGGGATTCCCTGATGGCATCATTGGCCCGCATCGAGGCCCGGTTTTCCGGGCTCGACGCCCGTCAAGATCGGACGGAGGACGCAATGGCAGTGTTGATGTCAACACGGCACACGACGGGACCCCGTCGTGTTCCTCCCACACCGGTACGGTTCGAACCGGCCGGACTACTTTCGGAGTCCACCAGGGTCAACCCCGGTGTTGCTACTCCTGGACAACCCCCGGACACAATGGGGTATGGGTCCGACTCGTCGGCAGAGTTGGAACGGAGTCACACGGAGCGATACGCTCGGAGCACCCGAAGCGGACTCCGCGGACACGACCCGGCGGATACGTACGCCGGGGGAGAGTCGGTTATTGGGGGAGGAGGTACCCTCTCGCAGTACCCCCACGACGAAGGAGGCCAGGCAACTCGGGTTCCCGAGGTGCCGACGCCTGAAGTACCATCTTCAGTGGTGGAAGCTATGACCGCGCAGGTAACTGCGAGCCTACTGAAGCGGATGGAGTCCGATGAGTTCGCTCATCAACTGGCTAAGCGACTGGATATCCAGGACGCTGACACGGAGATCGTCAACGAGGTCTTCCGGTCGGTTCTTACTCCGGAACGTTATCGTTTGGAGGACCGCTCTACCACCGTATCGGAATCGATGCGTAATACGTCGCATCGGGCGATCCGCTCTATGCAGACCCTTATGAAGGGAGTCCCTATGTTCGGGGGGCCGAACGGACGCCCGTTGGCAGTCATCGGCTTCTTGACTAGCTTCAAGGCAGCCGCAGACAAGGCGCTCGTTAACGAGGGGCTGGCTCTGGAGATCCTCCCGTTCTTTGTTGATGAACGGGTGCGAGGCTTTCTTCGCCAGGCATCCCCGATGCCGGGAATGAGGGTCGCGGCCACCCCCATGGATTACCGTGGGATATTGAAGGAGCTGCTGAGCAGCTACCTCAGTGAGGACAAGTGCGAGGACCACTATCGGGCCCTTCGCACTGCCACCGCCCAGTCCTGGGAGGATGAGGAGATGTTTGGACGCCGGATCCAAGAGCTCGACTACGAGCTGGGGAAGCTCCTCGGAGAAGGGGAGCTACGGGCCATCCTGTTCGCAGGAGTACCCAACTACGTGCGGATATCCGCACGGGGCGCCAACACGGCACGGACGAACTTCAGTCGACTGATGCATATGTGCAAGTCCCTAGGGGACGCCTACCGGGTTCTACACCCGGAGTGTGCCTTGGCCCCGAAGCCCAAGGGTGAGGGAGGCAAGCCCAGTCTTACCCCGGTACCGAGGCAAGAGAAGGTGGAACGTAAGGCCGCACCAGTACTGGTGGCGACCGAACATACCCCTATTGGTGAGGATGACCCCCTAGTCGACCAACAGGGCCACCTGTTGCTACCGGCGACGCCGGTGATTGATGAACATGGTACGGTAGCGTACATCGCCCCGGCTGGAACCCAGTTCCAGGTCAACGAAGGCACGGGACGGCGCGTCCCGTATGTGCGGACTACGGGGTACTCCCCGGTGACGGGTAACCCTCACCAACCCTTGCCAACATGGGCGGTGCGCACGGAGGCACCTCCGCAGATTGCGGGCCGACCCAACCGGTTGGGGGAATCCATGTTCCGGTTGACCCAAGGACCCAAGGCCTACCAGGGAGCAGGCACTCGGGCGCCCGAGGGAAGCAACCGTAGCTACGGGACTACCCCGATGCGAACTCAAGGGGGGACCGGCACGTCCGGGTGTATGTTGTGTGGGGATCCCCAGCACTGGGTGTCTTCCTGCCCACTCATCCCCGAGGAGTCTCGGCGGGCAGCGGCGCAACGCAAGGCATCTACTGGGGGATATCCCGCCCGAGCACCCGGACCCGCACCGGGTAGGCAGCCAGCTCCAGGTGGAGTACTGGCCGTCGAGGGGGCACCTCCTCAGCCGGATGTCCCGGCGGACAGCACCCTACCAAGGGCGGGAAACGAGTAAGAGGAAGGATGACCGGGGGGCGCCGGGGTTACCCAAGCAAGCCACCCCGGAGTACCGCGGGGAAAGCCCCACGGAGAGCGCGGTTGAGCCGACGCCGCATCAACCCCCGGGTACACCTTCCGGCCCCGACGACACGGCGTCAGGGGATTGATGACCAACCTCCAAGGTTGGGAGGAGAGGACGGGAAGCCCCGTCACGTTGAACCAGACAAGGGCCCTGTTCAGGATGCCCGAGCTACACCGGATATCGGTGTAGGACATGTGTTGTTTACCTTGGAGAACTTCAAGGTATCAGCCACCCTGGGGGTTGACCCCCAGTCGACACGATCGTACTACCCTGTACTGGACACAGGGGCTGGACCCAACCTTATCCGGAAGGATACCCTCCCGGACAAGTGGCTTCCACGAGTCAGAGTGACTCGGGGACCCACCATCAAGGACGCGAATGGTCGACTCATTCGTACGACCGCAGCGATGTCGCTGCAGGTTACCATCGGGGATCTCACCACGGAAGTTGACTTCCTGGTATGTGAAACGCTATCGGTGCCCTGCATACTGGGGTGCACCTTCATCAACGTTCACGTTGATACAATCCGGCCAGGCCGGAGGACCGTCGAGCTTCAAGAAGCCGACGGGACGAAGCGAGGACACACGGCTATCGTCAGGGACCTGACGCTACAAGGAAGCCACGTTAACGTGGCTGAGGTGTACGCAAGCGTCGAGCCGAAGACACTTCGGTTGGCCAAGCGAACTCGCTTTGAGCCGTTGTCAGAGACAGTCCTCCCGGTTAACTGCGACCTCGCAGGCATCTGCAGAGTCCAGTCCAACCTACGGACGTACAAGCGCCATGGGTTGACCATGGCCAACGGTCTCATAGACCTCCCAGCAGGAGGGTCGTCCCTCCTAGTGATGGCGAACTACCGCCGTAAGGCAGTCACCCTCCCGAAGGGAACTATCCTCGGGATTGCCGAACTCTACGAAGGAGATATCCTTACCCCTGATAAGGAAGGTCAAGTGGAACCACTTGAAGTACTGGCGGTCGCCGAGACCACCGAGCGACAAATACCCGATGACGGGAAGCCTAACCCATCGGCGGCTCCGGCGGACCTGCCGCCAAAGGACCAAGAGGCCTTGAAGGCACTGGCCGAGGCTGACCTCGACCACCTTCCCCCTTCGGTAGCCGAAGGGGTACGACGGATGCTAAGAAAGCATGACGTTATGTGGACAGGCGGGGCCTTGGGGACCATTGGGGCAACCCAACATCGTATAGACCTGGTACCAGGCGCACGACCCGCCCGCTCACAACCGCACCGAGCGGGACCTATGCAACGAGAGATCGTTGATGGAGAAGTGAAGAGGATGAGTGAAGCTAAGGTGATCCGACCTTCGATGTCGGAATGGGGTGCCCCAGTCGTTATTGTGCCGAAGAAGGATCAAACCCCTCGGTTTTGCATCGATTATCGACGCCTCAACTTGGTTACCAAGAAGGACTCATACCCTTTACCAAGGATGGATGAATGCATCGACTCCCTGGGGGAGGCTACGGTGTTTACCACCATCGACTGCAATGCCGGATACTGGCAGATCCCGGTGGCGGACGAGGATATCCCCAAGACGGCATTCGTCTGTCACAGTGGAGTGTACGAGTTCCTAAGGATGCCCTTCGGATTGTCCAACGCCCCCGCTACATTCCAGCGGGCTATCGACATCATACTGTCTGGGGTGAAGTGGCGTAACTGCCTAGTGTACCTCGATGACGTCATCGTCTTCTCGCGTAACATGGATGACCATGTACAACATGTTGACGAGGTACTCACCCTCTTGAGGAACGCCGGGGTAACCCTGCGTCTGAAGAAGTGCGCCTTCTTCCAACAGACGGTCGAATATCTGGGCCACCAGATAACCCCTGGTAAACTAGGGGTACTCGAAGCCAATACCCGGGCACTCCGGGATGCCCGGTTCCCTAACACCCAGACGCAGCTCAAGAGCTTCCTGGGAATGTGCAATGTATACCGACGGTTCGTCAAGGACTTCGCTCGGATAGCTAAACCGTTAACGGTTCTTACGAGCAGTACCTTACCCAAGGTACTCCAACCCCCTTCGCCTAGCGAAGAGGAGGCATTCGAGTCGCTGAAGCGAGCCCTACTAGCCCCACCCGTCCTTGCGTTACCGCATAGACGGGGTACCTTCGTCATCGATGTCGATGCGTGTGGTACACAAGTGGGATGCACCCTGTTACAGGGAGAGACGTTGATCGGTACCGATAACGTTATCCCGGACCTACGTCCGGTAGGGTACTTCAGCCGGACACTCAACCCGGCTGAGCGGAACTATAGTGCCACCGAGCGTGAATGCCTCGGAGTTATATGGGCAGTGCAACTGCTCCGTCCATACCTGGAGGGCTCCAGGTTCATCGTGAGGTCCGACCACGAACCCCTACGATGGCTCCTCAACCTTGGTGACAAGGATTCCGATAGCCATGGGAGGCTAGCCCGATGGAGGCTGAAGATGGCCGAGCACGACTACCGCACGGTGTATAAGGCTGGGTCAACCCACCACCTCGGAGACGCGTTGTCTCGACTCGACACCCCGAGCGGGGATACCCGCCCGGTGGACGAGGACATCCCGGTAGTACCGGTGTGCATGGTGGGTAATACTACCCAGGGTATGGCTGACCATACCATGGCACACCTTGCGTGCCCATTGACCCTCGCGGACTTCCGCGAGGCACAGGCCAACGACGATGACTGTAGACGTCATCGTGCTAACCTCCTGGCCGGTACGGCCGGCATCTTCTCCGAGAACGAAGACGGACTCATATACCGGCGGGCACCCGCCGATGGACGACATCAAGTCGTGGTTCCCGTGTCCTTACGGCAAGCTGTCATGGAACGAGAACATGAGAACCCTACAGCCGGACACCCGGGGGGTTCACGTATGTTCGCAGCAATGCGAAGGTTCTTCTACTGGCCAGCAATGGCCGTCGACGTGGTCGACCACGTAAGGGGATGCCACCCCTGTGCGCGTAACCGCATGAGTCTACATAGGCAGGCGTCTGCCATGAAGCTATTCCCACCCGATGGGCCCAACGAGCAAGTCGCTATCGACATACTCGGGCCACTTCCGGTAACGGAAGAAGGGAACAGGTACATCCTGGTCATGTCTGACCGATTCACCAAGCTGTCACGAGCGGCAGCCATCCCGAATGATACGGCATACACGATTATGAACGCAGTGGTTGACCACTGGATCAGTGCATACGGAGTCATGAAGCAACTCCTCTCCGATAACGGAGCAAACCTTACGTCGGCATTCTGCACTAAGGTCCTGGGCATGTTCGGTATCGAACCACGTCGGGCATCCGACTACCACCCGCAGTCCAACGGGCAGGTGGAGCGGTTCAACCGCACCATCGTCAAGATGCTACAGTGCTACGTGGCAGAGCACACGAACACTTGGGACAGGCTTCTGTCCGTACTCGCCCTGGCATACAATGCCAGGCCACATCGGAGTACCAACATCGCCCCACTGGAATGGGTCATGCCACTAGGCGTCGGTAACCTGACGCTGCCGCCAGGCAGGTGCACTCGGTATGATACACCGAAGGGCCGACCCGCCGAAAGCATCCACCTAGCTTGGTTGGCCAAGCTATCGTGGATGATTCCTAAGCTCAAGGGTGCCCTTGACAGAACACAACTTCGATATAAGAAGAACTTCGACGCCCGACTACGGGTGCGCAACGCAACCCTGGTAACAGGTGACTGGGTCTATATCAGACACCAGAAGTTCCGAGGGAACAAGCTTATGCAACCGGTCAAGGGACCGTACCAGATCCTCCACAGAGATGACCACTCTGTTATCTTACACTCCGATACGGAGATCCAACGCATCAGTATGAATGATGTCACACCTGCTCCGAAGCCGGAACAGCCTCAGCCGGTACCGGCTGGGTTGCTACATGAAGCTCTTACAACCCACCGGTCGGATGACCCGGTGGGACCGGATGGGATTCCATACCAAGTAGAGAGCGTGGTCGGACACACCGACCCGGACATACCAGGACCCTGGTACGTCAAGGTTATGTGGGTCGGATACGACTCACCCACCTGGGAACAGGCGGCGAATATACCCCGCCAACTCCTCATGCCGTACATGAGGCGACGACGCCTACTGTAACAACCCAACCGACACCGACTTCGGCTGTTGGGGGGTGAGGCTTATACCTACTAAGTAGGGTGTGACATGGTTAAAGCAGACTTAGGTTTCTAAGTCAAATCAGACTTAGGTTTCTAAGTCGAACCAAGCTTAGGTAACTAAGTAGAGCTAAGCTTAGGTAACTAAGTAAAAACCTGAACCTTAATAAGGTAACTTAAAGGTAAAGGCTAACTCCGATAATATCGAAGTAACTAGGAGGCTTACACGGGAGGATGACCTCCCAAAGCCAAGACACAAAGTGAGGGAGGATAACCTCCCCAAGCATGAACCAACCGGAAGAAGTTGGACGGGAGGCAAGGCACCACTGAGCCAGAAGGGGTACTCCCCAGGGCAGCAAACAGAGGCAAGCAATGCCCCCAGCGGGGGATGAGTTTATACTCACTACTACCCGGCTACCATAAGGGTTGCCGGGGCCCTCTCCCGCACAAACAATAGCACTCCTCAGTGGGTAGACCCACTGCCCGAGGGAGGCCACTCACGCGTAAGCGCGTAGACCTCCGTGCTCCACCGGTCGGCAACGTCACGACGGTCGACCACCCGAGTTACCTCGGTGCATAGCTGGACGAGGGTGCTGCGGCCAGCCTCCACGTCCTCCAGAGCTTTCTGGAGGCGGTCCAGCACGCCACCGAAGCAACGCGCTGACCCAACCAGCGCAGCACCTGGGGGATATCCCCCCAGCTAACAGAGAGACCCCCACGCATGGCGCGGGTAACAAGGGCGTCAACGCCCTCATACCAGAGACGGGGACCCCCGTCATGTAGGACAGGGGCGGGAGGTGACACTGGCGCAGCCAGAGGAGCCATAGGAGCCGACACGGCTACCACCGGAGCCGGTGGCACCTGATACGAGGCCCGGTAGGACCCTACCGAAGGGGCTCCACCGTAACCACGGCGGTACTCCGCCCGACGACGGGACACCTCACGCTCCCCACCCACAGAGCCCCACTCTCGGGACGACGGCCAACCGCCGCCGGCATCGGGTTACCGAACCACGGAGCAAGGACCTGAAGAGGGTCAGGGATAACCATGGGAATACCCAGGTCAGGAACGGCCTCGGTGGACGCCCACCCATGGCAACTAGGCTCACCCGGCTGAGTACGCCGGACACGCAACGAGTGACGAGGCAAGGGGAAGCCCCAGCCTGCGGGTCCCGGTACGGGGGAAGGGCCAACACCCCAGCCCAGTTCACGGCATCGTGAACAGCCAGCAGGGCTTCGAACTCCCGGGCCAACCCGGTCTTGGCAGCTATCAGATCCACGCCCAACTGCGCGATGTGCCGACGGACACCCGTCGGAAGATGAAACAGACGACCCTGCCGGCGGACGGACAGCAAGAAGGATGAAGCCTGCCCGAGGGTAACCTCAAGGGTGAAGGTACCCTGCAACGGGTGGACCGGCCGGGAGGCCAACACACTCCCGAAGTATCGGAGGCAGGAGCCGGTGTCAAACCGGAAAGCAGGGGCGGGTTCCCACCCCTCCTGCCATAGCGGCGGGCGCACGGGAGTGTATACCGGAGCACGACCGTTGCCGGTCTGCAACGCACACGTTATATCCGTGCGGAACGCATCGGCCATGACACCATGGTTACGTCGCCAACTCGACGCCGACTTCAACCCCGCCATGGGCGGGTAGGGAGCCGTCAACGACAGATACGGGGGTTCCCCCGGGTAGTAGTCAAAGTCGGGATACCGACCGGTACGGCTCACCGTCTCCCCAAACGCAACCGGCTCCGCCGCCGCCGCAATCCCCCGAGCACTAGCCGGGTAGTCAATCTCCCGCGGCAACGCGGGGCAATCAAGTCGCAGACCCCGAAGTTGGGGTCGAGGTAGACCTCACCCCGTCCCACCCGGGTGCGCCAGAGCTGCGCATGCCGGTCGTCCGGCTGACTCAGGATCCAATGGTGTTCCACCCGGACCGCGTTCGGCTGGTTGACCAGCCGCACCAACTCCCGCTCCCAGCACGGGTCCACCTTGACGCGCCGGGAGGATTCTCCACGGGGATGCACCAGGTGGAAGTCCACCCGCATACGCCCATCGGACTCCATCGACTCTTGCACCGTGAGGCCTCGAACCCGAGCCACCAAGTCGGACACCGACATGGCGGGTTGACCCGCCGCCACGGCGACGCCGCCACCCAACGGGGCAACCCGGGCAGGACCAGGAAGAATCGGGGCGCCGGGGGACGCACCACCGGCAGAGGGGCCGACGTCGGAGATGGACGAGGCCGAGGAGGAAGAAGAAGGGCGGGCGCCCGCCCGGAGTAACTCCCGGTGTCAACCGCCATGGGAGAAGGAGCGTCTTGACCGCTCGACGCCCGCGGCACCGCAGGAACGGCACCGGCGCCGGCACCACCCGTCGGCGTAGCCCCCGCCTCGGAAGGGGAAGGCACTTGGACAGCCTCCGGAGCCGGAGCCCCGGCCGTGCGGACACCCGCACCGTCTTGACCCGCCGCACCGGGTGTCGCACCGCCACCACCACCCGCCGTCAACGTCGGGACCGCCTCGAGGAGTCACCGCCCGGACACCCGGACCACCTTGACCAGCCGGAGTCGGCTGCGGGTCGCGACCTCCGCCGCAGGGCGGACCATCTTGAGGTACCTGCGGTGAGCCGGCACCGGCACCAGGCCCCATCCGGGCAGCCGGCAGAGAGGGGGTAGAAGCCGCCACGCGCGGTTGACCGCCGGGTTGACCTCCGGCCGACGGCACCGTCGTGCCGCTGCACACGGACGACAGTCCTCCGGCCGACAGACGGACGGACACCGCAGGCCCGTCGGTCGTCAGACGAGCTCACCCCGTAACGCGCGGCGTCGGGACCGACAGGCGCGTCGTCCTCCATCTCCTCCCCGATCAGGAGGTCTTCCTCCTCTTCAAGCACCTGGGGATAGGACATGATAACGGGTGCGGAGTCCCCGCGCCCACAAGCCGTCGACGGCTACAACCCGGTACGGTGGGATAACCGGGACGAGCCAGGGAAGCGCGGACACCCGCGCTTATGACCACAAACGGCCACGAGAAGCGCCGCAGGCACGCGGGTCGACCCGCGCCCCACGGGGCTACGACCGCGCTCCACCCAGGCACCTGGGCGGGACGGGGCCACACCCACACACGGGGTAAGTAAGGGGGGTCACCCCCAACCGCCCCCACGCAACGCGGGCAGCCCCCGCCCCCCACTCAATCGTCCACACGAGAGGGGCCCCCTACCACCAGGCACCTGGTGGCGGATCCGCTTGCACCACCCCTCGGAAAGGGGGGGGCGTGAACAGCAACCCGCATCGGGAATTTAACGGTCCGGAAAACGGATCGTGTGTGTGTACCACGCAAAGGGGGGCACCCCCCTGAGACAACCTCGAAAAGGGGTGTCTGTCGCGACGGGGCGCAAAGCCCCACCCGACGGGTAAACGGTCACGCGACCCACTTACATTCCGGTACCCCGAATGCAACTCGACCCGAGGACGGGCCGAATCTAAGGGGGGGATATGTAGCAATATGGTTGTTCCCGTATTGTGACCCTAATATCAGGGGGGCTACTTCTAACCCTTAACTTTCAATTTGATAGTTCGTACTGGTCACCGGTATCTATAAGTTACGTATGACCAGAGGGACTTGCATCTTGGGGTGGAGGGTAGTTAGTAGTGGTCTCCGAGGGTTTATAACGAGGGGGCCGGTGGCGAATCCACCGCCGGCCAAGGTAGAACAACAAACCCCTCCCATTTGGGCTCCCATCTTGGTCCCGTGGCTTGCGCTCCAAGGACAGCAAACCTTGGCCTCCCGGTGACGTTGGTGCCGATCCCC